>VYZM01003158.1:394297-410949 GCA_013398915.1 Dromas ardeola
CGGCGGCGGGGAGCGGGAGGAGCTGCGGCAGCGCCGGCCCCCGGCCGAGCCGCCTCCCGCCCGGGCCGAGAGAAGCCCCCAACGGCCGGCGGGGTTTCTGGGTGAATCCGGGCTTGTTTAGTTGTTCACTGGCTTGCTTTCTCTAGGCATGGCTGAAAATAGCAGCCGGTTTCAGGCGTCGCGCTGTTTGTTTCTTTGTGGACCATCTTTTTAATGAATTGCATCCTCGGGGTCCTTTTGCGTTGGCACGATCTTGTAGTATTTGCGTTGCAAACACTCCAAGGAGCATGTGTTTACTTTTTAAAATCTTGTTTACCAAAATAAATAAGGGAAATACAATTCTGTTCATTTCAGTCTTTTTTTTTCAAAAACTTTTTGGACAAAATTGACCCAGTAATGTGTCTTTGAGATGATTCATTTTTCAGTATTCCCAGACGAAAAGAATCTGTCTGTAGCAATACTGCTTGGAGCTATAAACCAGTGGACTGTCATAAATTAAGCAAGCCATATTACATGGGATACCTCCAAGGACCACCTAAGAGCTGCAGGAAGTGGTATGAGTGATTCAGGAGGTGGCAGGCTGCCATCTGAGTCAGTACGGAACAAATGCCCCTGCACGCTGCCCAAGTTATTGTTCCGTGGGGTTGGACATTAACACTGGGCCCTGACCAGTTCTCATCACTAATGGTCTTGTGGCACACGTGAAAAAAAGAGCAGGGTTAATTTGTGTGTCCTCATTTTTATGTCCCTGCTTCCAGAGGACTTGGCTTTCATCTCAGCCGAACTTCATTTCCAGCACAGGGCCTTAATTCAAATGAGGTTTAACCATAAATGTGCAAGTGCATTCTCCTTACCTACCTTTTAATTAGACAGGATATTCAGCCATTTTTCTCCTGGCTGTGCTCCTCGTAGGGAGCAGGGAGGTGAATAGTGAGGAAGACGATTCCTGGGCATATCTGTGTGCTAGATCTCTGGACAGGCTGGCGGAAGGAGGTATACTCTGCTGAGAGCTGAACAGGCTTTTTGTCACGTTTTATGGGCCATATATTAATGTACAACTTAGTTACACCAGTGCTTACAGCAAAAAAAGTCCTGCAGCTGCAGATGGGATGAAGTGAAATTGTGTGGTCCCCAGGGGCCATAAGCTCCCCGCTGGTAGGTTATTCCTTCTGTGAGGTGGTCACCGAAGGACGTCCAGTGACTTACAGTGGGGCAGGGCCCAGTGCTGAACCCATGCAACTGTCGGAAGCAGTCAGAAGAAATGAATGTAACGTGAAGGCCAAGGTGGGGTAGCCAGCCTGCTGAACGCTCCCCTCCTCCTCACCCCTTTCAGGCCGTGCAGTCAAAAAAATCCCGAAAGAGGACTTCAGCCAATGCAGGGAAAGAAATTCTGTTGAACTGTGTGGGACAGTGCATGCATGTCATGTTGTTCATATGTGCGTTCATATCTTTGCAGGACTGAGGCACTAATTTGTTCTGCATGTTCCTGGGGGAATAGTTGCTCTATGCCAGCCATTGTGGTTCATTAAAAAACACTTTCACGTTAGATTAAATTTATTATTCTAACTGACCAGAAACACCAGGGAGTTTGTAGATACAGCACAAATATGTTCTTTCACACCCTGAAAGATTGAAATAGGAGAAATTTTATGTTAAATACATACGTATTTGTGTAGCTTTTTCAAAACTACTTTGGTTTGACATAGTCCTGCTCCCATTTAAGTTGATTTTCCCCAATAATTTCAGCAGAAGTTCTTCAGCAATAGTCTCCCGAGCGTGTTGTAAAACTCTCCCCCTTTAAGCTTTTCCTGCAGATTACTGCTCAGTTCTTGGACAGTTAGCCAAACCTTGGGGGCCATACTCACCCAGAGACCCTGTAGATACTGCCCTGAGGGAGCCGGGGAGGGATTCTGACACTGCAGAATCCCAGTGTTCTCTGTCGGCACATTTGCAGCTTGTATGTGAATCCAACTTTGTTTGTGGAGAGTTCTCCCAGTTGATCTCCACCGTTCAGAAGATCCACTCCTGCTCTCCTGCCAATACCAAGGATGTTAGAGGAATGTGCCAGGCATACATTAGCCTGGAACGAGCGCAAGACAAACTGAAGTGTTGTCTAGAGAAATTCCAAAACTGCTTAGAATTGGAGCTCTGTGGACCTGATCCTCCTTTACAGTAAATCAACCTCATCTACTACACCTACTAAAGTACACCTACTTTAAATGCTTTGTTTCATTACTGCCAAGGTGGGAAATTGCCGTAACGTGAGAACCTGACTGGTGGGAGTGGGGCAAAGGCTAGTATGGATTCATAATCTAGAAAGGCAGAGGGGAGGCAGCGGTTAATTAATTGGCTGACAGTAGGTCTTGATGCCTAGAGATGCGGGTGTGGAATTTTCCTCTTACCCTGAGACTTTTTCTGGACCACCTGCCGTGACCCAGGGGAGTAACAGAGCAATGGCCAGGGCCAGGGTCCTGAGGGAAGCCCAAGATCTTGCTTGTGGAGACTCAAAAGCAAGTTCTCCTTGGCCTGCCTAGCCGTAGCTCCCCCGGGTCTCTTAAATGGTCAGCACAGCATGAGCACCTTCTGCAGCAGCAGAGACATGTCATCACCGAGTCCGAGACAGTGGTGAAAGATGTCTGAGAACTGTACAGGAAACTTTAGTCTGCCCGTGAATTCAGCTGCTCCACCACAGCCGTGTTACCTGTCCCTGCCCCCCAGCACTGGTCAGCGCGATGGCCCGTTATCTCTCCTGAGCACCTTGCAGCACATTGCCATTGCCAGATATGAGCTGCTCTGTCTGAGGGCTACTCACAGTCTTGCATTTTCTTGTGCACTAGTTCAGGTGTGCAAAGGTTTCCTGCCCTAACAGAGATCCCTGTTCTTCACAGTGAGAGGGAGAAATGGGGTGGAGGAGGCATAAGAGCAGCAGGGGAGTTGGAGGAAACCAGACGTGACAAGTGCTGAAGCAGAACTTTTCAGCTTTGTGGTGGCTTCTCGCCAGATGAGATCACAGCTCCTACGGAATCTTGTGTCCTTTTATTTCCTTAATATTTGACTTTCTTGCTTCCTTAAGAAGCAGGAGTTGCTAATCTTCAATCACTTGGTTTGAATACTGTCTACATCTCAAACAACAGTGCCAACAGTGGCGGAGTGGGGTGGCTGACATATGTCAGTGTTTATGGCCAGCAACGGAATCCCTCTAAGTCTGTTTGGAAAACTAACTGGGGACGGAGCCTGGATTAGAAGAGACTTTTCCAGCTCTCATCCTTGTGAATTTATGCTAAGATGATTAAAAGGAAGGTGCGAGGGGGAATGACTTGGCGTGCCTCCTTTTTTACGTTCAGCATTCAGTATTCTAGATTACATGGGGTCTGGAAGTGGAGGAGCACCCACCTTCTGAAAAATGGGTCCCTTTTGGATTTCTGAAGTTAAGCATCTAAATCCTTCATAAGAGCACGGACTCTTAGGCTGGTACAGACTTTGTAGATGTGCTTTATGCCTGACTGATACTAACCTTGCAGCAGAAGGCTGGTAGACTGTAGCAGAAAAGGAGATCCTTTTGCTTTTGTATTTGGGGGTGTGTATATGCGTATAAAGACAAGCAGGCAGAAAACATGCAGCTTTCTGTGCCCTGGGGAGAGGGGGAGAGAGAGAGAGAGTAAACACTCTGCCCGGAAACACGTACGTGCTGCATGCAGGCTCTGCCTGTGGGAATTAAGGGAGACAATGCAACAGATAGTGAACAATGAGCGTCTGTAATGTACAGCAACAAAGCCAAAGTAACCCAGTGTGCCAGAACAGAGAAAGAGACTGTTAAAACAGCAGCCTCATGAGGTAGAAATCCTGCCAAGCCTGCTTAGAGGACAATCAACAAGCCCTCCTCAGCTGGAGGATGGCTCAATGTGGTGGAAAAGGGAGTCAAAAAGAGTGGGATGGAGGAGGAAGAAAGAGGCATCCCCAAAGGGCCCTTTGCAGGAAAAAAAAAAGGTCATCTTCCTTTTAGTTAGTCTCTTTTTGTGAATTCGGATCTCAGCACAGTCAACACAAGACTTTGCACAGTGCAACACAAATAAATGAGGCTGTTGAAGGAAATGGAACTATTTACCAGAAACAAAGCAGAATCCGCGGATTTTGCTTTACATTTACCTGGAAAGGTAAATGCGTGCTGTGGTATCTCCTGTCACTGCTACTTTGCCTTTCCACTTCAGCATAGGGCGCTGGATGTGAAGTAGCCTGCCTTAAGGAATGGGATATGTGTAACTCTGGAGCACTTGGATGCGGAAAATCCGCTACAAACTGAATGAAAGCACATGCCAGGAGCCCCCCCTTAAAATCACAGTAACTTTACTGACTAATAGAGATGTCTGCAGTAAAAAGCAAACATTATAACACTCCTTTTGGTTATTGCACTATATGTCGCAAGCCTGTATGAAGGGGGCAAAGCACATGGTCGCAGTCTGTGCATGGGAAGCCATTGGGAGTGGGGAAGCAGAAAAATTACTTCCTTGCCTTTTTGATGGGGTGCCACGAATGGAAAATGGTAGCAACCAGGATAATACAGGACCAGCAGTTGTGGGGTAGCTCTGGGAGAGCAGGCTGCCCAGAGAGCCCACTGTGCCACAGGAGACCAGCGCTCAGCTCTGCGCTGTGTGTGGCTCAAGAACAGCAGCGAAAGCCTTGGTGTCAGAGGCCAGCTGTGTTGGTCTGTGCCTGCAGGAAAAGCTCCCTTTGCAGGACAGGGCTGGGAAAAGTGGTTCCCGCCAGCTCCTGCAGCGTGAGGAAGCAGCACCCTCTGCTGCTGGCATCCCTGCCTCCAAAGCACCTTTTTAGTTACAGACACCTAAGTACTGCCACAGAAAAGCTCAGGAAAAGCATCTGCAGCAATGTCCCGCTGCAAGTCAAAACACTGCAGCGTGTGTGTGGTTTGTTTGTCAGAGAGTCCGGTCATGTCAAAATACTGCTGTTGGGAAAGGAGACGCCAGGCAGCGTCTGCTCGCAGCAGATAATGGCAGCAAGAACAGGGTTTGGCTTTGCGCTGAAAAGATTTTGATTGCTGCTGTTCCGGGCAAGTACTTTGTCTGATATTGTTTGATGAACATGCCTAGATACACACAATGCTGTAGGATAAAGCTCTCCAGCAGCCTTCCTCCAGCCTCTTCCAAACATTTCATATCCCCATGAGGCAGCTAATTTACTATTGCTGCATAACAAGAGGAAAGGGGAACTCAGGCGATCAACGTGACTTGCCCGCAATGAGTCACTGGCAGAGTCCTGGCCCTTCAGCTCTGTCCTGCTAACCACAGACCAGTGGTTCCATGGGGCTGGGAACACAAGGAAGGAGTCCCAACTCCTCCCACCCCGAAGCAATCCTACCATGATGCTGTGTCGCCACCAAACTGGCTCTCTAGAAAGCTGTGGGATGATGCAGGATCCACGCAGTCAGATGACTCCTAGTCACCCGTGTTTTTTCCCCTCCCTTTTGCTGAGGACTTTTTGCTTTTCCCAAATTTTAACCTCAGTCAGGTCTATCCCACAAACACATTCCCAAATGGGATACGTGCAACTCAGACAGACACAGAGTCCTTGCTCTCTTCCTCCTGTTTCTTCCCTCTCCCTGAATGCAGGCTGCCCTCTTCCCTAGCATCTGACCCCAGGTTTCCCTTCTTCATGTGGGGAAATAAGCTAAACTTGGTACTGGGTGCAGCTCCAGCCCCCCCAGCTCAGCCAGAGACATATATTTCAGCTCCCATTCCACCCCCCGCCTCCCATCTCACGATCTTCTTCAGTAGGGGGAAACCCTTCCCAAATCTTCAAAACATACTGTGCCAGCCCACAAAACACACCCACTTAAGAAAAGCAAAACATGAAAAAAAAAAAATATTCCTGAATCCTATTAAAAATAGGCTGGGATCTACAGAAAAGAACCTGCTTAACAGTTTTTGTCTGTGTGCAGGTCTCATTTCAGCAACGGCAACACTGCTGAGAGCCAAACATCATTCACACAAGACCCAGATTGTTTTGTGGATAAGGAGATGCCTACAAAACGGGAGCCCTGTTTAAGGAAAAAATGAGGCGATGTCTGGTCAGAGCGCCACCAGGACATAATTTCTGCGGGAAATTCCTCTCTGTGGAGCAATCTGTCAAAAAAGAGCCAACACGTCCCGCCGCAGGGAGCAGCTGGAGGGCACAGGCCTGGCACAGTCTGCGGCGGTGCTTGCAGGAGAACCCGCTGCTGCATTGCTACAGGACCTCACGCCAGCTCTCCGCAGGGGGAGCAGCTGGAGCAAACTAGATCGATGCACATTACCCACAGACATCTCACCAGGCAGCTTGTTTCGGGAGAGCTCTGGCCCCTGGAACATACTATTTTTCACTCTCTCCCCTCCATCTCCTTTCTTGCCCCTTTTTAGGCAACAGCCACATTTTCAGTCATTTGTAATAAACTAGGGAATAAACCAAACCCCTACTAAGGCAGGCAATGCATCCGGAGGAACAAATCCTACTCAGGATTGCCCTGAGCTGTGGCCAAAGGAGAAGTCAAGCACAGCACCAAAAAATAAGTCTTGAAAAGCGTTAAGACACTGAAAATTCTGCTGCTTTTACCATCACTGCCTCTGCTGCCCATGTTTGGGGAGGATTCCCTAATCCTGTAACTGCTTGGAGTATCTCTCTTCAGTGATATTCAGTGGTCTCCAAACTAGAATTAAAACGCTTCTGAGCTGGATGGGAAAATACTGTCCCAGCCCTACGACATGATCGTTAAATCTCCTCACTTGCACAGCCATCTTCAAATACATGGGCCACTTAAGATAGTTCAGCATCACCAACAGCATCAGAAAGTATCATACACATGCCATAGCAATGTACCTGGACACCCGAGGGAGCTCTGGAGAGGATTTGGATGCTGAAGAGGAAAAGACACACATCACTTGGTATTATAGAAATGCTCTGCTACATTAGCAGCCCAGGGAACCCACTGAAAACCCAGCAGAGTCTGTGAATGACAGTGCCCTTTCAGCTGCATTCAGGGGAACTCGCATTTGTGAATCGGCAAGATCACAGCAAGAAAACATCTGACTTGAATCCTCCTGTCCTCCTCTTGCCAGGAGAATGAAGCCTTATCCTGGGGCAATGGGATGAAATTGCCGTGCTCCTCCTCCCCTTCCCAGGGCACACTGGGCCTCTTCTTTCCATGTCAGGGAGGTGCCAGGTGAGATTTTCCTTTTGCCAAGGAGGATGTGGCAGGTTGTGGACGGGAACACTTGGGGACCAGCTAAACCGGAGGCCAGGCCTCTGCACCGGGACTCCGTGATGCCTTCTGAGCTGGAGTCACCACACAGCACATTCTCCAAGTTCAACTGCATAATGCCAGCTCACAGATCTTGAATAGTGTACAGTTAAAAATGCAGCTCTAAAAAGTCTATGTTATTAAGCAACTCTGTACTATGGTAATAGTATCTATGGAAATGCAGCTCAGGGAGTAGATGTGGATCAGCGGAGACTTTCCTAAGGCCTGGTGACTGCAGGACCCTGCATAGTATTGGGTGATTCCATCTTCTCACCTTAAAAGGGCTTTGGCTGTTCCCCCATTTTGAAAAATCCTGGCCTTGTTTGGATAACACACAAAAAAAAAAAAAGAGTCAAAGTAAACGTTTAAGACCACTGGTTTCACACTACACAAAATTCAACATTGTCCTCCTTGTACAACTAGAACTTTAAAACTTCACTCACCAAGAGGACAGGAAAAAAAAAAAAAAACAACACAAACACAACAGAATGACCATCATCTTTGCAAGAAGTTAAAAGACAGTTTTGTTAAAAACTATTTATTTTTTTAAAAATATAATTCTCTATTCATTACACAACATGAAAGGAATCACAAAGCTTTACCCATGGGAAAATAAGATTTTACAACTTGATTTATAAAAGTTAAAGTGAAAAATGAATTCCAGTGTTAGCATTCTGTAAAACATACAAATAATCACACCATTGAGTTCTAGGAATGCACTTGCCATTTAAAAAAAATTATTAAATTGGTATCAAGAATCACTCATGGGAGAAAAAGACTGCAAGAAGTTACTCCATGGAGTCGCTCTTGCAAAGAAAGGTTAATACAAGCTCTTGAGACGGTGCACACCACCTATTAATAGCTTTCACAAAATAAAAATAGCACTGCTTCCTTGGCCTATAGCCCAGTGGATTTCTACCATTCTTCCTCATCAGATTTGTCATTTGTTTAACCCTTCTTCCCATCCGCAATCTCTCTCCTGCCCGTCACAAATGTTATATATTTTAAAAAATTTGGTTTTTGTTTGGCAAATGCTGAGCATTAAAGTGTTTAACAGGAATTGTCTATGTAAAAAGAAAATACAGCTCTAAAAAAAAAAAATCAACACACACACCCAAGCAACTCAGACAGCTATGTTCACCGAGGAAAACACGTGTAAGCTTTTACTGCATTTTAATAAAATCTATGATGAATTTTGGGGGGATCCATTAGACCTCACAAATGAACCCTCTTTTCAGCTGCAAAGAACAGCACCTCTCTGGGGGAAAAAACCACATGCTTATTTAAAAGTGCAAATAAACCTCTCTAAACCCCTGTTTATTTCACAAGGTGCCAGCCAAATATTAACAAGAAAGTGCGCAGAAATAAGAAAACACCAATGCCACAGTCATCTGCAAAGTAGTAATAAATTCTGTCATCACAACAATATATTTATTCTCACATAGATCAATTCTTCATTAAAACTTGCTCCCTCACACCAAATACAAAAGAGGTGGAATGAAGTTAACATGGCTATTTTTGTTTAAAAGCGAGAAAATTATGTTTGAGTTTATGGACGTACCAGACCTAAAACATCTTCCTCTGCAGAGCTGTTTCTGCCACTGTGGTATATTCTGGAGCCAGTGTTTGCTAGCACTCATCTACAAAGAGAGTTACTCCAGAAGAATTAATTCCAGTTAAATCCCAGGCGTATGCTCTTATTCCAGACCCCACTGTCAGCATATCCACTTGACAAGCAAGTCCTGCAGCAAGGAACCTGCAGTGCTCACCTTCCTCCTGCTTTTCTATGCTGCTCTCCTCCCCTGAGATTTATTTTCACCCTTTGGTGGTTGTGCTGGTAGTTAAGCCCGTAACCATGAAACAGGCAGGAGCAAATTTATTCACAAACGCCCACAAAAGATGGGTAACCAGGTTGTCAAACCAGACCAGTTAAGGCACTTGGGTCTCTTCTGTTTGAGCTTTTGATAAAGCTGCATTATCACAACTCCCCTCCTTTCCCATGCAAGAGCCAAGGGATGCGCATCCGCACGACTCAGCTCAGTCAAACACAGTATGTAAAATGCAGCTTTTCTGGACCATCTGCAAGGCGGGGGAGGGCGTCTGCCAGAAATCACAGCCAGTCCCTGAGAATTTGGCCTTTTCCTGCTGCACATCATAGCTTCTGCCAGGTTATGTTCTCCCTGGCTCTGCTTGCCTAGGGACTGCTGGCGAGTGACAGGCTCTCCAGAGCTTGCTCAGTGCGCCTTTATCTGTGCAATTAGCAGAGGACAACAATTCTGACTTCTGCATTAAGATAAGCATTATGCTGAAAGGCAACAACTCGGGAACCCAGGAGCACAGGCTGCATTGACCTGCCCACCTTGCTCCATGTGCCATCAGACTGCAGCACCTCTTTGTACCCGGATTTGCACCTTCATCACCAGGATTCAGCAGATCCCTGTGCAGGGCAAGATCTGAACCCAATGCCTGTGACCCAGCTCTCCAAACCAAAGTCTCCTTCCTTCCCTATACCGCACAATTTCAGGTACTTAAGGGGTCACCGGACTCCCAGGTCCAAGCCATGGGATCCCGCTTTTCCCTTGTGAGGCTTCGGCGGTGTGATGGGTGTCCCAGCCTGGCCCAGCCTCAGGCCAGCCCTGCTGAAAGAACAGCAGGGTTTCTTTCAGAAAGAACAACCCACTGCTGCTGCTCGGGGCGCCATCTCCCATCAGCATCGGGCCCCCTCAGGCCTCACCTCAGCCCCCCACATCTCCACACGCAGCTACTTCTCTGCACAAACAGGGCCAGCATCCACGGGAAGAAGAGAGAAATCCCCTTGCAAGTGGCCTCTGCTCCTATGCTGAATCCTCCCTGCTGGCAGCCCTCATCCGTGTCCCACCCTGGTGCCACCCCGGGTGAGTGAGTTTGTCTCTAGCTTCCACATGGACCATCAGCCCAGATTCTCCCATCCTCTGCTGTCTCAATTTCCTTACCGAAGGCTGTACTCTGGTGTGCTGCGGTAAATTACCCATTAGAGAAGATAACGGAGCATTTGGGGGTATCACGAACACAGAGACACCCATTGCATGTGGCAGCATTCCTGGAAGGTGAAAATTAGGAAGGGGAGAGTGGGGTCTCTAGGTAGGACTAGACACCTCCAACCTTTCCTGTGTGCAATAGCACTATGCATTTCTAAAACCACTTAACATTGTCCCGTCAACACAGAGATGCAATTTGCTAGTTCTGCGTACCCAAGAGATACGTACAGAGAAAATTTCCTTCCCTTACAAGTCAGTGTCCTCGAGTTCAAACCCCATCACCACCATCCGCAAACACTGTAACTACCTTAACGTGCACTGCAATGATGGGTACATTGATAGTTTATAAAGCTGCCTCACACGTGAATTTTATAAGCCACTGAATGACACTGCAAGCTTCAATTCTGAGGACAGAGAAAAGTTCATTCCAGAGAATGAGACAGAGAAAGACGTTAAAGAAAACATCTCTCTGCTAGCTAAGCCCAAACAACTCTGAACACCAAGCTTTTCCCTCAATAATTATTGCACTGCAGGCAAGTAACAGCTCTGTGAACTGAGATATTCCTCACCCTGTCCCCATTATTCTAACAGCCTAGAAAGTGATGTGTCTTCCTTCTCCAGCCCCCACAGTATCACCTATCCACTTAATGAAAGCAGCAAATTACTGCTTATAAACTCAGCCTCCGCTGCTGGGCAATTTGCGAAGACTCGGGACTGCAGTGAGCTCACAAATCAGTGTCAGCGTTTAGGGGCCACATGGCACAGCAGCAAACGAGTGTCTGTGCTCCCAGGAGGGCACGGCCGTAGTCAGGGGCTGGCTGACACCACCATGGGCTGCACATACAAGACTCCAGACCCACATGCACAGAACCACCGTTTTCCCCGAGACAACAGCTCTGTCCCAGCCAGCCTGAGCAGGGCAGAGGATTAACGTGTTATTACCGTCTTCTAGCCTGAGAATTAAAAAAAAAAAATTAAAAATTAAAAAAAAAATTGGCAAGTACTTAATTTAACAAGTCTCCCGTAGTGCCTGCGAGGTAGTTAAATGCTAGTAACCACAAAGGCCTGACAGGGAAAGGCACTTCAAGGTGAGGTAATTTGTCCAAAGTCACAGTCAGAGCCCCTAGCAGAGCCAGAAATGCTGCACTGGGCTCTTGGCTCCTACTCAGCTCTGGACACTGAGCCGAGCTCCTTTCCAGGCTCAAATGTCGGAGGCACTGCAGGCCACGGATTTCCCAGAAGGTTAGAGGAGTCTGTCCGAGATGAAGCTGCTGCTGGCAACAAAAAAACACGGACGTTGTGTAGGAAAATCCAGGCTGTCAGGGCCATGCAGACAAGGGAGGAGGGACACTGGGAAGACATCACCCAAGCAGAGCTTCATAATCCACATACCACACCAGCTGGCCGGAGCTGGGGCTGACACCCGAGATAGGCCATTTCCTTGGCTCATGGCCCACTCTGCTGAGCAGGGTGGTGATGTCGTGCTTGCCCTTCCCCAAAACCAGGACAAACACCTGCCTGGCCTTGTTGATGAGGGGTAGGCTAAGGCTCATCCTTTGGTGAGGTTTGACGGGGCTTTCAGTCAGCACCACAGTCTGAGCCCCTTCCAAGCCATTTTCAGACCGGGGGAAGAGCGAGGCAGTGTGCCCATCAGTGCCCACCCCCAGCAGCACCAGGTCAAAGCTGGCATTGGCCACCAGGGCCATGATCTCCTTAGCATACATCTCCGTGCCTCCGTCCTCTTCCACACAGAGCCGCTGGTTCAGGTGCACAGGCATGGGGTGGACGTTGAAGTAGGGCACCCTGACATTCTGGAGAAGGTGGCTGTGCAAGCTGAAGAAGTTGGACTCTGTGTCAGTGAGAGGGACACAGCGTTCATCTACCAGCCAGATGTGGGTGTGCTTCCACGGGAAGGCATAATGGTGTCTTGCTAGCCGCTGGAACAGGACCACTGGGCTTGAGCCACCTGAGAGGGCCAGGTGGAACTGCCCAGACTGTGCCACAGTCCTGCTTGCTGTCTTCTCAATGTCAGAAGCCAGCTGGGAAATCAGCTCCTCAGACCATGCTGAGACCAGGGGACTCTGCCGAAATTTGGACTGGATCGTCCTGTAATCGCTTGGCATCAGCCTGTTGGGGTTCAGCAGTTCCACTGGCTCTGCCAGCGTGAATGCCACTTCCCCGCTCACCATCTCAAAGTCTAAGAGGTGCTGGTTCTCCACGCCCCCAGGGTAGAGGCGCAGGGGCTGGTGGGAGATGCTGTCCAGCAGCGGTGTCCAGAATCCCCAGGAGGCCAGCAGGTTCTCAGTGGTAATGAAGAAGTCCTTCCTGGCATGGTAGATGTTGGAGATGAGGACAGAATACGCATCTCTCTCTTTCACAGGGCTGTACACATAGTAATCAGACAACGGTTGTCCAAAAATGTGCAGGTCTGACCGACCCACTGCTTCTCTCCAACTGCCTTCTGGCATGACAGGCCTGAAAAGGTTCCTGCTCACAAGCACCGCAGGGGTGTTGAGCGCGCCGTGCCCAATGTAGAAGATGATCTGCTTGGCTTTACATTGGCTGTGCTGTGCATCCCTCAGAGTCTCGCTCTGAGTGCAGTAGGCCCGGTTCTTGAAGAGAACACGGACATAACCTACCCGTTCATCCAGAGCTTTCCCAGAAGTGAGGAGGAAAGGGACCCCTTCCCAACGCAGGCTGTCACTGTGAATCAGCACACCTGGAAGGACAGTGATCTCAGCTACCAAATTAAACCTGAACAGCAAGCAGATCTGAGGGGATCTCTATCACCTACCCATCATTATCCTTCCTTAGCACCCAGAAATCTTGGCATCCACCGTGTCTCTTGCTCCACATTCAGCCCTTTCATGACATCACTGGACTAACTGCTCTCCAGCTACCCTGCTGTGCTTCCTCCCAGGTATCTTACTCAATTAGCCTCCTTTCATCTTGCAGGAAAAGAGTTTCTGAGCATGAATATCATTCAGACAAAATCTTTAATGTTCAGAAGACACAGCATGGCCAGAGATGGCCTTCTGGTCTACTAATCACAGAGACCTGCCAATGCTTTACCCCTCTGATGCAGAGAGCAACTCGACTTTATGAGAAGGCAAAGGAGTTTACAGGCTACTTCTAAAAATAATGCAAAGATCTTATCAAGAATAATGGGACTTAGCTCTTATGCAATGCTTCCCATTCACTGGATCATTAGTTAACTAACATGACAACAGTATTATCTTGTTACAGCTCCCAGTTGCCATGCGGGTGGATGCCTGGAGACATCCCTGTGTCAGCAGTGAGATCCAGGGTCACGGAGCTGGTATCAGCATGCGAGGACTCGCATCTCCTGCGCTCCTCACCTCTAGACTACTACTCCCCTCGCCAGGGTCCAGACCAAACTCTCACCTGCAAAGGTTGGTGTTGTGCTGATGTAGTCTTGTGCCTTCTGCAGTTCCTCCTGTACTTGGCTGGCATATGCCTGATACTGACCCAACACGGCACTGTTTTTCTCCAGGCCCCGCAAGGACTGGAAGGCCTGCAGCTTGCTCTGCAAAACCTCTTCAGCCCTGCTCATGTTGGCTGGGAGCTCCATGGTCAGGAACATCAGGGCCTCCGTGAGGTGGTTCTGCAGCACGTCCCGGATGACTCCATACTGCTCGTAGAAGCTGGTGCGGCCTGAGGACAAAGAGGAGGTAAGATGCTGGTAAACTGATGTGGTTTTTCTCATAGCCTTGTCCTCTGCATGTATAACGCGTGTGCCAAGGAGAACAATGAGCACAAGCCCTAATTGATTCACACCAAGCTCCTCTTCTCCTAGCCCAACAATTAACTTGAAGCTATCAAGCTCAGAGAAGTTGTGGATGTCCCATCGCTGGACATGTTCAGGTTCTGGTTGGACAGGGCTTTGAGCAATCTGACCTAGTGAAAGATGTCTCTACCCATGGCAAGGGGGGTGGACTAGATCTTCAGAGGTCCATTTCAACCCAAACCACTCTATGATTCGAAGCCTTTCCCCTCCCTCCAGAGGGGCTTCCAAAGTGTCTCTGCTACTGAAGTAAAGACAAAAGGTTCCCACGGGACTGCTTGTCCTCCACAGAGCCAGACATAATCCTCCTTTTGGGTGCTTACAGGGCCTAAACCCAGCAGGAATAATGCTCTTGCCTGATACTTCGGGAGTGCACAGAGCAGAAGGCAGCTTTGCTTTCTTGGACTGCTGGTGCTTTCAGAAGCCGCGGCCAGTGACTGGCAGCAATATCCAGCTCAAACCTCCCACGTACAGCGCGATGCAGGGCCCCTGTATAACCCTCTGACACTCCTGTCCCACAGATCACAGCACCTGGGCCTGGGACTTCACACAATGTGTGGTTCTACCCAAAAGCTTTGACAGGGTAGCTGGAAAGGGGGTCCGGCAGGGGCCCCAGCAGCTCTATAGCTACACACCAGGTCCCCAGAACAGCTGAAGCTGGGCCGTGGCAATGAGCACTGCCTTCACTGTCTCTTTTCCCCTGGTTTTCATGTCCTCAGAAGGCTCTGGCTGAGACAAATTTCATGCACAAATCCCTGCTTCTCGTTCCCTGCCTGACTTCTCATGCAGGTGGGAACAGGCAGAGAAGGACAATGCACTTATAAAGTAAGTGACTCAAACAGATGCCTTTCTGTGGTCCCTCAGCAGCAGGCTGCACACTGCAGACTGCATCACGGCCATAGGCTTCCCCTATTGATTGATACATTTATCTCCCTTGCTCTAATCCAAAGGCACATTCATTAACGTAATCAATGCTGCAGACTTGCTGGGAGCCAGGCTGCCAGCTGAAGCCACACAGGGAAAAAAAGACGTCAAATGAAAAATTGCAAAGTTGTTTAGAGCAGGGAGGGCATAGCGTGCAGCTGGGGCTACACACAGACAACACTCTTCTCCCTAAATCTCTCTGCAGTGCATCCCTCTCCCACAAACAGGCCCGGGTGAGGTCTAGGATGCCAAACCAAAGATTACTCCAAGTTTGATAAAGTTGCATTAATTGAGTTAGTAGTGGTGGCTGAGGAAGGAAGGGAGGGAGGCAGACAGAAAAGGAGATAAAAATGAGGGGAGATGCAATCCTGATGCTGCAGAACTGAGGGCGCCTGACATCCCAGGAAATGCTGCGGGTGGCAGTCCAGCCCAGAGTGCTTTATGCTGAGCACTGCAGAGCGGCTGCTGCAGCATTGCAGGGAGGGATTGCAGCCGCGTCCTTCAGCAGGAGACCCATGCTAGCAACTCCGGGCTTGGATTTTCTCTCTGCAATGCTCTTTCTTACTACAGAGAGGAAGGGAAAGAAACAGGCAGAGAAACACAGACTGACACCAACTAGCTGATATGAGTCACATCCAGGCAAAAGATGCAAAAGCATCTTCCAAGGAATAGCGCAAAAGTATAATCAGTGTGAGCTTGGTAGCTAACAGGATGGGAATACAAAAGGGTTGTTGTTACAACAACCAGGTTATTGCAGCACTGAAGTGGCCTTAGATTGCACCAATTCCAAATCCAGTGCCTTTTACCAAGATTTGGGATAGAAAGCAAGGTGCAATGCCCCCAGAGCTCTGCAGCACAAAAAGGTGGGGGATTCCGCCTCTGCTCCCGGCTGAACGGCAATGGGAATCTTTTCTTGGAAGCAGCAACGCTACCTGGAAGTGAGTCAGTCCCTAGCATAAGAAGTGTAAGACAGTCCCTCTCAGCTTTTTGTTTCTGCACCAGCACTACCTCAAGGGCCACTTTCACATAATTAATGAACCCGCCAGTTCTCCTTCTCACTCATTCACCCTGGGTCTGCAGACTCGCCTCACCAACCTTTAGCATCCACAGTCTCTTTCAAGACAATCTCCACTCTTTCCACATGATGACGGTTCCAAATTGGATCCAGAAAGTGTCGGTTCTGATCCCGAAAAGGCAGGATGTGGGCTATGGCCTGTGAAGGGAAAAACCAAAGACCCTATAAAAACTCATCAGATTTCCACAGCATCTCTGCCTCACCCAGCACTGGGATGGAGCCAGCTTGAGTGCCAGCAGACATACCACACAGCAGAGAGCAGAGTGGGTCAGAGAAGAGAAAAATCAGCAAGAGAGCCTGCAGTGATGCACAATGGGGTCTCCAATGACTGTACAGAGCAGACATTAAAGGTCTTTCTGAGGCATTTTGAGGTTTCATGTGAAAAACGCTGAACTACAAACTGCAAGGCGCTCAGTTCATATCTGTCAAAGGACAAAGGGCTGAGTCAGACTGTCCTGGGACTTATGTACAGTTCCAAACTGCTGAAATACATCAGATCAGTTGCTTATACCACTAAAGCCACCTGCTCCTTTTGTGAGGGAA
>VYZM01003158.1:415993-456634 GCA_013398915.1 Dromas ardeola
CGGCCCCGGCGAGCATCCCCCGCCGCGGACACAGGTGGGCGAGCGGCCACGCCGAGAGCCGGGCGGCGGGGGTGGGAAGCGGGGAGAGCGCTGCACGGCGACGCCATGCACCCCGGGGGAGACGGCCGCCCTTTGCCGGCCGCCACACGCAGCCGCGGCGGGGGAAAGCCCCGTTAAGAGCCGCCTCCATCGCCCGCCCCCCCCGGCCCGTCCNCCCCCACTCACCTCCCTCCCACCCGCCACTGGGGCGGCGGCGGCGGCTGCGGGCGGGCCCGGCACAGCGCCCCGCCCGAGCGCTCCGCCCACTGCCGAGAGACTCTGCGGTTCGCGTCGACTCTCGCCGGGTAGCGGCGATCGGGAGGGGCGAAAATCGCAGGGCTAAGGAGGGCCTGGGGGCGCAGGCCCTTCTTCTTGCGGGGAAAGCCACCCTTGCCCAGCCCCGGCTCAGCACCGGCGCGATGACTGTGCCCTGGGCACCGAGGCTTGCATCCTTTCGACACCCGGGGGTTGCATCATGCATGTCCGCATGGGTGGGCATGTGGTGCCTTCACCTGTAGCGCGTTTTGGCTGGAGAGGTTTGTAATGCACGGACCAAAACCTTTACTGAGGCCAGGAGGTTCAGGAACCAAAAGAAAAAGTCTCTTTTTTCCACGGTTGCATTCACTAGTCTAATTTTTATTTACATATATATGTATATATATGGGTGGTTGTGGTGATGATGGTATATTTGCCTATAGAGCTTGCGTTGCATTGTGTCCTGAAATTACTGTGACTCTAGCACACTACCTTCTAACTACACATGTGCATCCACAACCCCAGTCCTATGTTTTCTAAACAAAGCAAGTACCTTGGGAACCTCGTGGCGCGCATTTCAGTTCAGTTTGACAGTGCTTTTAGACACACAGAGTTTTGGGAATGCAGGTGGAGTGATGAGGCAGACAGACGAGAAGCAAAACTCCACAAATGCCTCCACTGCCCCTTCGCCCAAGAATGCACACGGCAGAGCACCCTTATAAAATGTCCTGCTACGATGTAAAACTTTCACTGGAGCTCAGCTGTTGTCTTCAGATTCACACAGGGGAACAATGTCATAGGTATCGTTTCCATAGTTGCCTCCACCAAGTACATTAATTTATGGAAATCTTTACAGTTGCTGGCTCTAAGATCTAAGCAGGCTGTAGTCAGACTCAAGGTCTCTGCTAGCATTGGGCTCACTGCTACATCAGGGCTCTAATTATGGATTCCACCAGCTCCCCATAAAGCAACACATAAAACTGAAATGAATATTAAAAGCTCCTTTGTTAAGAGCCCTGGCCAGCCAGAGTTCACAGATACCATCTTAGACTTCAGAAAATGCTGTGGGTTTGCAAATCATGATTTGTATGGCAATAGCAAGGAGTTGTAAGGCAGACTTACGCAGTTAACTAGCTATAACTGTATCCCATAATAAATGGCGTTATATTCTATGGTACGACTAAACACCATTCCTATCGTCTTTTTCACTCAAAGGTCTCAAATTATTTTACACAAGTAGAAACACTTTACCACAACTACTTTGCAGGTGGAGAAACTGAGTCACGTTGGCAGACCTGAGAATAGGGCTGGTTGTGGTGAGAATTGATGAGAGAGATTAAGTTCAACTGAGATTCAACTGAGAATCAGGGTAGTTGCTGCTCAGGCCAGTAATCTAGCAAAGACATGATATATAAGACATATATCAGACAAGCCTTACGTTATATTTGTGATATAATTCATATTTACAGTGTAATTTCTCGATGCCATACCCTTCTTCGTCAATCTGCTCTGGAGGTTCTCCCATCAGCATGTGTGCCTGGTCTCAAAAAGACCCTTTATGGCATCGCAAAGGTGTCAGAGCGACACAGAGTGTTAGCACCTGGATTTGTCTGCAAGATACGGGTCCAAATTCGGGACGAGGGAGGCTGCAGTCTGCCCTGCTTCACGTTACACATTGCTTTATGATTCCAACCATGTTACTAATGCAGCTTTGGATTGGGTAAAGTCTGAATGCCTCCAGCAGTGGCCCTATTTCTGAAACCCAGCAGAGGGTAGATCACAAGCATAACTCAAGTGATGAAATTTAACAAATTAAACTTGGTGAGGGGGTAAATAACTCATCTGAAAGAGCCAGCTGGACAAATAATCCACCTCCAGAGATCTCCCCTTACCACTCTGTGTGACATTACTACACAGTACATTTAGCAAGAAGCTTAGGGGAATCAGTGCTATATCCCATAGCTATGTATTTAACCCATTAATGACCTGATGACAAAGCTTTTTTAGCTCTTAGAGCTAATCTGGGTCTGTTTGGGTATAGCAGACTGCGAGAAGAGGTAAGTGGGTGTCCCCTTTTACAGTCTGTTTTCTGTTCTGGAAGAAAAAGGGGGTTTGCCATCTACTTTAGCAGAAATGATTAAAGTGCAAATCTCCCTGCTCCATATTTCTGGCACATTGAATGAGATGAACAGCTGAGGCCCTGGTCACTTGAGCCTGTTATTATCATAGATAGAGCTGGAAGTTGGGAGTAGCAGCAGTTGTTTAACATCTTCTGTTGAGAGACCATGTTTTCAGCTAGTTATATGGTGCCAAACTAAATATTGAGGCTGAAATTGTAGGGGGGTTGTTCACTCCGTGCAGTCAGTTTTTGGAAGTCTCTGAAAAAAAATGGTGCAGCTATTTCTGAGCTGAAGGTCAGAAGATAAAATAGGTTTTTTGACCACGTTAAAAATATCTCCGCTGTTTCATTAAGGAGCTCTAACATCTCGTAATTTGGGGCAAGTAAGATTTTATCAGAATGATGGTTTGGATCAGAATGTGCTTTTGTCAGAAGAAGTGTGCTCTTGCCAGTGCATTTTCAGGCTAACTCAGTTGCATGCTCCTTTAAGGGAAATAGGTCCAGTGTGACAGATGAGACATGTGATGCCAATAAAGGAATAAAAGGTAGTTAGCAAGGGAAGGGGCATTAAGGAGCCACATGTTCTACAAGCAAATAAAAGCTCTGTAAGAAGAAGAGCTGTTCTAGTTGGTATTTAAAGATGGTGTTTCAGAGGAGGAAGTATTGAGCTGGAGAGAGCAGCTTACCAGTTAGGAGACTCCAGCCTATAAATCCTAGGTAAAGGCTGTGTTTTGGCATAACAATTGCAAGCTCTTCCATAGCAAGTAGTTCTTTAGTTGGGAGTAGGAAAAACAATATAAAAAGTAAGTTTGATGTAGTGGGAGTTTGTTGCCCTTTGGTTTTGCATCTACAGACTAGTCTCGAGGCGTGGAGAGGTAAAACTGAGCCAGGATGTGGTTTGTACTGCTTTGAAGAGGTAAGGTGTGCTTCAGTGCAGCAAGCTCTTGATGAAATAATCTAGAAGAAACTTGCCTGCTATCTGCTAAATTTATTAGTCTCTGCAAAGGCATCTGCTGCCAATGATCTATAGATGTGGCTCTAAATGACTGAGTAATTTCTGTGGATGCTTTATCATTCCTCAGCTTTTGCGTGTTGTTTCATGAGCTGGGAGCCCTGCTTGCTCGTGCTGCTGTAGAGCCTGGTGGAGCTTGGTCCGTCGCTGTGCTGACAAGCTTCCAGGAAAGCTCTGAAGTTCTAGACTATCAAGTTCACATGATTTTGAGTAAGGCTGTTAACTTCTGCTGTGAAGCAATAAGGAACAGCTGTACAGCAGCTGGGGTTCGTAGAAAATAAAATTACTGGCTTCTGGAAAACCAGGCTGTAAAAATCATAACAGCAAGTTCTTAAACTGGTGTGGGAGAAAATAAGAAAGAGAGGGGCTTTGTTCTGGCTCTTGGGGCAAGTCAATGACTGAGCTACTTGATGAATTCTGGAGCTGCAGTTGTGCTTGAAGTTGGTTTGTGGTTAAGCGTGCTCACTTGAATGGGCCTGAGAGAGGAAATTCTCCAATCCAGTTTAAGAAGTTTAGATTTAAATACTTACGCCAGTTTGGTATCAAAAAATGCCATCTCTGTGCATCTGGACAAACTATGTCTAGAGGCTGGAAAGCTGATCGACAGAGGAGCCCTGTTGTAGCCATGGCAGGTGATGTTCCCGAGACCCGACTGCTCTGGTGTTCTCTCTGGACAGCTTGGCTCTTAAAGAGCTTAGCATCAAAGTAAAGCTGAGACACTCCAAGGTGAGAGAGAATTAGAGTAATGCTGCCTCTCAAGAGCTTCTGTTTCTATTGTTTGTTGACTTTCCTTTCTAAACTGTAGCTTTTAAGCTGTAGAAGTCATGTCCAGTGAACGCCTCGCAGGTGTGCAGCTTGAGTGGGGCAGGGAAGTGTCTTAACACGGCTGACTTGCCGTGCAGCTTGAGGGAATGGCATTACTAGCTAATTCAATTACCTCTCTACTGCTACCCCCCACCAGTCATGGGACTGAAACATGACTTAATGCCTCACTGTAGAGTTCTGTCACCGAGACTAGATGAGTCCTTTAGCGGCATTGCTGCAGTAATGATGCAGTCTGCCATCCCTCAGCAACCAGGATGCAGCTGCAACACAAATTCTCTATAAAAGCAGTGACAAGGGGAAAGGAGTTGGGGGGGGAAGTGTGTGGGGAGGAGCAGGAGAGCTGATCTTCACCGAGTACTTTACCCAAATCAAAAGAGAAGTGATCAATCGAGTAAGCTGTGCCTACTTTCTGCCTTTTGTTCTAACAAAGTGATGCTCTCATCAGCTTGATCAGCAGATTAAGGATAAAGTGCTGGCATCTTCCCCAGGAATTCTTGCACTGGGACAAGCTGCCTTCAGTCCCCTGCTCAGTCTTGGGCTAAATGAGGAATGAAATGGAAGTTATAGGCTAAGCATACTGTTTAGTCATTGTAATGTAGGGAAATACTAACTTCCTCTTGCGCATGAGGACAAAGGAAGTGAAGCAGTTTTGCTTAGCTCTTGGTAGCTGAAGACATTACTTGTGGCCCTTGAGGACCTCTTTGTGCATTAACTAAGAGTAAGTTGTACCTATCTGAGAAAAATAAAATCATAAAGCAACTACTGATTCCCATTATTGTAGACATAATATGTAGAGATGGACTAAAATCTGTTTGCTCAAGATAAGCAAAGGTAGCTTCACTGATGAAGTGATTGCCTCCTCTGCCCTTGGTGTAAAGAGTAATCATCTTTCCTCGTTTGTTCTCTAACATGAACTGATCTCAGTGGGATCCAAGCTGATTCAGAGCTTCAGCAGTTTTGAATCTGTGTCATAATTGGTTAATTTACTTCAGAAAGAAGCACAAGGCTTCAATGCAACCTGTTGTGTTGCTGTCTCTGGCTCTGCCCGCTTCTGGAGCGCTCAGGAACTGAAACTGCAAGCTTTTGAAGGCTTAGCTATACTGTGGCATCCTCTGTCTGCCGAACAATGCTGCCTTGCTCCAAACTCTTTGGGGCTGGGTAAGTAAGAAATGACTTTTCTTGGCTTGCGATGTAAAAGATTGACAGAAGGTAGGCATGTAGGGAGGACTGTAATCACTGAGCTACCTGAAGTTCCCCAAAATGTACTTGATAAGAGTTTAATAGTTACTGTATCTTAGGTAAATATTGATTGAAGAAGATTGACACACTGAAATTAATAATGGATATTGTTGTGCTGATAAATTCTGACTAATCAGTATTTGACATACTGTCCTAGATTTAAAAAACAACGAAAAATTAATAGTATATGGATAGCAAACTTCCGAGAAGAAACCTTCAAATACATGGAGGTTTCCTAGTCTAGAAATATTTTAGCTCCTGCTTTGACTTTTACATCATCAGTCCTAGGTTTTTATCATTCTGAGTGGACAGTGCAACACTGAATGCCAGTGTCCACCTTTATATTGAATTCCCATTGAGTGATGCAGGTTTAACCATTGCAGTGGGTTATTTCTTCTATCCAAGAAGTTTTGGCAACTCTAACAAAAGCAAAAGCACTATCTACCAACCACCTTTATGTTCTAATATAAATAGTAGCCTAGGCAGTTATCTGATGGCATAACACTCCAGCAGAACCGTGTTGCACTTCATGTCAGAAAGCTGATGAGCCCGGGACTGCTGCACTCCTGAACAGCTGAACTGCATGAATACAGCTGAGGAAAGTCAAAGGATTTCTCTGAGCCTCTGACAGCTGAATGGGAAAGCAAAGTTAAAAAGAGTTCCCTCTGCCCTTACTATCTCAATGCTACATTAAGATTACACCGATGGATGAAGCTGGAAAACGAAGTCCTTCATCATAACCAAGTGAAATGCACCAAAATGCATAACCATGTTACTATTAACGGGCTGTGGTGCAGCGGCAAATTGGTGCAGAGTGTGGGGTGGAACGTGGTGTTCAGTGCATTCCCTGGCATATTGCACACAGGCTGGGCACTGGAGCTTTGTTTCATTAAAGCGGTGCTTTTCCTCATCTTATCCACTCCAGATTAACTGTATGTTTCTGGTTTGTAGAGTGAGTGGCCTTGAAATATTGTGAAACACTTCAGTAAATGAATGTTTTCAGAGCCTTGGCAAGGATGTGTAAGATTTCAGTTAAACATTTTGACGTTCAGGGGAGTCTCCTCTTGCTGCTGGTTTTAGCCTAGTTCCAGGTCACCGAAGGCCTGCAGAGGTGGTGGCATTTCTTACGCTGAGAGTACCCTGCCTGTTAATGCCAACTGCCAGGCGGTAGCTGCAGCAGTACAATGCAGGTAGCAAGGTACAAGCAACTAGAAATACAAAGCTGAACACGCAGCTTTGTCCCTCTGTGCTCTTCTGTAGTGGTGTAAAACCAGCAGAATTGAGTACGCTGGCTTCTGCAACAGGTATAAAGAAGTAAAAACTGACCCAGTCCCCTGAATCCTAAGGCAGACCTCTGAGAGGGTGGCAGTGATGGGCGTGCTGGATGCAGATGTTAATCTGCACATACTCTATCTCACCTGGCAGAGAACAGGTACCCCGTGTGTTTGGGTTCTGCAACTGCCAGGCAGGTATAAGTGGTCCAGTCAAAAAAAAAAATAAAAAAATCTCCAAATGGAAAAGCAATGAAGGTGAAAACGAAGGAAAAGGCTTTCCAGTCAGTGCCAGGACTCTTTTGGGTGCAGATAATCAGTATATCTGAAAACTTGATCTAAAAGCTTTCGAGGGTGGTACCAAAAGGCAATAATAAATTTAGTTTGACCCTGATACACACTTGGCATTTTGCTGTGGTGCATTGGAGTATGTGGATGAAAAATTAACGCATTTCAAAACTATCACTCTGCAACTGTTGGTTCCCGAGCCAGCTTGCTGTAGAGCCCTTGCCTATGTATTTTAAACGCTGCCTGGTTCAGTTGTCTTCATCGTGATATTCTTTGATAACCTTGACCTTAAACGTGTTTCCCCTTACTCGGTCTCACTTAGCAGTGGATACTAGAATAACAGAACCAGAAATCATTAGTAACTGGTAGCTCTAGGATGTAAGGTGAAGTCTTTTCTCTGGACAGGAGTTCTTTTGTTCCGTAGTGCTGAACCTGACTTCCATGAAATGAAAGGAAAATGGCCTGGTGTATGTTGCCTCTGTGCTCACTGAATCTCTCTGCCATGAAAAGAGGGGCTGAATCCATCATGAAACACAGGGGTCTACACAGCTTCATTAGCTGTAGCCTTCCAATGGTTTAATCAATGGAATAGTTGAGGGATAAATTGTGCATTCTGTCAAACCAATGAGAGGCAGGAATTAAATGTATGCAGGGCAAAAAGCTTTTCTTGGCCTGAGCTGGTTCAAAACATTGTAGCTTTGCTGAAGTTTGCGATAGATCTTGGGATCAGGCTTTACACTGCTCTGTGTATTGGGGAAAAATTGGAGCTGTTAAATGTTTGTGGAAGGTGTCTGCTTTTTGTCCTTGTTAAATGTAATATTTATACTTGCAGCTTCTCTCTGAATTCTTGATATGGTTAAAACTGGTGTTAGCGATACTGTGGAGAATGAGACTTCTCCCTGTTCTCTTGTCACTTTTTGATCCTTACTGATCAAAGTTAGAGAGCCCTCTCCCTGCATCTTTCTGGCTTCTTTTGCCTGAGAAGCCACTGCTGACTTCTGAATAAGTTCCAGCCTGCACCCCAAATTTCAACTAGCTCAGGTGGGAGCAGAGTCTGTCTGAGAGGCTTCTGCAGGTGTCTGATTTGCTCTTCATTTTAGCTCTTGCAAGAGCCACATCACCAGGTGAGAAAACCCCAGCAGGCAATCAAACGGCTCAGTCTCCACCTTGTCAGGAAATACGGCTGTACAGCGAGCGAGCGCTTGCTTTTTAGACACAATCCTATAGGATCAGGGTTCTTGCAGTGTCAGGGATTTAAGACTTTTTAACTCCCCCTCCCTCCCTTTTATTTTTTTTTTTTTTCCTTGCTTGTCTGAGCAGCTCTGGGCTCTCCCGGCATCACTTCAGTGCAAGGACCCGTCTGACACTACTTATGCCAGGTCCTGCCTCCCTCTCAGGAGAAGCAGTCTGCAACTTTTGCTGCTCTAGACAACGCTCCATCTCTGAGAAAGCAGAGCTCTACAGAGTGGATTTGGGGTAAGCAGAGAGAACTTGGGGGGGGGGTGTGTGTGTGTTCCTAACCTGGTTTAATGGAAGGTCTTTCCTTTGCATGCTCTTTTAGGAAGGGAGGCATTTTAAACAGGCTGTGGTCTTTCCTCCTGCAGGGTTGTTTTTTATAATTGATAAAAGATTAAAAAGTCCAACTTCTGATGTATGCTTGCTAATTAAACTTCGTTCAGTTTGTTGCCGTTCTGCCTTTTTTAATTCTCCTTGGGACCAGTATGAGGGAGGCTGAATCAATGAAGTCGTCTTTTTTTTTTTTAATCTGCTTTTTTAAAACAACAAAAAAACCCCAAACCCGAATGAAACCCACTAAAATAACTTGTCAGGAGCTCTGGTTTTGCGTTTGCTGCGGATTTTCCGAGCAGGTGGTGGGTTTTTACTGCCTTTGGGCTGGTGCAGTTGTGCTGCAGTCCGAGCCCTGTGCTCCGCTGCAGAGCCTTTGCGGGAGCGCATCAGGACGCTGCCTTGCTGCTGATGCAGTACTTCAGCCAAGGAAACTTCCTCCATCTCCCTTCCTTTCCCCCTCCCTCCACACTTCTCGCCTTGTCTCCCCACTCTCGCTCCTTGTCACCCCCCCCCGAAGCACCCGGGGGCTGTGCGGTGGGGTGCGGGGGGGTGCGGAGGAGGAATTGGGCGCTGCAGCTTTAAGAGTGCAGTAGTGCCAGAGCTTTTCTCCTTCAAGTGATCTGCAAAGCAGCAGCCTTAGCCAGGGATTCCCCTTTCCCTGCTCCTCCTGAGCTCTCCCGAGCTGCCAGCTGGAATCAGGGGTTTTGCAGCCCCAACTGGCTTGCCTTTATCTCTGATTTTTTTTTTTTTTTCTAAAGCAATCAGTTAAAATCCTGAGATGTCCAGGCTCAGACCTCAGCTTCGGCACCGTTCTCCCAAAAGACCATGTCCTTGTGTCTGCTGAGCTTAAAAAGTGTGCTTTACCAATCTAAGAAAAGTGGTCTCATGACCTCCACGCATTAATACCTTCTGACAGCCCTCAAAAGTTGAATTTGCATTGGAAATGTTAGCACAGCCTTTTTCTGCAGAATTTTAACTTGCGTTTTCTGGAGAAATGTGCTGCCTGCACACAATTTGTTAATGGCATGAGGACTGAATTTTTAACTCTGGGGGGGGGGGAAATCACTTGGACAGAAATGTCTGCTAGCAACTGTCATTTCCCTCGTATAAAAATATCGATATTAATTGAAATGTAGCTTCTTACCAATTCCAGAGTCTTGGTAACTGTATGAATGAATGGGGCAAGGGGAAAAATGCAGTTTGAGCAATTATCAATTCTGTTGAAATAAGTCAAGTCAGCTGTGCTGAAATCCCTGTAGATATGAATTTCATACTATGTGTCTGGGGGCAAGGGGCTGGAAGCTACTCAGCAGTCAGTTGTTACAGCACGTACCAAGTTAGATGCATGCTGCTGCTCCGGAGTTGATGCTGGATGACATTAGCAGCATCTGAAATGACTAAATATTTGACTTCCCTTTTTTAGTGATGTCTCTTGACACCAGGAAGTATTCTGGTCCCCACTGAGGCAATTACTTGTGTCTGCAACTTTATTTGAGAGTAGTAGTGTATGTTTACGTTGATTAGGTCTGTAATTGCGGTGGCTTTTTTATCGCACAAGGACTAAGAAAAGTCAGTCAGATCTGTGGGAAAGGTAAGTGTTATCCTCCTCACCGAGGAGGGGAGCTGGGACCAAAGCTTGATCTCTCAAGGTCACACAATGCAAGCTGGTGGTAAAGGCAAGCCCCTTGGCACCCTCAAGTGCAAAGTCGTTCTTTCAAATTCAATTAAACTTTCAGATCTTCCATCAGAGATCTCTGGCCCCAAGTCTGGAAGACGCAAGGGGAGTCATAGATGTAAGGATGAAACTGTGAATTTTGCATGATGGAAATAACAAGATAAAGTAACTGAAACTCAAATGGTTGTGATGTGGACGTTATGCAGCCCACTGATACTATGTTACTTCTGTTTTCCTTATGTCATCGTGTTAATGAGCAAAGAGAATTTCATTTGTAAGGTACTTATGCATAAGTTTCTGGCATTTACGCAGAGCCACTATTAATTGCTAGAATAGGAACAAAATAAAAGTAACTGAGCTAACACCAGGCTTGATGTAAATCACCAAGGGATAATGAATGTGACAGGGTGTTCCAATGTATGGGCATTATGGAAGGGTAATCAGCATAAAAGCATATTGGTTTCTGCCTTAACAAAAACCCCTACTGCTCTAAAATTGAACAGAACAACAGACTTCACCAAAGGTGAGACAAGTGGTGAATGCATGGGAACTGCAGGGGAGCAGCTGCGTCTGCTGGGATTCCCCTCTTGAAAGGGTTCTCTTCACGTCTCCTTGAAAACCTGGAAAGATTACTATCTACCACATACACAAAATAAGAATTACTATAGAGGCCAAAAATGAGCCAAATACTGGACTTGTGCATTTCAAATAGTAGTCCCTGTATTGAAGTGTCGTCATACTGGTAATTTATTTGGGTGAAGTATAACCGAATACATGCTACCATCGGGAAATTAAGGGCAAAGAACCCTTCAGTGCTGAGCAATGGGAGGAAAAGTTGCAAAAGACGAAATAACACCAGAGTGCAAGGGTTGGGGAGGGAGGATGTACTTTGTTATCCTCTCACATCCTATGCTGCCCGAGCAGTTCTTGCTTTGCGCACCTGGGAAGGCATCCTCAGTGCGCATTAAATCTTAACTGGAGTTTGTAGCACCTCCAGTACCGCCTTAAACTTCTGCGCTATGCCTACAGCCATCCAACATGACAGATATCCAGACAGTGTGAATCTAACATAAGCCAGTGTACTGAAAAGCCTGAGTTCATAGATTTGGTGCCTCTGAAATCTAGACTTTGCTGTTCCCGAAGACCATATTTTAGCTGATTTGTTTCTTGTGATGCCAGTCTCTGATCTGGAAAGCAGTGATCTTTTCCTGGCTGCCATATTGATTTTTGAGTGTGTTTTAGCATTTTGGGCTGCCTGGGGTATTTGCTCCTGCTAGAGTCTTTTCTTATAAGAGTAAGGTGTCTTGAGAAAGTACTAGCTTTATAAAATGTCAGGCTTATTCCTAGTGCTTGCTCTTGGGGCTCATGAGCTTGCACAGAGATATGCCATACTGAATTCTTTGTGGTTATACCCAGCACTACTACCAGAGTCTCAGGTGACTCTGCTTCACCCCATATTTAATGAGTGGGACTTAAAATCAAACGACAGCGTTGATTTTTGGGGAAGGTGATGGGTGCTCTGCCGAGTGCCCCGCTGCAAAAGACACACATCTTTTAAGTATTTGGATATGTCTATAGTTTGTTTTAACTCTTGCCTTCTGTGCTGCCGAGGCAAATGTAGTGTACCGCGACAGCAGGCTGCGTGCTAGGCTGTGGGGATGTAGCTTTTTTCCAAGCTAATATGTGCTCCCCCCCACAAATGACATACTCTATGGGTATTACCTACCACTGCAGCAAACTCGTACGTTTCTTTCTTCCAAAAGGTCTGGTTTTATGAGTGAAAAAATGCAGAAGTGATGTGAGGAAGGGTCCCTTAAAGGGGAATGTAAAAATTGCTACTGGACCCCGACTGAAGGGTCGTTGGTAATGCCTGTTCCAGTGAGGACACGGGAAGATATGCGTTCCCTTCCTGAATAATGTCAAGCATTTAATAGCTTTGCCTGTTTTCACACAGACCCGAAATGTTTGGATTGGGGCAAGGGAGAGAGGCTGCTGCTTGCAAAACCTCTGCAGATTCTTCCACTTGACTCTTTCACTGCAGAACCCGGAGTGATGAGGAGTGCGAGGGCTGGGGGGAGTTGTTGGCTGTCTGGGTTGTGCGATGGGATGCACCAGTGTATTAAAAAGCCTTACCAGCTGCTGTGAATTGCTTTCTGCCTATCCCTGTCTAACACGTGAACACAAGAATTCCCATGTGCCAAGAATCTTAATGTTTTTTTTTTTCCTACCTCTATGCCTGGGCATAAATGTCCTTAAGTTGTAATTTTTCCAGCTCAGCCTTTAGAATTTCTAATTATGCTGGGAGAGCTGGGCTGCAGCGGGGTTGCCATTCGGCTGCCCTTCTTGTGCCTTTCCCCTGCTTTTCAGACAACTGGCCTTTTGAGAAGGGAGAGTCCCTACTGCTGAGTGAAGAACTACTAAAATTTGGCAAATCTAAATGGGTTTTAATTTGCGTCAACCTTCTGCGGCAAATAACAGTATATTTATACGTGGAGGGTAAAGCTTACCTCATTTTAAAAGCTTACTTGTGATGAATAGAAAGTACTCTGCATTGTCTTAAAGAACAAAATTAAGTGAGGATGTGCTTATTGAAGATGGTCTTCACTTGGTTTAGCAGCAGCAGTTGTGTCGAATCCTGGGAAAACAAAATAAGGTCCCTGCCCCAGAGAGCTCACAGAGAAGAGTCTATTATATTCAAGCAAAGCATGGAAATGGCCTTGAACTAGCTGTTGACCTTGAACTGTTGGTGAAATTTTTAGGTTTAAAATATCAGTGGATTGTAACTTAGCATCAGTCATAAGTCCTTTGCCAGTCCTGTTGTTCAAGAAAGGTGGAGAGTTGACTGATTATGTACCATTCGATTAAACAATGGGAAATTATGTGGAGGGCCATTTTCAACTCTGAAGGTCGCTGTCAGCCTGGGGATAGTGGGAGAGGAAGCTGCTGGTTGAGGTCATCCCTAAGGTGCTGTGTTTTGGCTCCCGTGGAGCTCCCAGGCTCTGAAATGCTTCCCCACACACCCCTTTTCCCAGGGGATTCCTGAGCGTACCTTTATACATAGTAAAGAACATAATTTTTTTGGACAGAAGTCGTTGCTGTGCTAATGCAGCAGCACTGTCAGTGGCAGAACATGCGACGTTACCCTGGCTCCCGTGCGCGGTTTGCAGAAGTGCTCGAGAGCGCCTGCCGTGCTTCAGAGAGCAGCAGCTGAACTCTCTGGGCAAAGAGGGGCCTGGAGCAAATATCACTGCACTGAAGGGCAGGAGGAAACTGGTCACTGAAGCCTCTCTAGGAATTAACCTGGACTGTGGAAAAACTTGCAAGTTAGAACATTGGGTTGCAGTCCTGAGGAGACAGACCTTGGGCCAAATAGCAGGAAATATTCCGAGCTCTGAGGCTGCCTTGCCTATAGAGCTGGTAAAGTCAGCATGGCTCAGGGCAGAGGCAAAAGCGCTCTGCAGAGAAACTGTAGGAATGTGGTTATGGCACAGGGTGAAACTGAGCAGGATCCTTGAGTACACCTGGAGGAGTTTAGAGGAGGGGTGGTGTGAATAAGACTGGCTCCTCCTTGAAGGCTCAGTCCTACAGACAGGCTGGGCAGTCATTCCGTGTCCGATTACCAAGTATCGGCTAGTGTGCCTTGGGTAGATGGGGGGGAAGCGAAGAGGAGAGAACAATTTGTGGTTTGCTGGCAAGTCACCCGCTCTTTGATGCACTGCAGCAAAAGCCCTGTCTGAAAACTCTTCAGCAAAGAAGGACATTGCAGGGAAAGGGGAGGGGGGGGACGACGACAGACTGCACACGACTGAAAGATGCTGCTGCAAGCGCTGTGACAGCCAACCCCCGTGCTCTGCTGCTCCCCCCGCCCCAATCATTTAGCGATTGAGTTGGCCAAGTCCATTGCCTTACGTCTGCGAGTGGAATGCAGTGTCCTTTTCCTGGATGTCCTTCAGTTGCAATGAGGTTTGGTGCTGCGTGTAGGCACGTCCCCAGGGGCTTGTTGTAACAATTCGGGTAACAGTCAGGATGAGGAAGCGGCAAGGCTCCGATAGGTGAATTGCACTTGGGTGACAAGCCACCACTGCAGCATCCGCTCTGCAGTTGCCTCCGCCAGAATGTTATAACGTTCTGGGGACTAAAATGACAGAAGTAGCGCGTTGTGTAGCAGCAGTGCTGATGGGAAGGATGTGTAGACCAAAGAAACGGCTAACTGCTGATGCAGTGCAGGTGATCCTTGGATTATTGGTGTTGCAGCATGCGCCAAGGTATCTGGACCGTACCCTGAGGCAAGCAGTAAGATGAAGGACTGTTCACGTGTCTTGTCTACTAGGGATTACAGCTTTTCAATTGGTAATAGCCTTTTTTGCCCCGCACCAAATATAGTAGCTGCAGAGGAAGACTCCAACCTGCAGGCCACCCTGTCAGATGATCTGTTCTGCCCCCCCGCCTTAGGAGAATTACACCCAAAGTGGCCACTGAGGAGTGGAAGAAGACCCCACTGATCTATGGGCCAGGTGCAGGGCTGCTGGCCACGGGCTGCCAAGGACTCAGAGGAGCGCTCATAAAGTGGGCATCCTGCTGCGCTGCTTCCAAGCTGGACCTCTTGGCCGCACAACCCGCTAGCCGAGCAGAATTTGGCCACCTTGCTCTGGAAGAAGTTGCGAGAGGGTGTGGTAAGGCTTTTTAACTTTGTGTTTCAAAATTAACCCGTTAACTTAACTCTTTATGCTACAATCATAATATTGGGGTAGAGGAGAGGTGACACTTGCTTAGATTACTTTATATGCCATTTCTTGTGCCGCTACTGAACCGCTAGTTTAGCATTGGAGAAGCAAAGTTTGCAAGAGACCTCAGACGCGGAAAAAACTTGCAGTGGTAAATTGTTATTCTGAGCATTCCTGTGTAACACACAAGCTGAATACATCATGTGATGAATCTGTTTCTGTTGGTAGGTAGCATTCATAATATTAATGTTTAGCTGATGTTTATTCTCAGACTCTCTATTTTAAGAAACTGACTCAGGTTTACATGTGATGAGTGTTTCTGGTAACAAAGCTCTTAACTCAGAGCCCTGTTACTGGCAATGTTGGTGTGTTTAGTTGTATAAACAACTTGCATGGCACAATACCTAAAAACAGCCACTGTGAACATGGAACTGGCCTGTGCGGCTTGATTTAAAGTTCGCCTTTTTTGCCATGTTCTCCTCATATGTCCTGAAGAGCTGCAGTGGCCGCTAGGAGGGATGCAGAGACCTGTGCATGTGTGTTTTCCAAAGCTTTGAATTGCTGTTCTTCATGACCGCTCTGTGCGCTGCCATCTTAATGGCTTCAAAGCTGCTTTTTGCCAGGCAGGAACCAACAGGGAACTGGGAGAAGGATGGATTAGGAATACGTTTCCTAATTCTTTCCATGGCAGTCATTTCAAGAGGAATCAAGGGGTTGCAGCAGCAGAGAAAGCGTGGCCAGGCTAACAGGGCTGCCGGTTTCTGCTGGCCTTGCGCTGTTCCTCGGCTGCGAAGGTGGATTCTTGCTGCTGCATGGGCTGCCCTCCTTAAGCACCTCTGCATGGGAGGCAAATGAACCTGACCCCTTTTCTTGCTGAAAAGGAAGTGAAGCATGCAACAAAATAAAAATACCCGCAGTCTGTTGGGCACAAGGCAGGGAAGCTGATGGCAAAGAGCAGTCGTCTTAAACTGACCAAAATGACCTTTTGTCTCCATCTGTGAACTGGTAGGGAAAATGCCATGAGCTTCTCCCAGATGCCTCTGAAGGAGACTCTTCCATCTGTACCCCTCCTCACTGCTGTAGCCCCGTGACCTTGAGTGCCTGCACAAGGTGGAGAGAGGATGTCTCTCCGCTCGCACGTCAGGTTAGAGGAGGACAGGATAGCTTCTTCCCAGGACAAGGTGTCCCCTCTGCAGGGTCTGCTGGCCTCCCAGCAGAGGGAGGCAGAAGCTCACCAAGTTGCAGTCCTGCAGCCTTCAGCTGCTCTGTGCTCTTTCAGCCTCGGTGTCATTAAAAAAAAACAAACAAAACCACCCCACAACACCTCACCAAGACAAGAAGCATTTCTCTTGCTGCTTATCGCTAAAGCCTTTGAGTAGCAGGGATTTGCCACCTGTAATTGCACCAGCTAATCCTACTAGCGAGCTCTGTCCTTCACCTTAGCTACTATTCTTAGTTCAGTCCCTACCGGATTCTTGACAGAGCAAATGCTAAGGCTTGGTCTGTGCCTTTGGAGAGATTAGTTGAATGAGTGAATTTGGAAGCATCTTCCCTCTCTTTAAGAGGCAAAGCCATGCAGGAGATTGGTGGAGACCCTGCTTTTCTGAGGGAGGTAAGTCAAATATTGGTGGAAATACGAAGAAAGCGGTGGAAATGCTGAGGGATAAACTTGGTGAATTGTAGCTAGCCCAAGGCAGTGGGCTGAATGACTTAAGTTTCTCATGACTCTCTGCTCTTATGACCTCAGTGCAAAAGTCTGTCTTTTGTCGTCTTGCCTTTTTTTTATCTGAAGCTGCGTCTCCAGCGTGCTGGTCTTGACTTGCTCCATCAGCTGATACGCAGAATCCCTGTGCCATCCAGGCCCTGCTCTTGTGAGTGGGTGTGACACTGGGGAGGAGTGACACAGTCCAGGAGATTAACGTCTATTTGAAGATTAACGTCTATTTGAAGAGGTGTCTGCTTCTTAGAGGAGTAACGTGGCTGCTGTGTCCTCTGCAGCACTCTTTTCCCTGAGACTACAGGGACAGGATTTTGCATTGCAGAAAAGTAATGCCTCAGCTTTGGGCTTTTGCAGCCGAGTGGACTCCAGTGTGCCTCAGCCTGTCAGTGGTACGAGTCCTTTCTAACAGGCCAGTTGCAAATCACATCAATGTGTTGAGGTGTAGCTGCACCTGGCAGTTATTGCTGGACGCCGTCTCCTGTGCTGCGTGGAGATCTGGTGGCTGTGTGTGTCCTTGCTTCGGTTTCTATCTGATCAGGAGGGACTAAGAATCTTACCAAGAGAGAAAAATCCTGATCTTGCAACTGGTACCCGTCTGAGCAAGGCCAAACAGACTATCGGAGTGAATAAGGCACTTCAGTTTGAGCAGTCAGATGTTTCAGTTGTCACTGGAATATCATGCTCAATTGCGTGGAACGTCATCCCTTGCTCTGTGCTTGAATTAGTTTGGTTCCTTATGCTAATTACTCTGCTTCTGTTTCCTGTTTCTGCAAAAAGGGGAAATGTTCATAGGCTGCTGTACCCACAGAATGGTTCAGGAGGGAATTTGCCAGTGTTCTTGGAGACCAGGAGCTTCTGGGAAATGATCATAGAATGGTTTGGGTTGGAAGGGACCTTAAAGATCATCTAGTTCCAACCCCCTGCCCTGGGCAGGGACACCTCCCACTAGACCAGGTTGCTCAAAGCCCCTTCCAACCTGGCCTTGAACACTTCCAGGGATGGGGATGCTTTTGGTGATGTCTAAATGGCTTTTTGGCTGTTTAAGCCAAAGCTTGTATATTAGACCATTACGTGTGAGGTGGTCTTTTGTTATATCTTAAAATATTTCTCCCTTCTTGGGCAAAATACATCTCTGCAAGTCCTCAGAATGCTTATTGATACGTTTATTTTATTCCCTTCACCATCTTCACCGTTTAGTTTTCTCTTCAAACGCGGCAACTGTGATGTGCTATAAGCACAGCCAGACTGCTGCCAGCAGCCCGGGTCACACAGGACCCCTGACAACCTGCCGGCCGTGGGGGTTTTGGGAAGGCTCGCTGAACTCTGCAGAGACTTGTGTCTCAGGCTGCTTCTGCTCTGGTTGCCAGATCTTCAGCAGTCTTTCCAGATACTCCCTCCTTAAACGTGAAGCAAATGGAAAGCCCAGCACTGACATTGTAGAATGTGACCGCTAAAGAACAATCCAAACACTGCAGAAACTAGATTCAGGATTAGAAAGACCTGGGTCCTTCATGTGGCTGCAAAAGTGGTCACTCAAATTTGCAAGATGAATGGGAGCACCAATAATCCAGCAATTTAAGCATTTGCTGAATAGTAGTATGCTCACAGATGCTAAAGGCTTTGCTCTGTGTTTACATGTGTGCAACTGAAGAGACTTTGTCCCCATCTCATTAGGTGTAATTAGTCTCTACAAAGTATGCATGTACGTCTCCAGCAGTCTTGCCGGAAGACAGCCTAGGGAGAAAGTATGGCAGAGGAGCTGAGGACAGTGTCTGTTTCCAAGTCAGCGAGTTCATGACAGCTCCTTTAGCAGCCTGAGAACTTCTCTTATGCTTATGTTCGCGTTCCAGCTGGTTAATGTGTTTTAGTCTCCAGACCTTGTCCATCCTGTTGCTGCGAGTAAAAACTTGAGCAGAGAGCTAGTGGCTAGAGTGAAGTAATGAGGTGCTCAGACCCCAGTCATGTTATCTCAAGTTGAGTTGGTAGGTGAAACGTGCCTTCATATTCTTAGCCTATAGCATATGAGAGGGAGCTGATTCAGGCTAATGCTCCGTCAGTGTGATCTGATATTTGTTGTGTTAACTCCTGTTAGCACAAACTATGAGCTTGTACACACGGACAGTTAATCCAGCTCTGCTGAAGCATGGCATTCCCTTAGCTAAGCTAAGGGAACTCGTTCAAACGTATGACACTGCAGTTGGATGCCTTCCACATTCACTTGCTGCTAAAGTTTCCCAACTTAGATGCTAACTAAGGTATTTCCACAATAGAAGATGTAAAACAGGTTATTGAGGTTTGTCGGGTTTGTATGAAGACCCTGGGCTATGTTTCAGCCATGTCTTACTTAGCCTCTGGGAAATGCTCATGGTAGGAGGTAAAAGGGCCTGTTGGGTAGGCACAAACTATTTATGTAAGTAGTACAACCATGGACACAGTAACTGGTGTTGTACATACAGTCTTTCTGTTCAATGTTAACAGGCCACTTTGCTGCAATTAAGGTAACTGGATCCTCTGCTCATTAGCTACAAAGTCCTCTGCTTATCTGTCCTTGCAAAGGACATCTGGAAATGTGTACTTTGGGGAAACCCTGAATTTTTTTTTCCTAATTGCCGAGAATTTTGCCATCTATATATTAAAGTGATGTGTTTTGAGGGGAGAGAAGTCACATATTAGTAACTGGTGACTGACGGTTTGCGTTAAGTGTTTGTGGATCTGCCTCCATAGTGGTACCACTGAGGGGAAAGGGTGGGAATGGATGGGGGGGGGGTTGGGACCCGAAAGGAGGCACTGACTGTTTTCCTTCACATTACTTGAGAATACTTTTACCTGTGGTAGGTGAAGTGCTAACTTGGTGTCATGATGTCTTGGCTGCAGGCTGGAGATCAACAAGCTGACACTCAGTGAAGAGGGCAGGTAATTTTCCTGTGCATATATATTTCTTTCGCATCTGGCATTAAAATCTACTGCTAATATCTGTATACAATGCAAGTTTTTAACTAGTGCATGATACTGTGATTGAGGATAACTGTGAAGGTAAAATGTGAGTTAAAGTGAATTCACATTCAGATCATAGTTTCCTAAAGTTTGAGGACAGGGAAGGATGTACTAAGGTAATCTGACCAGTAAGCAGTGATAATTCATTCATTTAGCCTACGAAATTGCTGGCCTGAAGCAGAATGTCAGAAAGGTGATTCACCTTGATTTAAAGATAAAATAATCCACTGTTACTGATTTTCAGTCCCTAATGTGGTTTGTCTGCTTAGTTCAAGCTCAACGTCTGCCGTTGGCTTTTACCCACTGACTCTTCTGCCTCCCTCTGCTGCTGTAAGGAACAAGCAGCTCCATCCAGCTTCTCCCTCTGGGAAGAGCTCCTACCCTGTAATCTGGTCGTGTCTGAAGGCGGCTTGGTTTAGCAGTAAGGGCACTACCAGTGAGACCAGTTCAAGTGCCCCCAAGTGTCGGGAGAGCCCTAAACACTCATCAAGAGAGTAAGCTGAGCTGGAATTACAGCTCGGCTGGACGTTGCTGTTTCTGTGCTCTGGAGAGCTTTCATCAGCGAGACCCATCCTTAATGAACTTTGGTTGGATGGGATCCTCGCGGTTTTGAAGTGGTGACAGCTCGTGCAGGTTAAAGGCAGCCGTTGCCCCTTGTGTGGCAGGATGCCAGTCCTTCTTCAAAAAAACTGTTCAGTCATGGTGCCAGCATGCCTGTAGGAAGCCTTGGATTGCTGGCTTCCAAATGTGTGCGCTTAACAAGGTCATGCAGTTTAGTCTTTCTGTTCAGCTGTAAAGTGTCTCAGTTGTCTGGGAAATGACAAAAAGCCACTTGTTCCTGTGGTGGTTGTGCCCAGCAGTGAATAGGAGTGTATTTCCAGCCATTAAATCTGCTCGGGGTCTGTCAGATTAATACCCGCCCGTGCTTGGCAAATCACAAGCATTTGGCTTCAAACCCTGCTGTTAAAGGGAGCTTCCCGGCGTGCCCTAACCTGTGGTGGTACCACAAGGCCAACCCAAAGGAATCCATGTGCAGCGTAAATATAAGCGTGGAGGCTGGCACTGCCACCGGTGCACGCCTGGGGAGCCTCCTCTCGCGCTGCGGGCAGTGTGCTGGAGAGCATCCCTCATCAGGCACCTTGCAAGGCTGTACGGCTGCTCTGGAGGAGGGTGGGGGGATCACAAATCCCAGAACGAATGGGGAAAAGAAGTCATTTCACGCACACAAGCGTAGAAATTCATCCAAGCTGTCCCTATGCAACCTGCTTCCTTCAGGCCACCTTTCGTCTTTCTAGTTATCGTTCCCTTTTATGCCACGTTGGTGGAACGCGTTCATTTCACTCTGGCTTTTTCTGCTTTTCAGGGCCAGAGCACAATCTAAGAGGAGCCCTGCAATATATAGGGAGAAAAACAAGGCAGCCGTGAATAAATCCAGCGTCAGTAGAAACACGCAGTTCAAAGGGCCTTCTCCGATCCAGGTAGAGTACGGCTGAGTCACTGATGCCATTTCTCCTCCTCTGTAAAAAAAAAAAATAAATCTTTCTCAGTTCGAAAAAAACAAACCGCTTTGGTACATCTCTTCATTTTGCTAGCCCAAATGCGGGTTGCCAAAATGGCTGTAGTGACTATGCTTGTGTGCTCTTGTCCATTGTTGGCATGCGCTGGGGTGAATGTGTGTGTATAAGCATACAAGTTCCACCGTGAAAATATTTTGTGAAAACTCAGAGTTTGTAGCACTTCCTAAGTTAGGGATACAATCAGTTGCTATTTGTGGCTGCCTCGGTGGATAATTTGTTGTTATTTCTTATAAAAAACGTAGAAACTATTAGCTTAAAGCAGAGATGATAAAATATTTGCCATCTGGATTGAACATGGTTTGCACACTTCCTTTTGTATTTTAATATAGTAGCTTTTACATTTGCTTCCTGTGTAAACTGAAGCGCAGAGTCTCGAGAAGTCTGGAGACTTGAAATATTTATTTGTACCAAATCATCCAACCTCTGCATCAAACTCTGAATTAGAATTCGGAGGTGGGAGTTGGAAATGGTGCTCGGTGGGAAAATGATGGGATTTCCTGGGCTGCAAAGAGCTCTCCACTGTCTCATGTGGAAAAGAAAGGCTGTTCAGGAGCTGGTGGGATTTGGTAGGATTTTTTTATTAATCAGCCGCCATTTTCGAAGTTGGAGTAAGGTGGAAGGCTCAGTCGCATGGAGAGCCCTGATGAATTGTGTGAGCAAATGCAGAACTGGCCCATGTTGCTGCCTGTCGCTGTTGGCGCTGATCGACACCTCGCGCCCCTTTCCAGGGGTGGAAGACGTGGGGGAAAGGAGTGAAGGGCTCATCCCTGTGTAGTACAAGCTCAGGGAAGTCTGTGCATAAGGCTAGTTTATTTTTAAAATATTTTTATGGAAATGCATTTAAGAGAAAAAAAAAAAGAATGCTTTGGAGCTGTCAGATAACCTGCTCACCCTGTCTTGCTGTATATCTTGACTCCTTTTTCTTCCCCCCAGCTGCATCTTCACATCACCGTAGGAAAGCAAGGGCACCTGGAGGAAAGCAGAGGGAAGTGCCATTTGCTGCTGCAGCAGGGGACAGCCTCAGGGTCAGTCAGCCTGATCTCTCTGGGCGCTGAACACTTCAGAGGGGCTCTTAACTTTTGGTTGAAAAATGCTGTTGAATTGGGTGGTCTGTACAGAAGTCTGTTTAAAAAAAAAAAAAAAAAAAACAACAAAAACAACACGACAAAAAACGCATCAAGAAAAAACAAACCAAAAGAAAAAACCACCCACAACCAAACCTGCAAACTTGGTTTCATTTTGTGCAGGTTTTTTCTTGTTATTGTGGATGGGTTTAATGGGCCAAATTCTTTACTTTCTCAAGTAGGTAATAGTGGAGCCATCCAGGAAGGCAGCAGGGCTGCTCTGAGCTTGTGCTGTGCTGAAATTGGAATCTGGCCCTGCAGCTTCATTAAGAAAAGTAAATGTGAACACTCACTGATACAAAGGAGAGGAAAAATATCTGCGTTGTGCGAGTGGTGAGGAGGCTGCTGCAGCTCTGTCTCTGAAGGGCTCGTTTTTAATTAGCTGTGTGCACAATAAGTGCTTCTCTGGAGAATGAATGAGGTGCCTTAGTGTCCCTCCACAACCCTACTATTTCTAACAAAATTAAGGGGCGGGGGGGGGGAAATACTTGGGATGGGTGGACTTAAGCATTGTGGGCTGGCAGGAAAAAAACCTGAGACCCTGAGGGATGGGTCTGGTTGTGTGTGCCTTTAACCCTGGGGTCCCGCACCGATGGCTTTCTGGTGTCCTTGCTGCAGTATATCTCTGTTGCCAGTTCGCTTTTTCCAATTACTGGAGCCTCCGATGTGATTGCGAAGTTGTGGGTTACGTTCCTTTGCCAGGATGAGTCCCGGAGATATCCCGCGTTCATCCTTAATGCGGGCTTCTCTCAGTGAAACAGATTAAATTCGGCTCTGGCACAAGCGTGCTGAGGCTGAAGTGCTCCCGTTCGGTGTTACTTCAGCTTCACTGAAATGAAGGATGCAGCACTGAAGAAACTCGGTCCTGTGTTGTCCCCAACGGCTGTGCGCTGACCTCTCTCCCACCGGCCTGCGGGCCGCGGGGACCGTCCCCGGTGCCGAGCTGTGACATCCAGAGGGCTGGCTTCTCTCGTCACCGGGCAGGCTCAGGAAGAGCCTTTATTTGGGCTTGTCTGGGCTTGTTCAGGCCTGAGCCTGCCTTTGTCTCTGCGATCACAGGGATCCGGGTGGATCAAAGAGGATCTGCCTCTGCGATTTGCAGCTGACCAGACCTCCTTGAGAGACCCCGGCGATCTCCTAAACCGGAGCCTTTCTCACCTTCTCCGTCTCTTCAGGTAAGCGCAGCCCGTGTTTGTGCTCGTCCCAGCAGAGGGACTGTCTGCATCTGCCGGCGTTGCGCTCTCTGCCAGCTGTTCTGCGGCGCCCGGTTGTGTCTGAGGGGGGCTGTGGGGGGCGGAGGTGGTCTGTGCAAAAACGTGCAGCTGGGTAAACTTTCAGAGGTCTGGAAAGTCAGTAGGAGAATGTTACAGTAACTGCCCTTGCTAGTCTGTCCTGTTGAGGAAAAGGGTGTTTCCTTTACCTTCTTTTCTTTGTCTTTCCTCTTCTGTAGCCCCCTTCCTTCAAGCTCTTCATACACAAATGCACAGTGGAGCTGGGGATACTGGTGAGTGCCTGGTTTTTGAGATCCCAGAAAGTAACAGCACCCAAAAAAGCAGCTGTGTGCTCACACTGTGTGAATGGGCTGCAGCTGGACCGGGAAGGCTGAGGATGCTACTCAGCAGCTCGAGGCCAGTGAGCGGTTCTGGGGAGTTAGTTGTTTGACTTCTACGTTCAGGAGACAAGGTAAATTAATTTGTGTGGTATTATCCACTCTGTGGTTCATTGCCATGTCTAGCATTTACATAGGGGAACACGGAAGCTGAATGCTTAATTCTTTGCAAGGAGCTGGCAGATATCCTCTGCTACACTTAGCACAAAACTGTCCTCCCCATCCTATTCCCAGTGTCATTACCTTGCTCAACATGTCGCCTCCACGTTGATTTTGTAATGGAATTGATAAATAATATAGCTCGGAGGCTGGTACCGCCTGATGGTCGCATGGGGAAAGAAGGCTCCGTTACGCTGTGTTTGGCTGTGTTCCCCACTGCCCCCCTTCAGTCTTCCTGAACACTGGCAAAGTGATGCTTGGCTTTACCCGCATCTGGGTGCCCTGAGCATCACTCGCCTGCTTATCATGAGGTTTCGGGTGTCTGTGCAAACCACCAATGGGATTATGTATTATCTAGATAACTGTTACATTACATAGGAGGGCACCTTTCCATTACCTTGTGGAAGGGCTAGCTCAGGTAAGAATTGAAAAAGACACCAGGAGTCATTTCAGATCAGGAGTAGGTACGTACCAGTCCATTGGAGCTAACTGGCTACACCAGTCTGGGCTCAGGGTTTGGTGTTATTTCCCCTGATGGTATTTCAGAGGCATCTCTGCAGAACAGGTGGGGTGAATGGATTTGAAGTTTTTGTCTGTATTTTGAAGACAGGCCCACCCGTGCTTATGTCTTATATCTCTGATATAAAATGTATGTATTTGTAAGCAACATACCTCTCACCTGTACAGTCTGGTTTGGTATTTATTAACTGTATGCATGCCAGTGTGTTTTGGAGTTTCCACCTACTGAGGGTGAGTTTGGTTGTTATTGGCTTCATAATTTTTAAGTGCTGTGAGGTGCATTCCTGTTTAGTAGACCAGAGATAAGAAGGGTTATTTTGCAGGACCTGAAAGTAAACGTGTAATATTTGGTTCTGATGAATACCATTCTCTTCTAGTGACTACTTCGCTTCTACCATTGATGGTATTGGCAAGCAGTAATGTTAAAGGTGCACCATTCCAGCAAGGAATTACGCTTGCACGTGCGTCTACATTTGCAGACAGCTGCAGGAGTTTCGGATTGGGCCTTAACCCTTTAACACTGACAGTTCCAGTGGGCACACTGGTCAGACAGCAGCTCTTCTATTCTTTGAAGAACTTGTAGTCTAACAGAGGAATGGATCTTGTGGGTGGGGTTGCATCTAGGACTCTGCTTCAGGCCTAACGAATCCAGCAAAGCCACGTGCGCTGGAAAACTGTTGGCTCTGGGCTCTGCGAAATGACCTGCTCAGTCTGAGTTCCAAACAGAGTGAGAGGAGCAAAGGATTCTTAAATAATGAGGCTCCTTCTTCTTCCCTCCCACTTGCTGCCCTCTGCACCTGGCCCAAGGATGCTGAGTACAGGCAGGTCCGGTGACCACATTTCTGTCTTGTCATCTCACACTGTGCTTTGTCCCCCAAGAGAAAGTTAACTGACCTATTTTAAGTAGCTTCAGAAAGCTGATGCACAAAAGAAATATTTGAGGGATGAGTGATGTTAAAGCAGTAACATGAGGCTAAAGTCACTGCTTGAGCAGCTCCGCTGATTTTGGTGGGGTAACCCTAGGGGTGCTTGTGGCTTCATCCCTTTGACTCCAGATTGGGATTCTCCAAAACTAGTTTTATGGGGCTTTTTAACATTCTTCTCACTTAAAAAGCCTGACAAAAACATCTATCTGGGCAGACAGGACTATGGATAAGCTTTAGGAGGGGAGTTTGATCAGAGCAGAAAAGAAAAAACTTCTCTGAAAACAGTAGCTTATAAATTGTCTGTTGCTGCTAGCTGCCCATCGTAGTCTCTAATACTTTGCTCTGTTTCAATCTGTTATGTATCACGGAGGACGGACAGGCTTGTAAGGTAAGTGACACAATAGTGGATTTCATACCAATAATGAGAGGAGAACTTGTATCTGTCCTGGCCTATTGACATCTCGGTGCATCTTCCTTGTCTCAAAGAGTGTGGGAACTAGAGGATTTTTAGTACAGATTGTGAAAAATCTCTTCCTTGCACTCAATTATACTACGGCCTTGGAAGAAAGATGCTTAAATGATAAACAAAACATCAGTGTATTCTTGCTGAAAAGGTGTCGGTCCTCCTTTTTATTAAAACCAGTTATTTCTGCTTGTTCTCTATAGCTGGATGGAGAGGACTTCTCAGCAGGTTTCCTTGTACGATTAAGATCTCATTTTGAGTATATGATGAAACTTGCTAGTCCATTTTGTAGGCAAGTCTGCGTGTCCTTGTGTTTTGAAGGTAGAACACCATTAATCTTCCAGTAACCGGTACAGACCATCTCTTAATGCAAATAGAGAGAAGTTAATAACACATGAGCCATTGTTTTGTTTCCAAAGAGAGTCTCAGCTGAAGGGGCTTATACAACTGCAGGACTCTAATTCAAGCCTTCAGTTTTATGTATTTTTTTTCTGCTTGCATTTGAATGTATTGAAGGAGCAGCGACCAGGCATCAAAACTATGCCCAGCCTGTCTGAAGTAACCTTCTCCCTGAAATAAGAATTCTTCACCCAGTGGACAAGAGAAGGCTTTGGTAAGAGGAATTAAACAAATTGTATACCGCTGAAAATGGAGTTTGACTCTTTTGCACTCGAGCTGCCTTGTAGATGTTCTCCCCTTGTGATGTGGATCTACTGCTACACCTCTTCACAAGGGAGGCAGCTAAGATGCAAGACTCTTACCTTGTCTAGGAAATTGCAGTGCACTCATGATTAACTGAAATGCATCTTACGAGGGACGACAGTCTCTTCTCTTACGCAACTAGATAATAGCCCACGTCAAGTTTTGCTGAACGCAGGTTTTATTCACCTCAGAAGCCAAGATGAAGCTAAAGGCAGGAGCGATGGCTGGCACTGTTTCAGTACAGGTAACCTTGGGCAGGGGGAATGTTGGGAGGAAGACAGGCTTCTGGGGAGCACCTGAGAGTAACGTCCCTCGTTGTGTTGGAGGCATCCTATTGCCCTTTCGCCAGCTTTGGTGTCGCGTGTATCTCATCTCCTAGGGAAGACGGGAAGGCCGGATAACATGCTGATGATAATCCCGATCTTCACATCTCCCTGCATGGTTTGGTGGTGCATGGTGAGCATCTCAGCGTAGAGGATGGTAACAACTTCAGCCACTGGTGCATGGGACTCTTCTGAAGTTCTCTGGCTATTGCGGTGAGTGCCCGACTGAGCAGTAGTGGGCATCAAAATGTGAATTTCCCTCATGCAGCTCAGACAAGGGGAGAAGCTGTGCAGGCAGCAGACCCTGTCCAACACCTGGCTTCTTGCACTGAGGCAAAAATGTACAAATGGGTGGGTCTGACCTTGGAAAAAAAGACAGGCGTGTCCAGAAGGAGACTCTATAAAGATCCCTCAAAGTTCTGATAAAGGAGGAGCCTGAGCTTAATAAACCAGAAAGGACAGAACTGGCTTAGCCTCCGCTATGAATCAGAGTCAGTAAATTCTCTGCTATGAATCAGCCTTGCAGTGTCCTCTCTGTCCCAGCAGACTGAACTGGGGGACGGGTCAGGAACTTTTTGGGATGGATAAACTTGTCTTTTCCAGGCCCATCTAGGCTATAAACCCACAGGATTTTGTTTTTTGGACTGACGTGCTAGAGTATACATGGGGCTACTGACAGCTATGACTCTGGGTTTATCATCTATGGCTAATGCTTCTGCATTTCTTGGTTAATGAGTCACCGGTGCTTACGTGTGGCTTACACTCCTCTGAAACCTGCAATGCGCTGGATCCTGCCCAGGCCTGTCCCAAGATACTGAATCAGCAGAACCCCTAAATAACCTGGTGTTCTTAGCTTAAACTGACTGCTGCAGAGTGGAGCCAGCTAGGAAAAGGGGTAGCCGTGCTTCCAGGAGCTCCAGCAGCATTGCAGCCTTGGATGGGGCTGTCCACCATGCTCTACTGGTTTGTGCAACTCACTGCTGGGAAGGACTTAATGTCTGTGGCATGTCTCCCCAAAAATTAATGGCACTTGTGTAGATGTAGTAGCTAGCTCGGCTGTTGGTAGAACTGTGAGCTGTTTTGTGCAACTCCAAAGTGACAACTCCGTAAAGACCTTCTCTAAGATGCAAGAGGGAGAACCAATTGTTATGGTATTTGACAAATGACCACGGAGCAGGGCTTAACAGGACACGTTTGCTTCTGCTTAAAATTTTGGGTGATGAAGTTCACTCGGGCTGCGTGTTTTATTTAAGTTAGATAAGATATGGGGAGGGCACTGTGTAAAGGGAAGAGATAATGTGCAGTAAGTTCAACGTGTGAGATATGACGGTGCGTATGCCTTCTTGGTAACACAAGCGCTAGGTGCTCTTCCAGCCAGAGACTGGACTACTTTAAAGAGCTTGCAGTCAAAGTTAAGATGTTGCTGCTGGACATCTCTGATCTCATTTGGGAGAGAAGAGGGGAAAAAAGGTAACGAAAGCTTCGTTAGATGTTGGTATTACAAGGGAAAGAACAGAATTTACTAGAATGTGGAGAGCAAAGGGGTTTTTTGGCTTGTCTTCATGTAAAAGGAAAAATAAAATCTGAAAGAAAGGAAGAAGTTGCACTGAATCTGGCAAAGAATGAATTGTTTAACTGCTGTAGAAGAAGGCATGAGTCTGGTGTACTCTGTGTGTGTTTCTCGCTGCACAGTATGTGCAGAAATTCAGTAAGTGGTGTGTGTCTTAATTCCATGGTTTTATCTAGTTTTGATGTGGGGATTTAATATTGCTGAAGCCGGTGATATTAGCCAGGCCCAATGGGATCCCAAATGAAGATTCACTCTGGTGAGATGTGGTACATTATAAATATGATGTCTTTTAAGGAATGGGAGGAGGTGGTTGCTCTAGATTGCCTTCATAGTATCCTTAACTGTACCATGTTTTATGGAAGTTTTGTGTCTTGGAGTAGGTGATTGAGTGACAGACATAGCGCTCCTGCAGATCTCAGTAATGTAATAACCTGAACTCCTTCCTGAATTTCCCTGGTTATATCTGAGAGCTTTTGTGCTTCTCAGCGTGCAGGAAAGTTTGCAGAAAAGAAGTTACTGAGAGCAAATCTGGCTTCCATCTGCAATGTGATCCCAGGGCTGCAAAACTGCTGCTGCTTTTTCACTTGTCACCTGCAATAAGACAAAATTAGCCTGTTACCCAAATGGCTGTGTCCCCCTGAGCTAAATGACTAGCTGAAAATCAGCGGAGTTAGGAATGTGGCTGTCCTGCAGGTAGAAATGCTGACCGATCTCAAACTAGGACGCTATCTTTAATCTTATCTGTCATTCTGTCACTTACCTTGTGTAATTTTTGTCTGTCTTTCTGTGTTTTACGGAAAGGAATTGCTAGTACTGTCTATTCTTTTCTCTTAGTTCTGCATTGTTTTAAACAGCCTGTGACTCACTGCAAAGGTATTGTCCCATTTCCTTATCAGCTGCGAGGTTGGCCTGCAGGAGCGGTGGCACTACGTGGGGTGGAGTCACAGCTATATCAAGAAAGCCGGAACCGTCTGAGTTTGCAGTGAGAGTGAATTATGAAGCAGGTACCTGCGCCGCTCTGGAGCCCCTGCTCGGCTTGTTTGCAGTATATCAGGCTTAGCAGCAGGAAGCTGGGGTCACCTGGGAGCTTAGGTGGACTTCAGGTACCCCTGCCAGCTGGATGGTCTCCTACCACAGGACTGTAAGAAACTGGTAAATATCTTTCCTATCTCATGTCATGTCAATATATCTCATAAGGAACGCTTCTGCTGTATGATTAATAAAAAAAGGCAAACAGGAGTTGTTAAGCAGCATGTGTCCTATATTTGGGGTATTAGGATGCTATAGGGAGTTTAGAGGAGAAAGTGACAGGAAAAGTACGATAATAACGATGACTAATAAGCATTGCCAAGAGTCATAGCCTAGAACCATTTTCTGGGTGACTTGGTGGCATATTGCAGGAGATGCAGTAGGAGATGGGATAATTACAGCACCAGTTTGAAAACTTTTGAAGAGACTAACCCAAAACTCATGATCCACATATCATAGGACTTGTAGCAAATCAAAATTTATCAAATGTATTCTTATTTTAAAAAGGGGAACCTGTCTGTAAGGTTATAAGTCAGGAAAACTGACTGTATTTGGAGAAGCAGGACACTTCCTCTCCTACCTAAAGGTTCGTAATAGGGAAGACTGACACCTTTGGGAGAAAGGAGAGAATTTGTTCTTGCTCTGCAACCACCACCAGTGGTTCGGTGTAACTTGAGATGCTTTAGAAGCTTTAAGATGGCTTTTCTCTGGGATTCCAGTTCATCCTAGTAAACATAATAGACTCAGATATACGTTACTTCTAATTCTATGGTTTAGAAATAGACAGGGTTGATTAAAACAGCCTGTACAGAAGACATTGAGCATCCTGATTGAGTTTTGAAGGTAGACTTGTTTAAAACAGGTAGTTGAACTAGCTGATATCCAGGAATCTCTTCCATCCTAAATCTTTCTGAAGTTTGAAAACTGTCATTTCATCTTTTTTCATTCAAGCTTTCTCCTGTTGCTGAGCTTCACCCACAGATTTCACAGGTGAAAATGCAGCTTTGTTTTGCCTTAACCGGGGAGTACTTGAAGCCTTCAGTGACAGAGGATCTGTTTGCATCAGGCTTCCAGCAGGAGTTGTTCAAATCTTTAGGGAACCTTTGTGTAATTCTTCAGGTACTAGCTCAAGGCTTGTCACTAGGTCGGTCATAGCTTAAAACTCCACTTGTTGACAACAGGAGGATGACACGACGCTGGGAATGAACTTGAAATAAATATGCTCAATTAAATGAAGCTTACGCTATCACATATTTCGTCGATGACAGGATGATTGCTGCAGATCTTACCTGGCAGGACTTCTTACCTTTCTTGGAATGCAGTATTTCTGTAACAGGAGAGTATCTCCATCCTCCACACCCATCAGCTTGTTGGTTTTTAGTAGTGATTCCTTTACAGGCTAATTCCTTGTAGCCAGTTCCCTAAAGCACAATGCTTTGCATAAATGCACACTCACAGTAAATTTGCCAGGTACCTGAGCTAAAGGGCGGAGAAAAGGATTTGCTGTTAGACAAGTTGCTGAAACGGAAAAGTTGCTCAGCTTATTGGCCAGCGCCTTTGCACAGGTCCCTGCTAATTCTAAACTAGGTAAGTTTGGTTTCCCTGTAAGACTTCAAAGCTGTTCCCAAGTCAGTCATCCCTAGATATATAGCTTCTGACCAGCCAGAAATAAAAGCAAACTCAAGAGCAGGATAACTTACTGTGGTATTGCAAATGCTTGCTTTTCCTGCAGCCACAGCAGTGAATAATCAGTTAAATGATTCTAGGTTTCTGCAGAGGAGATGCTTTTGCTGCATAGTTTTCAAACTGGGCTTGTAAAACTAGAAGGATCCTTGCCTGATTGCCAGCTTGTTTGGGCTCCACATGATGGTAAATCCCATTCACATCTGTGGAGGCTTGTGGATTTCTTATTTGTGGGAAAAAATACTCATGTCTATTGTCCCAGACTCACGTAACTAAAAACTTTGAGTTGCAGCTTGTATGTTCTCTCCAGGTACATCAATAGGAAGGGTGGAGAAGAATGCTCCTGCATACCTGCCTGTGATGAAATTTCATTTGTACTTAATACCATGAAGATTTTTGTCCATGTTAAGGAAAGATGATGTTTTTCTAAGATGACTCTGCAGTGATTTGGGAGAAAGAATTAATATCTTCTCTCGTGCAACACAGTTGTTAATGTTAGTGCAGAATAAACCCTTCAAGGGTAGGAATGCATTCTTCTACCATATAGCTGTACTGTGCCAGTTGACATCTTAGATTGTACCATAAAAAAATATAATGAGCTGCGCTAATTTAATAGATGTTGTCTAGATTTATTGAGATCTTTGGCTGCCAGGAGCAGGACTCAATGGATTAGATCCAACAGAGACATACATTAGCATCAAAGATGCTGGCCCCTAGCAGCTGAAGGCTTGAGATTAGTTTGGACCAGCTGAGCAGTACTGATGTACTGCTGCACTCCCTCCCCTCTACTTTGGGCAAATATTTTTTTTTTTTTTTTTAGGGCTGCCCTTCCTGTGAGCCTTGAATACGTGGGTGGTTTTGCTGCTCCATGGTCTCCCAGAGTGTTAAATAGTTTCAGTTGGATGACTTGTTTTCTTCCTGTCCTAAAGCACTAGGAATTCCTATAGGTAGCAAGCAGCAGAAGGGAGCTAAAATTATTTGGAAAATTCAAAGCAGGATCATTTTCCTGCTGCATACATACAAGGTTGTTCCCTAAAGCATCTTATCCCTGGCCCTGTTGTGCTTAATTTTTAGTGGCTCAAAGGAAAGTTTTACAGTTCCCAAAACAGCAACTCTGCAGTCCCACATGTCCCCGGAGGAGGATGAAAGATGAAGTAGTATCTTCCTCTTCTGTACCAGATTGTTTTGCTCTCCTATAGCTGTGCTTGTCCCTGACCTGTTAATTGCCTTTGAGATAGTCTGGTTTGTTCTGATCCTGATGGGAAATGTTGGAGGGATGATTAGGTCATTGTTTAAACAAGACAGCTAGTTCCAGAGTGGGACACTTTTTCAGGGCAAGAAGGTGGGTACTGTTGTCAAGTCTCGATTTTGATGTTTTGGAATTGTTTGCTTTTTTCCTTAGGGTGAAAAGGTTACAGTCAAGAAGTGATTTCTTAATTGGCGCTGTCTCCTGGGACAGAGGGAATGGAGCCCTTGTTCTGTTATCGCAGTGCCTTGTAGGTATTATTGTTCTCTGCCGTGCTGGTTTGATTGACGTGCAGCTACAGCACTTCATTTCACCTTTGTCAGTCTCCTTTGGTATTACATAGAGGGCATGAGCTTTTCCCATCACCTGCACTGCCATCCTGTACACCAGAAGCCACTGAACTCTATCTCATGACTCTTGAAATAAAACCAACAGGTTTGTCTTGGGTTACTGTATGTCTTTCGAAAAAATACATGCTCCCAAATGCTGGCCATTCTGAAGACTGGGTGATAGCCAGGAGTCTGGGGCTTTAACATTTGCTTTTCAGTTGGAAGTGTTTCCAATTCTTGCCTTTCAGTTGGTGCTCACGCTTTCTTCACAGGGTGGCAGGTTTCTGATAACTTATTGGAAGATGAAATATAGTTTCACTGTGAGCAAAACAGGGTGAGAGCAAGAAAGAACAGAGAGTCTTAGCGCTCTCTGTCTTACTATCCAAACACAAACTAAATTCCTGGGTTTGGGGAATCTTTGCATTTGGGGAATCTGGTGCATTAGGAGGGGGAATAAAGGCTTAGATGTCTCAGAGTATACAGATGTAGTGTTGCCAGTGGATCACTCAAGGAAATGAGAGGCTGACGAAAGCCAGTGAGCTTCTAGTCAGGCAGCATGTTTTACCTTTATACTCAAGTGTTGCACAAGAGGCCCTTGAGTAACAACCTGCTTTTGAGGCTATGATGCAAGAGTTAAAGAATTGCTTTGCCCTGAAGGTTGTCTTCTCGCATGTTCGTGTGTTTCCAGGAACTAAGGACTGCAAGAATGCTAGATAACACCGTACCTTGTGTACCTTAGGCTGTTCCACATGTTTAATAGGAAAGTCAAATGGCTTTAGTACAAGTAAGTATTGGTCTCCTTTTCATTTGTTTTGCAGATGATTGTGTTCCCAGTGAGTTCTCTTTCTGTCTAACATCATATGTGCGACCTAAGAGCAGAGCTGTGCTGTCAAGTGAACCCACCAAGAGTTCAAACAGTTTTGTGTCTTAAACTGTTAAGCCTCTGGAAACACTCTGTTGTTCCACTGTCTTGTCTGAATGGTGTTGTGTGAAACTTGGGAGCTCATTGAGATAAATATGGATTTGCAGACAAGTAAGCTGAGTTTATCATGTTAATATTAGTAATTCTTAGAGGTCTTAAACAAGATTAGGTGTAAGGGACAGGGTAACTGTCAATTTATGGTGTTAAGTCTCTTCTCCCTTGAAAGATGTTTGCTTTAGTACTGCTGGAGTTGCTTCACTGACTCTTTATTTGTCCCCAGACTCATGCCTTCTGTGAACGAGAAGAGAGGAGGAACTCCAACAACCTGCCCTAACTTCCCTCCTTGCGTGATGCCAGCTGTGAGTGTTTCTTTGGCAGTGTCTTAGCTGGTTGTTGTGAACAATAGTCAAGGAAGCAATCAGCAAGTATACTGCCCTAGAAGTGCTACACATTGTTGGGCCTGCCTCATCTCCCTGGCTTGAGAGGTGGATGGGGATCCAGGTTGGGATGCTGCCCAGGTGTACTATGTTGCACTAGAGCTTGAGGTGTCTGACGGAGCAGAGCGCTAATGTGAGAAATGCCACAGGATGCCTGATGATGTGGTCACTGCATCAGAGATGAGATGAAGAAAAGAGAAGATAAACATGTTGCAAGTTGCTTTCCCACATGCATCTTCCTGAGAGTAAAATACCAGCTATTGTTAGTAACGCTGTGAAAAGGCAACACTAGAAATTGGGAGAAGGATCTGCTTTTTAGGAAGAATTCATCCAAACATCGATCTCGGGATGGTAATGACAAGCTAACTTGGCTTTGAACCTAGCACGGGAGCAACTCTCCTGTAATCACTATTTCTCCTGGGTGCTGGTTAGCAGGTATGCATTGCAAACACATCGACAGGTACCCAAAAACTTAGCTGGTCTTTCTGGGGAAGAATTAGTTAGATTTTAATTATGCAATGAAACATTGCTACTTACATTGTCTGGATAAGAGGGAGGCAAGGAAGATTTATGGAAGGGACAAATCTATGTTATGGGATCGTTCTAAGGGAGGAAGTGCAAGAGCATCCCAATCTTGGAAGAAGGAAAGGCCTTGCCTAAATCTTGTTTAAACTTCCAGTACTCACACAGAGTATAAGAGCTTACATTGACTTTGATCAAACCGAGTCGGTTTTGTCTTTTCTCTATGGCCCTCGCTGACTTGGCATGAGCTGGATGTCATAACCCAGGGACGCTGGAACTCCAACCCTCTTTAAAAACCTAGCTACGACTTTGGTTGCCCACGCTTCTGTATGCCTCTTTTTTTTTTTTTTACAGACATGAACATAATTGCACCAATTACAGGGAGCCGTGCAACTTCGCAGACTGTCTATAAAAGGTCTGCACTCAGAAGATAATGGGTGGCCAGAAGGGAGCACGGTATCCTTCTGTTGCAAATCTTCTGAAACTTCATACCTGCCCTCTGCAGGATATTTGTCACGAGACAGATGTTTTGAGGTAGTACATCAGATTTCCTGATAAAATACTACTTTTCTAGGGCTTTTTGCTTTCAGGTTTTTTTTTTCTTCTTTATGGAGCCAAAGACGACCATGAGTTCCAGGCTTTTTGGGCAGAAACAGGGTGTTGTAGGTAATAAGAATGGCTAAAAAAATGTATCATTGGGAGATCACAGTGAAGATTGCTACAGAGAGTGCCTCTTTGTATTCTATGTAAATGCCCTTTCTAGTGCCCCGTCCCAAAGTGCTGCTGCTCCATACTGGAGTCTGAGCTGGGTGTTGGCTGAATGGAACTGATGCACTGACTGGAATGTGGTTGGAGTGACAAACGTGGGGCTTGACCTGCCTCGCTTCGTGTGTAATTGCTGAGCAACTTCACCTGTGTTAATAAAGTCAGTGAATTTGAATTCCAGGTTACAAGAGTATGTTCTGCTCTTCACGTTTCCTGTAATGTAACTCTGCTGTAGTGCTTAAACCAGTATGGCTCGGAGTGGCTAACCATCCCATTTCTGTAAATACGTGCATTTCAAATAGTTCTGTTAAATGTGCTCTTTGCTACCTGGCAAAGAAGCATGATGCAAACAGCGTTGTTGAATACCAAGTGGTGTTCTGGAGTGCCGCGTTGGGAAGGTGACCACAGCTGAGCCCTTAGTTGGATGAGCGGTGGTGGCTGTGCACTGGTCTGCTGGGACCCGAGCAGTCAGCACCCGCGCGTGGGGAGAGAATCTGTGAATTGTTTAACACAAATATTTTATGTCTGCCTTCAAAGAAGGAGGGTGAGAAGTATGATATGGTGTTTTACAACTCATTTTTCAAGGTCATATTTGGATTCTGGTCTGTAGATGTTGAGTGTCCTTGCGTCAATGAGAGAAATAGTCTCCTGGGGTCTGTTGCACCCTTTCCCTTTAGCAGAACTGTCTCTTTGCTGCTTCGCACTTCATCTATTTCAAATAACTTGTGTGAAATAATTTGAGTGAGGCTCCTAGCTCAGTAACCAGGGAAGCTGACATGCTTTGTGACTTTTCCTACTTGAGGGCCTCATTATTATCTTTTATATTCCTGTCTCATCTGTGTTAAAACTACAGGCTGTAGGCAGACCTTTCTGTTGCAAAGTACAGTGTATGTGCCCAATTCAATTCACAGTAAAAGCTGCACCCCAAAAATACTACTATTTGACTTATTTTCTAATTACTAAGTAGAACAGATGCAGTCTATTAGTTTTTAATTATAGGTAATGAGACTAGCTAAAAAAATAGCATTGAAAGATTGCCATGAAATTCCCTATAAAGAGTGTCTGGCTGTATTCTGTGCAAGTGTCCTTTCCCAAAGTGCCACCGCTCCGTACTTCAGTCTCAGCTGGGTAACTGTAAGACCAGGTCTTAAACGTAATATTTTTTTTTTTGTTCATGGCATACTCTGTTTCATTGTGAATGTACAATATTAATACCTTTATTTTTCTCCATGCAGCCACGGCACGAAGGAATAGCCCATATTAATCTCCTAATTTAAATTTGAAATGAAAAACTATCAGGACACTTGGAGCACAGTTTAATTCATTGATTGTGCTGGCTTGATTCCAGCAGTGTAACTAGTTACATCCTGCCTGCAAAAAATTCTCATTGCTCATGGCTTTTTTTTGGAGAGTTGCTGGCTTGAATCCTTGTGTGATCTCTGCGGCCCGGCTACGCATTTTTGATGCTAATGGAAAACTGCGGTTTATGACTGAGCATCTCTGCTTGATGAAACGAAAAGCCATTGGGCTTGCTGAACAGATCCGGCGTAGTGCTCTGCTGGTAAGTGATGGGTGTCTCCTGTTCGCACACTCCGCTCTGCGATCCCAGTGCACAGGAGGTGGAACATGAAACACTGCATAAATCCCAGGCTCATCTCCATCCAGCAGGTTTTTACGCTGTCTCCCATGCCTCAGGGCCATTCTTCTCTCCTGATGCCGAGCCTGCCAACAGCTGGAAATTTGTTACTCTAACAGTTGCCTGTCGTGTTGGTCTGGTTAAAGATAAGGGAACTGCATATTTCAGCCTCCTGAGAGTCACAAGGAGTCAGGCTGGAGTAACATCTAACATGCCATTTAGTACTCAGACACCGAAAGCAGACCTGCCTGCCTCGGAGGGCACGGTTCTGTTTTACTGTTGAACAACAGAGGGATGGGAAGCAGGAGAATGGTGGGTGTTAATCTAGAAGTAGCAGCAGCAAAGAAAGTCACAGTATTTAGTCTTGCATAATCAAAGTAAAATAGGAATTCATATAGCATTTGTTAATTCCAGAGAACCTAGGATGAACTTAACTAATTACAAAACTATGGAACTTTGCTTTGTAGTTTCCCACACAAGGAGAGTCAGGGAAAACAGTGCATATCCTTTATAGCTCCAAAATACATTATTGGCTCTACATACTTCCATGTGTGTTGCAATTCTGCTTCCAGAAAGTCTGTTCTCTGTATGTAAATGGCCTCCCACTGTGCCGAACTTCCAGCATGACTCTTCGCATCTGAGTGTCAGATTCCTCCTGCTCGACTCGGTAGTACCTAGTTGTGCTTGTTACAGAGTTGTCCTGACCCCAGCGTTTGCCAAATAAAACCTTTCTAATTTCTGAAAACTCTTTTTTTTTTCTGAGAAGAAAAGCGGTATGAGAGTTGGCTGTAGTTGTCTGCACCGATTTAACTGACTGCCTTATTGCTTGGCCTTCTCAGTAGATGCGTAGGGAATGTATTTCCTTGTGGGTTTGTCTTGCTTGATTCTTCTAAATCTATTTGAAGCAGTTGTTGTCTGGAGGGGGCAGCTACTGAAAAATTGTTATGAAGGCCGTCAGTGATTATCTTGGAATTTTTTGAGCAGCCCTAGATGTCTTTCAGTAATGCTATGTCAGAAGCTGTCTGTATTAGTGTCTATCCAAAATGGAATAGAGGGGGTTAATAAAGTCAAGGATTAAGTCCTTAATCTGCACAGAGACTGCTAGAAAGGTAGATTATTTTTTTTGTCACATGTTAGAAAAAGCAACAAAGGACAAACATGAGGATTTTCGTCTCTCTCAGAAGCCTTCTCTTAACCATGCTGCCCGGGCTTCCTTTCAGCTGATGTGGTGGACCTAAGGATCAGGTGATGACTTAAAAAAAATGGTCTGGTTCTCCTGGAAATGAAGAGCTCAGGTGCTGGTAAAGCTGTTGGCTAGCTTTTTTGGTTTTTTTTGGTGTGTATTATGATTCCAGAGTTAGGTTTATGTTAACTCTTGGCTAGGTGTTCTCATATATACCCAGTGTCTTGCATGGGAGTAGCCAGGCTGTGCAGGCCTGTGTCAGTGAAAGGCTACACGCCATGCCTTTAATTTTGCATTCCTCTGAGAAGGGTGGGAGCCGGGTCTTATTGCTCCCAGGCTGAGCCCTGAGAAGCTAATGAGTACAAACACAGTTATACTGACTTCCTTGAGAGGAACTGCACAGTGATTTGGAAACTAAAACATTGAAGGGTTTTTGCCCAAACTGAGCCTGTAATGGCTGATTTAAAAAAAAAAANTATTTAAAAAAAAAAAAAAAAAAAAGATATTTCTGGTTATTTCTGTAAACATCTAGTTTCTTTTATGGGTGCAACGAAACTGGGCTCTATTTTTTTCCAAGCTGTTACTTGCAACTACTTCTGTGTAAGCTGTGGGCATGAAGCAGGGATGGCAAAAGGTGACCAAGGTCCATCTGCCTTCATCAGAGAGAGAGAAAAGGCGGAGAAGCTCTTGTCAGAGCAGGACAACGATGATGGGAGAAATATTATTGCCTGGAACAGCAGTGACCTCTTGTGGGTAGTGAGGATGGCTGGTTCTGCTGGCAGCTGGCACTTGGAGTCAGAGAATATTTTTCTGTTGTGATTATGTCTGTGGCCTTAAAGTGAATGCAGTAAAGGGAGCTCAGATGCTCTGGGCTGGGTATCAGAAACAAACAGATATAAGTCTTTTCTAAACGGCTCTGTATGAGACAGAAAGTCTCTTCTTCCTCACGTGTATGTCCTCTGAAGCTGTGATGTGAATGTCCTAATCATTCAGGAGCAATCAAGACACTTCTCTCCCCCTGCTGAACCCGAGTTGGCCGTTGAGCATATGGGGGGGTGAGACAGAGTGAGAGCAGAACTCTTGCTCGTGTCCTTTTCCATGAAGTGTCATCTCAGATAAAAGTTGTCTCACTGATCTGGCAGGAAATCAGGAGAGTAACGTGGCACGGAGGCAAGCAAGGACTTTGTCTGGGCTATGCAGAGGTAGGGCTCTGATTATTAGGGCTGAGCCCCTAATAATCACTTCAAAGCCCTAAGGCATATAACCAGGTTCCCAGTTAACTGCGAACTGTGCCTCAGCCCAGCTTCCCAGCCAGCTGCAAAGGTGAAATAAAAACTTCCTGTTGAAGCCTTTTCACTATTATTTTTTTTTTTTAAAGGGTTATGTCGGTACATTCTATCTCATGGTTAGTGGAGGCAAATTTATGTACTTGTGGCTCAACTCATGCTTTATAAGATGCAGGGTGTAGGCTGTGTGTCAGAAAGCTCTTTCAGTAGTTGGTGAGATGAATTCAACTCGGGGAAAAAAGACTTTCTGTGTCTTTCCACCAAATAGCAGGTTGCTTCACCTCCCTGTGCTTTAAGAGCACCTGAAGGTAAAATTCTCAAAGGAGAATTTTCATTTTGAATGTTGCTTTTAGGACAAGCTAGTCGCTTAGATTTTTACTTCCCCCTCCTCTGAGCTACGCACAACTCTGCCTTTGAATTGTCATGTATCAGTTTCCAAATATTTCTGTGTTCTGGACAACTGCAGATTCCATGGGACCGAAGGGTAGAAATGTGTATCTGGGCAGAGACAGCTGCACCGCTACCCTGCAATTAGAAGGGAACAATACCAAGATTACGGGAATGCCACAGAGATGCTGGGTGGTGGATGTCTTGCATGTGCAGATGTCAAGAAAATGAAAGGTAGTGGGAATCTTTAGTAAGACTCAGTTTTGAAGCACTAACTCTTCATGTGTGTCCTTTGAAGCGGTGACTTCGGTGTGTAAATTTACTATACTCCTATTTGGAGAAAATAGGGAGAGATCTGGCAGAAGATCCTGTGCCTGTCCTATTTCTTTCTGATTGCGAAGGGAAAGGTACATCTCTCCGTGAATCGAGACAAAACCAGAACTTTCATTTCCACAAACTCGTGGTTGTGATTCAGATATTCCCTTCTCTCCAGCTCTAAAAAAAAAAAAAAAAA
>VYZM01003158.1:459887-545297 GCA_013398915.1 Dromas ardeola
CCCGGTCCGGCATGCCCGAGCCGCTGCCCCCCACCCGGCTGTACGCCGCGGAGCGGGTGGTCGTGCTGGTGTCCTGCGCCCTCTCCTTCCTGGGCTCCAGCCTGCTGGTCTGCAGCCATGCCCTCTGGCCGGAGCTGCGGACGCGCCCCCGCCAGCTCCTGCTCTACCTGTCGTTGGCAGACCTCCTCTCAGCCCTCTCTTACTTCTACGGGGTGCTACAGGACTTCGACAGGACCTCATGGGACTGCGTGCTGCAGGGCGCCCTGTCCACCTTCTCCAACACCAGCTCCTTCTTCTGGACCATGGCCGTTGCCCTCTACCTCTACATCACCATTGTGAGGGGCTCGCCCACGGGCACGGGCTTGCTCTGCTGCTTCCACGTCGTGAGGTGGGTGCTGTCGGCCGTCCCGGTGAGAGCCCGAGGTGCGGACCCCAAAGCCACCGGCCCTGTGGCCAGGAGCCGCCGCTGGCACGCTGGGCTCCGCGGTGAAGCACCGGGACGGCTGCTTGAGTCACCTGCGCTTTTCTTAAGGATAGCGTGCCCGCCTCAAGTGCTTTTTAAACAGGGATTTTGCTGTCTTTTAACTAACCAGCCCTGCTTGTTTCCCCCCTCCCATTTCCCTCCCAAGTGAAGAAATGGAGATGTGGAAAACTTAAAAATTATTTGCTTAAGGTCACCTAGAAGAATCTCTGGCAAGAGGTAACAACTCTGAAAATCCTGGCTTCTGCTTTCCCTCTGCAATCCGCTCTGATGTCCTAGAAATAATATCATGAAACTTGTGTTTGCAATATCAGCGGGCTGCTGCCAAAACTCCCGTGTCTGGGATGTGTTTCTGCAGGTCCCCGACTTCCCCGTGTCAGCCTGGTCTGCAGATCCTTCCCCTCTCCCCAGGCAGGTTGCTGTAAATGTAGGAGAATATAGTCTACAAGTGAGAAGGCTGCTGGAGAAGCCCTCTGAAGGTTGTTTTGGCATGTTTGATTGAAAGCAAGACAAAACAGACCACAGTGTAGCTTTATGTCTCAGTTTCTGCTATTTAATGAGCTGGTTTTCCACATCATGTTTAGTAAAAGCTTTCATTATGCAATTTGAGCTTGTGGAATCATGTGCTACCTCCACGCTGAGCAAAACAGTGATCCTTTAGTCCTCTGTGCTGCCGAGCTTTTGCAATAAATTATATGAGGAATGATCTGGTTTAAAAAAAAAAAAAAAAGCCATCAGGCCAAGTACTGAATTTTCTTTGGTTTCTCAGTTAAATGTTTGTCGCCTTTTATTTTCAAACAAGCGTCATTTGGGAGGTGACGGAATTAGAGCTGTGTCCGGGTAAAGGTGGGCCAGAGGAAGGCATTAAGGCGAAGTGTGGATCAGGGAGGAACTTCCAATTCCTGCCCTACCTGTTCTGATCATCGCTGGGCGGGAAGGTCTGCATGGGAGGCAGCCCGAGGTGACTGCGCATCTGTCGGCGTACGCCGGGCTGATGGAGGTGACCGTGAAATAAGATGCAGTGGGACAGTGGAGTTCATTAGGTGATTTCGCTTCAAGTGAATGGAGAGTTGCACTGTGAGAATTACAAGGGGGACGGAGTGCCAGTGAAGAGCCGCATGTTGCTGAAGGAACAGAAAAAAAGAAGCCTGATTTTGTTATGGGTGTGCTGTCTGCATCAGGCTACATCAAAGAGTTGATGCAAATCTGGCCTGTTTGTAATTTTCCTGTCTGCTAATCACTTGTTGCGTGGCTTTTGTCTGTGCTTTACCTTCTCCATCTGGTTTAATGCTTCTCAGCCTGCAGAAAGAAATAGGCAAATTCACTGCAATAATGCTGGCCGAAATCTGTGCACTCTTTTAAAACTGTAAAAATCCTGACAGATTGCTCTAACCCTGCGACAGAGAGGAAGGGAGTGTTCAAACCGAACTTCCTCTGGGTGAATTTGCTAGGTTGATTTTTCAGGTCTTCACAGGAAAAATAAAATGCCATCTTCTGTTCTTGGTATTGATCAGCTTCACTTGCTCTGTTTACAGGGTAATACAGATAGCTTCCATCAGCGACCTGTTACCAGGTTCTGCTTCGCAGACAGCTCCTATTCTGCGCAGAGACGGTGTTTAAAGCGTCTTCCTGCTCTATGATCTGTATGAAAAGCCAGCGAAAACAAGTGAGGACCTGTTCTCTGCCCATCCCCTTGTGACACGTCCTCCTTCTTTCCTTCCCTGCAATTTTATCATTACCCGAGAACTCAATCATAAAATCAAATTCTGGACATCATGCTTGGAGATGGCTCCCCCTCGTGCTTTTCAGTGCTTCAAAGTCCCGCTGGCTATCTATCTGCGGTGCTTTTAGCCGAAAAATCTTTAAATACCATGCGGATAGGAGCTTCTGCAACAGGTATGGAAAGGTACTAGCACGTGCATTAATTGCAGAAGGTGGGTGATGGAGACCTGTCCAGGGCAAAAGGAAAGGTGACAAAGGGCAGATGATCTTTTAGGACTTAAAGATAAGTTTCCAGTATTTTTGTCTAGGCAGAAAGCAGGGATTTTTGGATTAGGGATTCCCCCTGCGTTGCTTAATTGGTTGGTATTGCAGCGACCAGTGTGTGAAGAGTCACCCCGAGACACTTCTGGAAGGGATTCCAGGCAGGATGGAGCTTAGTCACGCGTGTTTGCTATTCTTCATAAGCAAGCAGTTACTCATAAGGGGCTCGTGTTTGTGAAGATGAATACTCTTGATGTTGAGTATAACCAGAGCCTGTTTGTTCTTTAGCTGAGTGGAGCTGAGTAAATATATGGTGGAAGTCAGGCCTTGAAATTTTCTTTTTAGGGAAATTAGCATGTCACACTGGATGAAACCTGCCAAACAGGTTTGTTCCTTACATGTTGTTCCTCACGTTCATGTGGGAACACATCCACCTATTCCACACTAGACGAGAGAACCACAGGCTCTGCTTTGGTTTTAAACTTGTGTTGAGCTCAGCTGAGCTTTGAAAACAAGCTTGCAGTTAGCTTTCAAAATATTTATGTAGTTGTAAGGTGCAAATTCTGGCATCTGGAGTCTAAATTTCCTGGCTGCCTCGCTTGTTCTGGATTTCTAAATATCAAGCATCATTTAGCTGGGTAATGTCATCTCTGCTGTGAGAGTAGTTGATCCAAACTCAGCGTGAGGAATGGACCAGAACCCACCTTGGGATTGTTTCCTGCTTTGCTTTTGGTAGCAGTTGCTGTCAACTCCTGAAGTATTCGCATTTCATGATGAGGCTATGCAGATGGTTATCAGCATACATATGCTTGCTTTTATATATGTGTAAAGAAGTAAAATACATGTCTGTGCGTTATATATAAAAGTGAAATAAGTGTCTGTGCTTATATATGTTTATAACCATGCGTATATATGTGTATATACACATGCATGTCCATGCAGTACTTGGGGATCCTTTCGTGTACTGCTGTACATCCAAGTCCTCCATGGTGCCTCACGCGTGATTGTGCCAGTGCTAAATTTCAGGACTGGGTTTAAGTCCCTCAGTGTTGCCTTTAAGGTACAGGAATCTCTTGAAAGTTGCTGTGGCTTTATCATTTAGTTTATAAACACTTGTAAGCTGGGCCAACCGTAGTGCGGACTCCCTGATGCGGGTGCCTTAGCCTGTGCATGCTGGCATGCTTCGCTGGTACTTCGGGACTGCAGCCCATCTGATGCTTGTTGGGGAGGGAAAGCAAAAATGAACTTGGAGCAGATTTGGTCTGGAGTTCTGCTCACAATGTATGCTCAAAGCTCTTTCCTCAAATTGGCTGGATATCCAGAAGACTGATTTTTATTATTTATTCCCCCCCCCCTCTCTTTATAGAGGAAAAATTCCTGTCCCCAGAAGGAATTGCCCGCAGGCTTGCTGGCAGGGTGGCTTGTTGTCTGACCTGCACAGGCAGGTGATTGCAAGTCTTCCCTGCCTGCGAGAGCCTCCGGGGGTGGAAAGCAGCTGCGCAGCATAAATCAAAGTGTGGTGTTCACCCATCTGACCCAGGCGTGCTGAGGACAAGAAAACCAAAACAACTTGTACGCTCCCCTGGTTTAGGGGTCCTTGTCTTACCTTGTGTAAGCGCAGCATCGGTGTGGAAAGATATGCTGGGTTGTGTTGTTACTAATAGATTGCTGGGGGCTGTATTAGGGATATAAGTACTGCTGTGTCTCCTTTAGAGATGGCATTGCCAGCCTTTACCAGAGGAGCAAGCAGTAGCTTCTTTCCCTTCTCTCCCACACTGATTGTGTTTAGATCCAAGTGTGCTGTTGAGAGGCCCAACCTATATAATTGCATTGTCCTTAGGGCTCAGAGTAAAACTTCTGCCTCTGTTATCTTGGATCCTTTTTTTTCCAGTCTTTACGTACACCCTGGGTGTTAGAATAGTCTGATTCTTCTGTTCCTCCATTCTTCTGAACGGGTATAAAGCATTGATATTTTCCAGTCCTTGGGAACCTGTCATTTAGGGCTTCTTAAGAATAATCAAATCACCAGTCTCGGTTCTCCTTTCCAGTTTTCTAAAATGGAGCTGAAGAAGTTCGGTGAAATGCCTGATTAATTGCTAAATTTTCTAACTTCACTTTGAGTTTGTAATCCTTTGTCCTTGCTGTTAGTTGTAATAGCTGTCTGATCCCAATAAGCTATTTAAGTGAAAATTAACTGCCTGATGTGTGGCAGTTTTCTTCCATGTTCTTCCTTTTACTAGTTAAACACTTGAAGATTTTAAGTCCGTTGTCTAGTGGTCTGTTATTTCCTACCACGGCCTCTCTTACTGTGTCTGTATGCTGTTCTCTCTTTTATCCCTGCCTGGTAATTTGACCTGGTTTCGTATTCTCGTATAGTTCTCTTTCAGTTTCAGGTCACTGTGGAGATCATTATTTAGGCAAATTAGTTTCTTAATACACTTCCTTTTTTCTTGGTGCTGGACTTATTTGTGCTTGTGTGCCTTATGATGATTTCTTTAAGGAGGTGCCAGTTCTCTTGAATTCTTTACCTTAGTGGTCGGTTCTTGCAAGCGTACTGAAATTTGAATGTCTCTGCATCTGTAATCCTTGTTTTCAGGTAAACCATCATTTTTACCAAAATGAGTCTTGGGTTGTGTAGAAATTTTTCATGGTGGTGGCGGTGTTTGGAATGTTTTTTAGAAAGCCTGCGCTGATAATAGCACGGGGAGGGCAGAACGCTCCTTAAATAACAACACTGCCTTGGATTAGCACTGGCTGTTCTGAACTGAGCGCTGAAACAAAATGTTCTAAACATGCTATGAGGTTGACTCTGATTTTTTTTTTACAGCATAATATTTACATTTGTTTTGTGAGTAGGTGAACCCAGACGTTACTTAGGAGTAGGAAATAGGGTATTTTTGAGATCTAATATCGTGGGATTATCTCTGATTTTTTTCTCAGTTGGGCTGTGGAATTTCAGATAATCTGGTGTAGGCAACTGCTGGTTGCCTGCGTGGTCTGATGCATGTGAAACTGGTTTTAGGAGGAAGATCTCTTTCATGTTCTCTGCAGCTGCTCCAGGCTGTTGGTGAAAGAGGAGGGTGAACCAGGAAGGTAATGAGAGCAGTGCAGTAATGGCTTTGTTTTCTTTGCGTCTGGAGAGACCAGGAGGGTTGTGCTGGAGGCTCGAGCTGAGCATTCCCTGAAGCATTTGTGGCATGGATTGAGGAATTGTGTCATGTATTGAGGAATTGTCCTTGTCCTCCACAGACCCCTTCTCCGAGGATGAACATGGGAAGGGCAGGTGATGCGTTCAGCTGAGTGCAGGGCAGTATTCCAGTTGTGGAGTAACTGGTGGGTTGCACATCCCAGGCTGCGAAGCCCTGGGTATTAGCAGCACCCGGGACGGGCTGAGTGTTTTTACATTTGGGTTTATGGAATTTTTCAGTTCTTGCTCATGGGTGGTTTTTTGTGGGCAACCCGAGCTGCTGAATGACTTAATTCATGTGTGTCACCGCAGTTATTTTTCTTCTAAATGCTTCCCTGTATTTGCCTCTGCTGTCAAGAGAGAAGCCGAAGTCAAAACACAGCTCCAAATTATGAGAATACGGCCCTTCGTAGCTTTCTTAGCTTTTTGCTGTTACTGCCAGTGGTTTTCCTTGGCGAGAAACTTGCCCTTTGTCCTTCAGAAATTATCTGTTTGCTCCCAAAATATTGACTACACCTCCATTTAAAAACAAACAAACAAAACCTACTGATGGAATAAAACCGTGGATTTCTTTGTGTGCTGGTCCTTTGTGCCAGGTGTCACTTAGGAATCAGAAGGTGGTGTTTGATTGCTTGTTCTGACAGCTGTGCATCAGCCAGCTTGCTCTTGAATGGCTGGGTCCTACAGGATGGTCACCTTGTACAATGCGCTGGCCTCGTCAAATCCTCCGTCTCGCCTGCATCCAGGGGAGAAGGGGAGTAGCTGGGATGTCTCCTCTTCACCTCGCTGGCCGCTCACCGCTTGCTGTGTGGGCCTGGTTCCAGTTCAGAGTGTGGCACATCGTTATGCATCTGTCCGTCAGGACTGGAGATCCAAGTTCCTCGAGTGGGTCCGCGGGAAGCGGATTTGCAGTCCACACTCATACGCTGTCAAATACCTGTTTGCCAGTCGCTCCCCTTCGACCTGGCGCAGGAGTGTTGATGTTCTGGAATGGTATTGCCGTCCTGTCTGATGAAGAATCCCTTGGTCCATCACCCATTTTTCTCTGGAGTGTGGAGGGACTAAACTGAGTGTGTTCTTGGCTTAACCTTGCTCTTCTTCTTCTTTCCTCAGCTGGGGAGTCCCCCTTGGCATTACGGTGGCTGCTGTTGCTCTGAAGAAGATTGGCTACGATGCCTCCAATGTTTCTGTGGGCTGGTGTTGGGTCAACTTGGACGCAGAGGACCGGGTCTTGTGGATGTTGCTAACAGGGAAAGTTTGGGAGATACTGGCCTATGTGACTTTGCCGGTGCTCTACATTCTCATCAAGAAGCACATCAATAGAGCGGTGAGTATTTTGCTGCTCAGCTTAGGTCACAGACTTGCTATGTGATTCTATCCTTGCATGCTCTGAAGATTTTGCTGCATATTTAGCAGGTACGCAGGCAGGAATTGCTTCATGTACCGCTGAAATGCATCCAGCGCTGGAGAAGCAGCACACCTGATTGAGCAGCCTGCAGCAGCGTTACACAATGACTTAGCACAAGAAGGATGTAAAAGCGTTTTAGAAACTTAAGGGGTTATGGGATGTACGTGAGAGAAATATAAATCCTACAATAAGAATTGAAACAGGATGTGAAGGACAAAATTCAGCTTTAGTCAGTCTTCTGTGGTTCCGCTTGTACCAAGCCTGAGATTGGCATCCAGACTTACCTAACCTCAGGCATTTTAGGATCTGTAATGATAGTTTGCATTTGTGAATACCTGTTTGGTACTAGCAGCATAAAGCCCCATTTGGGAGCCTGGGCACTATAGCATTAGCACCATATGCATCCACAATATGCTCTGTCCTGGGAGAGTTTCAGAATTCAGAAGCTTATTTGCTGCTGCTCCTTGTGAATGCAGAGAATCCAGGGGGCATCTAGGACAACATCTGCATAATAAAGAAATCGAGACTGAGGGTGGCAGGAGGAACTACATCCGGAGATTCCTTTTTTTCCTCGAAGTTGTAATAGGGGGGAAAAAACTCCAAACATCTGGACAGATGTCCTTCTGGAAACTGCTGCCACTGTAAACCTGTTTGCTGTGGTAGTTAGGGATAAACACGGATCTGGCTAGGGCGGGATCCCACAGATGAGTTGGAAGAAGGTAGCGTTAAGCAGTCCTAAGGGTCTTGGGAAAGGGGTGTTGGGAAGGGTTTGCTGGTGCTGGTCACCATCACCTGTCATAAATCAGACAGGACGCTGTGTTCCAGCCACCGTCAAAGATAGCAGCGTGACTGCCGGGAAACCTGAGCCCCCACCAGACCAGGCTGTCGCCCTCCTGCTCTGCCAGGGATTCTCGGGCACTGCTCTCCCAGCCCCGCTCCCAGCCCTGACGCCCACAGGAGCAGTGCTGCGGGCAGGCAGTGGTCACTCTTCTCGTAACAGGGGGTCTGAGGGCTGGAGCAGCAGCACGCAGGGCCTCCTGGGCTGGCGAATCTCTCTTGTCATCACTAGGGATTTTGCCAAGCCTGGTACCTGCTTACTGAGGCTCTTTGCTGGCAGGAGGTCTCCCCCTTCCAAGGAGGAGCAAAAGGCAGCCGGGGCTGGGTTTGGGCTGAAGTGGGGTTTGCAGTAGAGGCTCCTGCGCAGTCTGAGAAATCATGGAAGTAGCTGTTGTGGGGCAACAGGCGCAGGGTGTGCGCTAGGGGCTTTCCAAATGGAAAAGACTGTGTGGGAGCGCGTGGGAAGCTGCGCTGAAAGCCCTCGGCAGGGTCTGACTGGGGACACCATGCAGTGTTGTCATACAGCTCTGTTCTGGAGGAGGTAAGGTGTCAGGACTGGGAGTACTGGGGTGAAGGGGAATGCTATGAATCAGTTGTATATTCTTTGTAGCCCTCATGGTAGGAGGAATAGTTTTCTGCAGGTCAGCTATCCTGAGATTTTAATCACTTCACCCACAGTAACACCCTGGGATTCAGCATCGTGTGTCCCAGCTGCTGCTCTGGGTGCTGTGGTGACCTGCTCTCCCTCATCCAGGAATCTGAGTGCATCCAGTAGCTTCCACAATAGGAAGGTCTCATGGGCCTTACACCTCTGACTGCCCTGACCCAGGGCACAGATCCCGGATTTTTGTCCTACATGTAGTGGTATAGAGAGGCTGGCTGGCTTGCCCAAATCCATGTAAGCCCATTGCTGACAGTATATGGTTGGAAATCAAGCAGCAGGTTCTACACAAACATACTGAAGGGCTGGCTCACCTGGACATAAATTCCTTGTGGACCTTGTTGGCTGTGGCCATGGTGAAGGCCAAAAGTTTGAATAGTTTGAGAAAGATGAGCCAGACTTCTCTCTCTCTCTCTCTCTCTCTCTCTATATATATATATATATATTAGATAGATAGATAGATATAGATAGATAGATATCTCTCTCTCTATATATATATATATATCTCTCTCTATATACATATATCTATCTATCTATATATCTGTCAAGAGGCATTTCCAAGGCCAAACCGTGCATTCACAAGGCAGTAAAGCCAGCAGCAATGGGGCCAGGTCACCAGACCAGCAAAACTATTTCTTTTTTTCTTTTTTACATTGTTACGACCTGGTTTCTTGGCAACTGCATAGTGATGTTTGTTAATATAAAGCTTTAGTGGGACTCTGATAAGGGTTGGATTTCCTTTATTTGCCACTCCTTGACTTCAGTAGGAATGTTTTGCGTTACCAAGGGCAGAATGTGGCTGAAGACTGTGTCCCTGCAAACTTCCCACAAGATGCAAAAATTTAGTGTGCTTTGGAAAGAATCCCTGGAGCTAAACGTCCAATGTGTATAGCTCTCTGTTCACGCTTTTGTCTCCCTCCCACCCTCCACGGAAGCATGCTGCGCTCTCAGAGTATCGCCCCATTCTCTCAAGAGCACCTGCATTTCCACCCCGGACTTCCGTAGCAGATAAGAAGTTGATTCTCATCCCTGTCATCTTTATCGTCCTCCGCATCTGGAGCACTGTGCGATTCATTCTGACCCTCTGTAACTCCCCTGCAGTGCAGAATTCACTCCTGGTTGTCCTGCATGTAAGTATTTGCCAGGAAATGCATTAGAAGGAAGATCTGGGAGGGAGATAAGGATTTATTGCTCTTAATGCCACTTTTTTTGCGGCAGGATGCAGCGCGTACTGGTAAGAAACGCGCATTGGGAGGGCACCTGCTCTCTGCTGGCAAGCGCTGCCTGGGATGCTCCCTCTGCAATAGGCATTTCACAGCATCTAGTGGCTACAGAGAGTAACTGCGATGGGAGTGTTGGGCAGTGCCGGCTGCCTGTGGGGAAAGCGGGCTCAGAGCAGAGGTGTTGGGTGTCTGTCCTTCTGCAGGGCTCAGCCTGCTCCTCCCCTAGACCAGGCTGTAGAGACAGCAGCCCACAACGGCCATCTGCACTGCTTTTGGGTGCAAGGTTGATTTTTCTGAATCTGTTTTTTCTCATTTAGGTGGGATTTGCTGTCAGTTGGGCAGTACTATAGCTGGTCTGATAGGATGTTCGCTCCTTTCCGGGGGGTGCCTGTAGGAATGACACCGTTTTTTCCTCATATTCCATCGGAACTTCCTATGTTCCAGCTTGTGCCCGTTGCCCCTCGTCCTGTCACTGGGAACCACTGAAAAGAGCCTGGCTCCATCCTCCTTAAACCCACCCTTTAGATACTTGTAACCATTAATAAGGTCTCCCCTCAGCCTTCTCTTCTCCAGGCTAAAGAGCCCCAGCTCTCCCAGCCTTTCCTCCTAAGGGAGATGCTCCAATCCATTAATTCCTTTCTTGCCCTTGCAGGGAATCGGTAACACGTTCCAAGGAGGTGCCAACTGTATTATGTTTGTCCTCTGTACGCGGGTGGTCCGGACTCGGCTGTTTTCCTCCATTTGCTGTTGCCACCACGATGAGTTGGACTGGCCTTTGCGAAGATCAGACAGCCACTGGCAGCGCCCAGAACCCCCCAAGGACGTGCCAGGCCCTGAGGGGACAAAACCCCCGCTTTCCAGCACCTGAGCCTGGGCTGCCTACACCTCGGCGCTGATTTCTTCTTTCTTGGTAAAGATCTAGTGTGAGTCTTTCCACCTGCCCTGCCTCTGCTCAGCTTCGTGATGTGAGGGGTGGGGGACAGCAGTTGACAGAGAGGTCGGTTTCTGCTGCTGCTGTGGGGGTTCCCTGTCGGACTCCAGAGCAGCTCCCCGTCATGCTCCTTTGGGGTGAAACCATTAATAGAACTGATGCGCCGCCTTTCCCTGTGAGCTGGGGTAGTGTCTGTTACTGCAGCCTGTAAAATGAGGAAATAGACTGCAGTGCTGTCTGGCCCACAGGGGCAGGGCACCAGCGAAAATTGAAGAGGAATTAGTGGCTCCTTCTGATGCAAAATACCACGCACACATACATTTCTTCAGTATTGCACAGTTCAGATGTATTTGGTGCCTCAAGTATTCCTCGTAACGCAATGCGATCCCTGCTGCTGATCGTTAAAAGGAAGTGGAGGGTGATTCATCCAAGCTTACATAGAAAATCTGCAGGAGCAAAAACTTGACAGCTGCTCTTCATCATTTCAGGTCCAGGACTGGCCACTGATGCCCTTGCAGGGGTCTAGTTGTGTAAGCGTCTAGTTCTCGAAGCATCTTGTTTCCTTGGGCTTGACCCCATGAGTGGTTGCAGAACGTGCAGGGGTGTCAAAACTTAATCCATTTAAGAGCAGGTTGGGGTGCTGTGTGGGTTTCTGCTGGTGAAGTGGATATTGATAGCACTCTTGTCAGAAATGGGAGTGCAGCTGAAGGAGGTAAAAACCTGCAGGGCAGGTCTGAAAGGCAGTGAGCCTGCCTGGCTCACGGGGAACAGCAGGGGCCGAGCATCCTGGAAGGCAAGCTGGGTATTGGGTATGATCAGTCTCTGAGTAGACCTCTCAACGTACATCTGTTTCTAGTCCTCCCAGACCACAAAGCCCAAAAAACCAAAGAATTTTTTAAAATCTGTTGGCAATTCGTTTTAGTTTGTATAACAAGTTCTTGCAAAAAGAAGAGGAGCCCCATGAATTGCCTGGGGAGAGAGGGCAGCTGTCAGGCTCCCACTGCTCCAGGCACCCAGCTGTTCCAAAGCTGCTCTTACTCGTTTAATTTTAATCACGTTAACAGCATGCAGAGCAGTTAAAGGATACCGTGATCTCATGGGACTACAGGCAGAGGCGAGTCCTGCTATTTCCTGAATTGTAGGCTTGGCATTAACTTTATTATGATATTAATATACCTAGGCCCCCTTGTACGCAGGCTGTGTAAGCATGGGAAGGTGGAGTCCTGGGGAGCCCATCAACCCATTTCATGGGGCTGTAGGGGGGTTCAGCTCTTTAGCATCACTAGAGTCTTTGAAGAGTAGATGCAAGCATCTCATCTCTGGCATAGATGACTGCAAGAGATTTTTTTTGCCTCCTTTCAAAAGGCTTTTTGAAACTTCTAAAAGCTAAGTAGCAACCTTGGTAGTTCAACCTCGTGTTAATCCCGTGTGGCTTGGAAAGGGGAGCTACGTTAAAAACTTCTTGCAGAAAGGCAGGGTACTAAATCTTAAATGTTGAGACTTAGAATTGTGCTGTGTTCAGGTTTTTCTTGAGCCAGCCCTGAAGAGAGGAAGTGAAATTGTCACCAACTTGACTTAAGGGAAAACAAAACAGAACACCACAAACACAAAACACCAACCACCCCCTCAAAAAAAACCAACTAATCCAAACAGACCCCTCGTTCTGTTTGCCCTTTTCCATTACAGAGCACTGAGAAATGTTTTTGGAGGAATGTGCAGCTCGACAGAATTACATTTCCAGCTCCCAGGGGTTCGGGGAAGCACGCTGGTTTGTAGAGGCCAGCTATTGGCAATAGCACTTGTGCTGATACAAGTGGAAAGTCTCTGTCCATCTTCACGTTGGCAAGGACAGGGAAAGAAAAACAGCCAGCAGAGGACTTCTTAGAAGCGTCTGTGGTTCCTAACACTGAAGCTGACTGCAGCCTAAATACAAACGATGATGGGATAATAGGGGAGGTGGCGTGCAGAAATGCGTGGCTGCTCCTGGCAGGTCCCCCTCGGTCCCTGGTGTGAAGTGCGAGCGCAGGGCGGTGCTGGGGGCAGTTCTCCCTGCAGCCCCGGCTGTCTGTGAAGATGACTCTGGACTCTTTCCTGTCAGCCGTGGACTGGAGGATTTTAACTCTGCTGTTTCTGAAGGTGGCTGAGGTTGGGGTATCTGGCTGCGCTTTAGGAATGGGTCCATCGTGGCTGTTTTCAGCTGCTGATGTCGCTGCACTTCGAGCTGCAGCAAGCCTGTTGTCCTGGCGGAGGGCAAACCTGTGCACACTGGCTGCGGGAAGATGGGGCAGACCTGGATTTTAACTGTGCTTCATTTTGAGCAGGTGCAGGATCATCCCGGAGCCCTACAGAGGGAGCTAGAGCCTGGGGAAAAGCACCGCTGGAGTGGCCGAGCAAACGGAAGAGGCCGGGCTCCTCCTTGGCATTTGTTCTGGAACTTCGCTCAGGATCCTCTGGAAGATGCTGTTTGGCTGCACTCCAACTGCCTGGTTTTCTTCCCTCCTTCCCCTCTCCCTCCACTAGAGATCTGAAAAATTGTTTGGGGTTTGGCTTTTCTGGCTGGCAAGGCAAATGTGTTGTGAGTTCTGGGGAGAACAAATACCATGGCGATAGGAAAACTTCAGTAGCTGCTAATAGGACTACTATCCTGGGCATGGATTCCGGTCCTAGTGTACGAGGTCTTCCAGGGAGCTCCGGACTGGCTCCTGTTCTTCACTTGAATGTGGACAGTAGTGTACAACCATGCTTGTTTGGTGGTATGGTGGGTGGTTCCTCTTGATGGTTTATTCCTCCTTCTTGGTGGTTAGGGGTTGTCATCATCAGGGTCTGTGGTGGCAGCGTGCTTATTGCCTCCTGGGGAAGTCTGAGCTCTGCAGCCCCCCTTGGTGCTCAGGGATATCGGGATGTACCGCCCCAGCCTCCAGCAAGGCCAGCCCTCACCAGCAGCAAGACGGGGCCTGGCGTGTGCTCTGAACTCCAGACGCGCTCTGCTGAAGCACAGGCTGCAGTCCGCTCGTGCTTTGGGAGTGTTACCTCAGAGCTGGGGAGGGAATGGTTTTTGTTTGCTCTTTGGAGATAGTGTTTTACCTTATTTAGAGCTCCTCACTTGCTTGTTTGTTTTTTTTTTTTTTTTAAATTTTCTCCAACTTTTACAAAATAAAGTTTTGTTTCTTTACCAAGATGATGTTCAAGCATGTTGTGGTGGGTCTCAGCCCCTTGGAGAATTTGGATGAGAAACTGTTGCAAGATCTTCCTTCAGGTTTCTTTCGTGTCTACCGTAAAGACTAAGGCATGTACGGGAAGACAAATCTTATCTACCTATTTGTAGATACGTTCCTCTTTTTTTCTATGTATGGAAATGTAAACCTTTTCTCATTTTGAGCAACCTGTTCACCAGGATGTGTTATAGGTCATTCTTACTGACTTCTTACTGGGAACTGTGGAAAGACCTCCGAGAAGTGTGTGTGTGGCTCTTGTTAACCTTATGGACTGTGGCGCTTGGCTATGTGAGATTACAAATACTACATAATCGTGAGATTGCACTTGCACTCTCTCCAGATGAGGCTGTAAAGTAGGTGGGACTAACGCTGGGGAGAGCTGGTGCCATCCCAGGGCTTGCCCAAATAGAGAAAATTCAAGTCATTATGGGGGGGGGAAATACCCGAGGCACGGGCAGGCTGACAGTTGAGTATTGCTTTGTAATTTGCCATGTGATTCCAACCTGTGAATGAGCTTTTCTCAGGATGGATTCAAATTTTGGCTGTCTCTTGGCTGGCAGCAGCCAAGACCCCATTACCCCCGGTGTAATGAGTGGTGCTGGACTGTGGCTATGCTCACGGCTGAGTGACAGCGTCTGTTACTCGGGTTGCACAGTGCTTCCCAGCTGGGATATCTGCTTTGCCATGCTTTATAATGAGTTCAAATTTAACTGATTGGTCTGGGCAGGTGAGGAAAGGAGTGCAGGTGCTGCAGACAGCAAGCAGAGGGAAGATTGTTTGTTCTGCAGGGTTAAAGTGAGCCGAAGGCTCTTCGCAGTATTTTGGCTGCCTTGTCAGGAAGACTTGCAATGCGTCCTTTGTGTCAGCGCTCTGCCTTCTGACTGCATGACAAGCCTTTGAAAAAATGTTTGCTTTATACACCTATACATGCTATCAGTGCTGTTAGACTACTTACCAGTACTGTTAATACTGATCTGGTCATTGGAAAATCCTATTTACCCTTTCCCCCCACAGTGCACCCACCATTTTTGTCTTCTCCCCAAGGCTTGACCCTAACTGCAAGATGATCCCTGGCTCTAGGAGTGAACCAGGGTTCTGCAGTACAGAAGGATTTGGGTAGTGTCAGGTTTACTTTAAAACATAGAAGTTGTGTGTTTAACAAACCACGTATTTGCGAGAAAAGGGTAAATCTTGTTGCTAAAGCAGGGGAACATCTTAGAAAAGTAATTTCTGATTGTACCACTGCTATCTTCTCATCATGAAGAAGAGTTACAGAGGTGACACCAGAGTACTCTAATGCTGCCAAACCTAATGTTTGGAAGACTTAACGGTTGCATAAAACAAGTCGCTCCTGCTGCTCAGAAGCAGTGGGAATGTCTGTGGTGCTGCACTGAATTTGATGTATCTTGTAGCCTGTGCAAGCCTATATGGAACTGCAGCAATGAATGCAGGGGGAGATGAGCTGGCACAAGGCAGGTCTTGGCTGGCACGGTCGGTATTTCTGTCCTAGATAGAAAAATGGACCCACTAAGGTCCAAAAGGGCAGTGCAGGTATTTTGATAGTCGGGTTCTTCTGCAGCTGGGTGCTTCTGCTGAACAAAGTACAGATGGAGATTTGATATCCAAGCATTCCAACACTTTCTGAAACATCTTCGGGTCACGCAGCCCTGCCAAGAGAGAAAGGACCACACAATTCCCAGGCCAACTTAACAGATTGTGGTATGGTAAGTTTACAGATCTGTCTGCCCCTTTGTTTTTATCTTGGGGATGCAGCTGTGTGGCTGAGGCTCTTCCGAGATGGTCTTTGAGGGCAGCAATGGAAAAGGAAGAAGGTTGGCAGGATGCTACCTAGCATTGCCGTTGTGCAGTGAAAATAGGATCTTGCTTACCTCTTAGTTCCAGAGCCTCATGTCTGCTACTGTTCCCTTGCCGAGTGTGCTTATTTATCCAGCAACCCCCTTTCCTATTGCAAGGGATCGGACTGCTGTATCTGCCTCTTGCTAAATTGGCTGGAAGCGATTTACACAGCTGATAAGGCAGTATCTGTACATGACTGACTTGCAAGCAAATCATTTGTTACTTAAATTATTGTTTCACCTTGAGGCCCCAGTTGCAGCTCAGGACTGCATATGATACTGAATTAGCTTTGACTGTATGTGCAGTTCCTTCCCAAAGTGCAGGTGAAAAGGCTGTTAACGTCACGCTCTTGGACATACGCTGTGGGATGTCTCCTAAGAAATCTCCTTACTGCAAGCACTGCAATCAGCACACTGCAGCATGGCTGACTGCCAGCTCCTCGGCCAACCATCGCTTTGTATAGCTCACTGCTCATGTTCTCCAGCAGACTTAACCCTCCTGGAAACTAAGCCCTCCCCTCTTAACTATTTTTGCCAAAGATAGCAGGATTTCATAGGATCCAGCTTTGAGCACAGACAATTGGGCTGAGTGTAAACAGTTCCCTGGATACACGCATGGGAACTCTTACCGTGTGGTGGACAAGGCCAGAGGAGAAAAGATACAGAGCTGAGTTAATGCCTTCAGGCAAACGCAGTCTGGGGTGAAGAGCAGATGCAAGAAGCTTAGTATGTGCTGTAGTTGAAATTGAAAATGTGCTTGTAAAATGCCTGTAAAATCGTCTCTCTCTACTTGTTACTGGACCTGTTCTTTGCCCCAGTCCAACATGTTCTCAACTGTGGAAAAAAATTATAGCCCTGCAATTGCTTTAAAAGTCCAAGAAGTTCATTCACCATCCCGTCTCCCTTCATCAGTCTCCTCCAAGATCATCCCAGTGCCAATTACTACCTTATGGATGTTGTTACCGGATTCTTGCTGTGATTGGCAAATATTCAAAGTGTTCTGCTGCCATAGGCAAGTATTTACTCTGGTGAAGGATTTCGGAGGACAAACGTACATGTCCTGTGTGATTTCTGTATGTATCAAGATTATTTCTTCAAGTTCAGGGAAGGGGTTTAAAGACCGTGACAAAGTTCTCCTTTCCTATAATTACTGAGTATCAGAGTGGGTGTCATTCTGCCAAGAGCCCCAGAAGACTGATACTGTCTTTAAAGAACAGGAGTTTCATGAAAGAAGCTTGTCCTTCTTGCAATTTCCCCACTGCTGGGGCAGAATGGCTCACTTTTCATTTTCCCCTCTTCTGGCCAAACATCTGTGAAAGTGAGGACTAACCCAGTTGCTGAGTGAGCATATATGCCCTGTCCCGTTTGTTTTGGGGTGCTTTGAGCAATGTTTGAAGGCAGCGCGGGAAAAGCTGAGGGAGCTCAGAGTGTCTCGGTTAGCGCCAGCTGGCCACGTTCTCAACGGGAATGCAGAGGAACGCGGATAAACACGAGTTGCGGGCGAAATGAATATTCTGGTTTGCATCTCTCTTCAGTTGAGGGACCACATGATGGGACTGTGAAGCAGGAGTGTTCTTGAGGTGTGATCCTCTGTCACGATATCCGAGCAAACAGCTTCCTTAAGGACGTTAGCTTAGAACAAATGGAATAAAAGACAAATGACAGGAAGTCTAGGGACTGCATTCCACTGCCCTGATGGCAACAGGGCTCTGTTCCCCTTCCTATTTTTAGAGCAAAATGCTTCCACCTGGGGCAAGGGAGGCTGCAACCATGCAAGGAATGCATGCAAGACGTGAACAACTCCTGTTGCCCAAGAGAGTGCATTATTTTTTTTTTTATCTGGCTGTTAAAAGCAGGTGGACCAATAACAACACGGTTTGGCTCCAGTTTCTCTGATTGCTGGAGGTATCTCTGAACTTTGCATTTCTCTGTGATAAACTCTACAAATTGTGGTTGACTATTAACCAAGTCCTGTAATGTTCAAAGCGGTCTCATAGTGTACGGAGTTAATACTAAGCCAGAAACCATGTGGTATACCTTGCATATAGAGGGGAAAGCAGTTAACGTGCTTTGGCGGAAAAAGTGTTCTGCGCACTGTCAAATGCACGGATCTGAGAGGATGAACCTGTTCTCTGAGCAAATTGGTCCGTGCAAGGTAGGACAACGAGCAGTGTTTCAGCCCCAAGGCAGATACGCAGTTTGTGGCTGCAGGAGGGTTAACGCTGTTCAGTTTTATGGCTGTGGCCATGGCAAACACCTTCTCTGCTGCTGAGGATGCTCCCACAGAATGGCCCGTTTCCACCAGAATGCCGTGGTTGCCAGGCAGCCTCTGCAGCTGCACCGTCCACGGCTGCCCATCAGCTGCCGGGGGAAGGAGCAGTCGCTCTATTGCTATAGACTGATCTTCTCCAGGTGCGTATAGCTGGGGGAAAACGGCTCGTTTTAGCAGATTTTGCGATATGTCTGCTCCTTCTGGTTGGAGACGCGAGCCTGTTTCCCCTGTAGCTGGGCAGCACCTCTGGTTTGAGTCAAGATTCGGTGAAAGATCTGACCCAGCGGCGACAGACCTGAATAAAGAAAAGAAAGAGAAGCCACGAGGGAGTCGCGCAGAGAAGGGGAATGGTGAGATGACAACTTTCTTCGGCTGATAGAGCTTGTCATTGATTGGATGTTTTCTGAAAAGTCACAGAGGCGGGTTTTCCGTGCAGGGCGTTTCTGTCCCCTCCGTTGTCTGTTTTGGCTATAAAAGCCTGTTCCTCGGCATCCGCGGTTAAAACACCAAAATGAAGTTGAAAGGAGAGAAGCGGGAGAGCTCCGACCGCGACGAAGGTTCAAAGGGGGTAAGTATGCCAGAATCCGTGCTTCCAACTTCAGCCTCCCACAGAGATGCAGAGCAAGGTGTTTGAGATCGGCAGGTACTTGGAGGGGAAGGAGAAGACCGATGTCTTCTAGGCTACCGTATCCACAACTGATCTCCCAGGGAGAGCAGAGGTGCTTATGTTCTTAAACCCAGTTTATGTTTATCTGCAGTGTAGCGATGTGCTGAGTCTGACCGACGATGTCACTTCTGTGTGAGTTTTCTTTCCCATGCTCTAATCGGTTCCAGGCTGCAGATGCTTCTGGATGGGGGCTGCCTTTCACAGCAGCATTTTTTGCGGGATCTTGCACAACACAATGCTCGTGTATGCCAGAGGTTTTCCTAAAAGTACTGAATGTTGAATAATTAACACCAGCGGCTCTTTTGAGCTCCTGGGATTTGTGTAACGAGAGCAAGGCAGCCTGTTTTTCGTCACAACGCCAGAATGTCAACAGTCTATTCCTAGAAAACATAGCTGGAAGCCTCAGCTTCCTCCTGATCCTTGCTCTGAGATCCACTTGAATTTTGACCTGCAGTGCCTTAAACTCTGCAGATCTCTGGAGCTGAGCTGCTAGAGGTCCTGAGGAATAGAAGGAATATAAGGGATTACCAGCAGCTTTTTGGACAAATGTTCAATTAGGGCAATGGCAGATCCTTCGCGTGGGACTTGAGCTGAGTGTTGGGACGTAAAACCTTGCAGACGTTAAGGCTAACGACGGTGACAGAAAATTGTATGTGTCTGAATGAAAAATTACTTTATTGACAGAGCAGCCATGAGATATATTAGTGAGTTATTAAATAAATAGATATTCCCAAAACAGCTCCATCACCACGGTAGGGCCAGCCTGAGGACTGAATAGGACCTAAATTGTTGTGAAAAGCCAGTTACTTGTAAACCTGAGGACTGTGTACCCACAAATGTGGCTGATGTTTGATCCTACTCCAGATGGCAATTTCGCCCTTCTGTTTAACTGTGGAGGCTGCTCTTACAACCCCCAACCAAGCCTCCGTGAGATACTTGGATAAGTTCTAATTGGCTTCAACGGCGATCGAATTAGATCCATAAACAGCTTGATCCCGAAATGTGGGAGGCAGAACCAGGCAGCATGTGAAAGCAGAGCAAATAAACAGGAAAGAGATTTTGCCACTTCATGCAAAATCTTTCCCTTTTAAAGCTTTCCTCTGCCAATATCCTGTGTTATTTCACTAACCAATTTGCATGTTGGAGAAAAGAATAATTGCATACAACTTTTTCCCTGCGGGGTGGTATTTTAAGCATGATAACTTAAAAATTATTCATCATCCAAATGATCCATCAATAAGTGGGAAAGAGTATAATGAATTACTGTAATGACTATGTGCAAATCAAGCACAACAAAATGACTTATAATGAAAACAACCCATTGGGCTTTATACAGTAACGTGAATTGAACAACACAGAAGGCAAATCTTAGGGTTATTTCATTATTTTTACTGAGTGTCGTTTATGCCTAAAAGCCAAACCTGCTTCTAAGGTGGTGTTTGTGTGTTTTCTTTCCCCTCTGCAGAAAATGACGCTTTTGCTTGCGCTGGTAGCGCTGATATCTGCGTTTGGATCTTCTTTCCAGTACGGGTACAATGTGTCTGTCATCAATTCTCCAGCCCCGGTAGGTTGAACTGTGGAGCGGACCATGCCCCAGGAGCAGGTTTACAAACAAAAGGAGGCAGGAGCGTAAGAGAAGGTGCTGGGTGGGCAGGTGCTTGTGCTCCTCCATGCTTTGAATCACCAGGCACCTGGTGAAAAGGGGTTCCCCAGCAAAGGAGCGGCGGGTGTTAAGCTGTTCGGACTTTGCCCGGCAGGGACGGGGCATGAGGAATGCCTTCGCTTCTGGAAACCAGGCTAATCCCACAAGGCAGGATAACTTAGGAACAGTTTTCTAGTCCAGGCTTCTCCACCCCTCTCTTGCATTCATTTTCCAACTCGGCCATTCTGGTTCTTTTATCAAAGCATTTGTGTAAAGCTTTATGGCTTTTGGTGTTAACTTGCTTTTACAGCATGAAAATTTTACTGACTGTGCTAAACATGCTCTATATTTCTTTCCAGTACATGCAAGACTTTTACAACAGAACCTACTTCAACAGGACTGGAGTGCCTATGGACAGTAGCTTCCAGACATTGCTCTGGTCCCTTACTGTGTCCATGTATCCTCTGGGTGGCCTGTTTGGATCCCTCATGGTGTGGCCTATGGTCAACAACTGTGGCCGGTGCGTGACAGTGGTGTTTAACATCCTTCACCAACAGTTCGCTGGGTTCAGATAAGACTTGCCTCACCGGTCACTCCAGCTTGCCGAGCCCCTCAGGAGCCTGATTGTGTCACACACACCTTGATCGTAAGGCAGATGGGCCGGTGATTAGTTGCTGGACTCAGCGGTACCGGTTGCCTCCCACGCGTAGAAGAATTTATATGGTTTTAGTATAGTCGAGGCCAGGCTGTAGGCTGGGCGCTGAGCCAGATAGAGAGCAATGATGAAAGTCCCGGGCTGGGGTCTAAGATCGGGTTTCCTGAGAAACTTCAGTTCTCTCTTGAAGCCTTCATTCCCTGCAGGAAAAATGGGACAATCGCCATTTTCTCTTTGATTAGTCTTTGGGATGGTGATTCATTTGAGCTTTGGACAGTGTAACCCAGAGGGGATCTATCTGCTCCTGGCGCCTTAGAAAAAATCAACTGAATCTGTCTCCGTCTCTATTGCTTTGCAGAAAGGGCACTTTGCTGATAAATAACCTCTTCTCCATTACTGCTGCAATCCTTATGGGAACCTCAGAGATAGCAAAAACCTTTGAAGTAATCATCCTTTCACGTGTTATCATGGGAATATATGCTGGTAAGTGAGAGGTTGGATGGTGAAAGGAGAGCAATAAACGTATTCTTGGCTATGTAAAGGGTTTTTTTATTCTTGCAACAGATGGTTTTACAGGTAGCACATTTTAGCCATGCATCTGCATAACAATGCTGTACTTGCTTGAGTAACAGTTGTCATCTGCATGTTGCAGAACTACTATAGTAGTAAACTCTGGCAGTGAGACTGGAAATTAAGGTGTACAGAGGAGATGTGTGTCTGTAGATGCAGCTATCCTCTGTAATACGCATCTGCTAGGCGCTGGAGCTCCAGCAGCCAGAAGACCTGATGATGATAATCTGTTTTTCCAGACATCTTAAAGCAGATAGCCTACCCTTTTTTCTTTTTCTTTTTTTTTTTCTTTATCTTCTTTTTCTTTATCTTAGAAGGATGGTTTAATCCTTCTAAGTCAAAATCATTGGAGGCAATGCCAGATACAATAATCCAGTTCTGGAACTGCCTGTTCTTCCTGAAGGAGAAAAGAAACATTAAAAGGGAGAGCGAAGGGTTCAGAGCCACTGAATTTATGGCAAAGACAGTGGGAAGCCAAGGAAAAGGGTGTATGTGAGTTGCTGCTATAAGCAGCTGTATTAGAGCTACAGTAATATAGAATAAACAGCATGGCTGGGAACCCCATGCAGTACCACACTGAGTGCCTGCAGAACAGGTTGATAAAGATCCTAACAGCACTTAGGCTACATTAATTGGCTTTGGGCTGGTGAGACTGACATGCTCCATGGTTAATTAGTGAGTTGGGATAGCCTGTAAAGGCAAAATGAGAAAACAAGAAACTGGCGTAGGAAAACAACTTGATCTGCAACTTGCAGCAACCACAGTTGGTGAGCTAAGGCAGAGAAGTTATCTAGTCCAATGGGTCTGCTCTGGCTTTTGACTCTCCTAAACCTGTCAGCTGCTCTTAGCACTGTTTCTCTGAATAAATACCTGCTAACTGTGATCCCTTTTTCCAGTTATTTATAACTCATAAAGGAATCTGGACTGGCTGTCCTGAGTTGCCCTTGACAGCTTGACATCACTTGACCCGTGGCCGCCGTGCCTGGGGAGGGCAGCTGCTGAGGCACACCAGCCAGCTCCAGCCTTCGGGACAACCCAAGCGTCACCCCTACTTGCCAAGGGGCCACTCGGGTGCTGGTGGCACTGTTGGCAGCCCTGTCGTACGCAGGGCCCCTCTGTGGCAGGGCTTGGCCAGCATAGAGGGCTGAAGAGTTAGAAAGCCACTGTTACGTGAATGCGGTAGCCCAGGGGTCACTGCTGTCATGTTTTAATCTGGGCAATTAAAAGGCTGGTTGTAGTGCGAACTGAAAACACAACACCTCGTGAGATTAGTTTTATAATGTTTTCTAGTTGCTTTAGGACTGACTTCTGCGCCTTTTGGCTTTCAGATAATAGCTTGATTACCTTTGTAACGCCAAGCTCCGGGAGGATCTTTAGAAATGTAAGATCAGTGTCTCGTGTGGCCATTTGACTCTGGGAGTTTGGGTTTTGCATGCTGAGATTTACAGCGTAAGCACGGGAGCTGACAGCCCTCTGGGGTTACTGTGGGTAACCGTGCAATGTTCCTCAAATAACCTGTGTCCTTAGTGTCTATTAAAATAGAAATACTTATTCCAGCATGCTACTTCCAAGAGATCTCAAACCAGCAATGCTCTCTGCAAAATGTTACTGAGCAATTAAAGGAGTAGAGAATTTCTAAAAGCCAGCAAGAAATCACATCCCTCCACCCTCCCATCAGCTTGTTTGGATACTGATTTCTTTTCTTTGGTCTCACATGGGGGGAAAAGGAATCTTACTGGGGAGTGTGCTGACATCAGGCAGCTGCATGTCTAACTTTGTTCTCTAACTACTAGGGCTGGCTTCCAATGTGGTTCCCATGTTCCTTGGAGAAATATCCCCCAAAAATCTGCGAGGTGCTATGGGGATAGTACCCCAGCTCTTTATCACCATTGGGATCCTTGTAGCTCAGATCTTTGGTCTCAGCAGCATCCTTGGGAATGTCGAAGGTAAAGCCCTGGCTCGGGACTTTTCTGCGGGCTCCACTGGGGAAAGATTTCTCCCCGTTGTCATCTTGTCTTGCTTGTTGCAGGCTGGCCCCTGCTGCTGGGGCTCACTGGGATCCCATCGCTAATTCAGCTCCTCATATTGCCCTTTTTCCCTGAGAGTCCCAGATATCTGCTGTTACAAAAAGGCAATGAAGAGCAAGCACGACAAGGTACAGTATCATCCTTTTAATGAAAGGGGAGGTGAAATGGGATAGATCTGACTGTCAGACATGACTGAGAGCAACCAACAGTGAAGCGAGTGTGAAATTCTTCTTTGGCGTGTTGCTGGTGGATGGAATTCCTGCGACATTGCTCCTTTCTCTGCATATGTGAATCCCTGACTTCCCACCATGGAAGCACTGCTGCCTGTGGTTTATATATTGTTCTGTCTCGGTTGGAAGCAGGAGAGCTCGCTGTAGACCTGCTTTCTGGGGTCCATAACTCCTCTTCCTCTCCCAACTAGCTCTGCAGAGGCTGAGAGGCTGGGATGATGTGGATGATGAGATAGAAGAAATGCGCCAAGAAGACCGGTCAGAAAAGGAAGAAGGACACTTTACTGTACTCAGCCTGTGCACCTTCAGAGGCTTGCGATGGCAGCTCATCTCTATCATTGTCATGATGATGGGCCAGCAGCTCTCTGGGGTTAATGCGGTGAGTGGGAAGGCGTGTGGGAAAGGCCAGTGGGGTGAGTAACAAAGGGATGGGACTTCAGAGTGGCTGATGTGGGGCAGTGCTGACACAGGAGCTAGAACCTAGGACGCAGGAGTACCCCTTCATCAGAGACACTGGTTCTGCATCACGTTGTGGTGGGTTGACTCTGGCAAGTACCAAATCCAGTACGCACATGTACTAGATACAGAGTCAAGCTGTCCTGTTAAGGATAGCTTGGATGTTTTTAGGGTAAGGTGCTAGTGCCTGGATCCAAACACCAATGTCTCCAAAAATGAAAGAATTCAGTTCTTAGGCCTCTGTGCACCAGTTCCAGGATGTAAAAGCAGCCAAAGTGGGATTCTTGTGTTCTGCCTTGAGCCACACAGAAACATAGCTGTGGTTTTGCTGCAGGTCTTCTACTATGCAGACAGAATATTCCAGTCGGCCGGTGTGGATGCCAACAACGTTCAATATGTCACTGTGTCGATAGGTGCCATCAACGTCGTCATGACTTTGCTTGCTGTAAGTTTCTGTTGGGGCTCTTTGAGCTCTAGCTTGTCCAGTCTCCCGTGTCCGTCACTGTTTAAACTGGGTTCTGTTATTTACACATACTGTGAGGTGCTTTGCGCAACAGATGCCCTGCAGTGTCCCTTGGTCGAAGGCAGCTGTGTTCACCAAAGTGATTAATCGTGCTGATTTCTCACATGCCTCAGAAGCTTTCAGTCTCTGGTCTCCAGGCTGATCTTCCCTCCTGCTCTCCAGCGTTGCCGTGTGGGGTGTCCGTGCAGTTCCTGCTGGGACTGGGTACTGCTGGATGGCCCGCCTATTCTCTCAGTGTTATATCCAGCTCTTTGCAGTTCCCGGGTGATTTCATGCCCACAATCCATCAGTAGATGGTAGAAATTCTACTGAGTTTCTTAAAAGCTGAGGACTACCTTAATAAATTTTGCTGGAAAAAGAAGTGCTGTGCCCCAGCTGTCTGGTCTCTCACCCTTTTCTGTCTCTTTCAGGTTTTCATTGTGGAATCCCTGGGGAGGAGAGTCCTCCTTCTTGCTGGCTTTGGGTTGTGCTGTGTCTCCTGCGCAGTGTTAACGTTGGCCCTCAATCTTCAGGTGTGTAGTTGAATGGCTCGGGTGATCCTACCCATGCATTTCTGGACCTTCCAGGGAACAGACCAGTGGTATATTTTGAAGATGCTTCTACACCCTGGCAGGGAGGGAACTGTATGAAAGGTGTCTGTACTTTTATATCTACCTAGATAGACCCAGGAAACTCTATGATCCTGCTTGTCTGAATACTGCTTCTAGTACGTCATGTTCGTAATACCTGTTGCATCCATTTGTTGGAGGTGAGGATCACAGTCAGGCTATGATTTTTGTGGCTAAGCATGGACGTATCTGGCCATAGAGGGTGACACTGTCTTTAGAATGTCTTCAAACCTTACTACAAATAGTGCCTTTAATGTGTTGGTGATGTTCAGATAGGAACCACATCTAACTGGTGATTAAACTCTTCACAGACCACTGTCTCGTGGCTGTCTTACCTCAGCATAGTGTGTGTCATCGTGTACATCATCGGACATGCTATTGGAGCCAGTAAGTATGCACAGTCTAGTCCAGTCCCCTCCACTTTACTACAGTAAAGCCGAGTGTTACGCTGAATTTCAAATCAAAAGCTTTGTGGAGCTAATCCAAGGAGATCTAACTTCTTCTCGGTGTGGCCGTGCACCTCGCTGGTTGTCAGCAATTCCAGTGATTTGCTAACTGCGTCCGTGAGGCAGGGGGGCATCTGGCTTTCAAGAGGAAAAGCAAAGGCACAACTGTGCTTGTGGCTGAGAGTCCCCCAGCAATATCTGGAGCAAAACTAGACTGGGATAGTGAGCATGACCAACTGGGCAGAGACCTCGCACGCTTGCATCCATACGCAACAAATCAAATTAGAAGTAACTTAAGTTATACATGTGGCCCTGCAGATCACTTGGCAGAAAGGAGATGTGCAGGTAGATGTGGATATTGGAAAGGCTTTGTCCTGACTCATCATCTTAGCATGGTAGAGTAGTCTGTTGAGCTTGGAAAGCCCCGCCAGACCCTTGCTGGATGCAGCAATGTGGTTTTGAAACTCCTGTAGAAGTTTCACTGGCAGATGGAATTACATCTACATACTTTCCACTTATGCCATCGGGCAGATTCAAGGGCCGGGGGCAGGGAGATTGCTGGAGGGAGACCACCAGGCCAACTGGACCTGTGGCCTGACCCCATTAATGAGAACACGGTCTGATTCTGCTTAATGATGCCACGGGGTGGCAGGGCAGGGCAGGGGCCTGGGGGCTTGTCCCACCAGTCATTCTTCCAACATCTGCCTGTGGTGGGGTGTTTCTCTGTTTTTCTCTTTTTTTAAGAAGCAATCACCTGCTTAGTTGCTGCTCGCAGGGTGCTCTCTGGAGAGACAGTTCGTGTTTATCGACCTCATTTTACAATTTGTGCAGGGGATGGGTTCATGGTTAAGGTGCAGCCGTAGGAGAGAAGAGGTCGATTGCTGTGTGCAAGTGTAGGAAAGTCATTTAGTTGCCCTGGCTTTTTTTTTATTTAATCCCTTCCTTGATTTATTGGGTATTTCTAAAGACTAGTACTTTAGAAACCATTGCCTGCCACTGAAATGAACAGTGTAATCTAGGAATTCAGAGTGGGGGGGATTGCCTTTGGGATTTCTGAATATGCAGCTACCTTCCAGGTCCCATTCCCTTTGTGTTGATCACGGAGATGTTCCTGCAGTCATCCCGGCCTGCCGCGTTCATGGTGGGTGGGTCTGTGCACTGGATATGCAACTTCACCGTGGGACTTGTGTTCCTCTACATGGAGGTAAGATGCGATCACACGACAGGACAAGACTTGGGCTTAAAATTAGTATCTTCGCCCTTGTGTTCTTACAGAGAGCCTTTTTTAATCCTGAGAGCTACAAATGCCCAAATTGGTTCCCAGTACCTCTATGCAGGATTATATATTCAGGGCAAGAAACAGATGTTAATCAGCATTTTTTATCGTTCTGTTGCACATGCTTCAAAAGAAAGCGGTTATTTTTTCCAGGTGAATGTCTGATCCTGAATTCAGGAGCATGGAAAAGATTGCAGATTCCCCCTCTTTGATTTTAGCCAATTTTAGCTTTTGATCTTGAGGTGCCCAGTTCAAACTGATCCCCAACAGTAGTGACCCATGAGTTGCTACAATTGCTGATTTTTGGCCTGTGCAAAGGGAGCTGGTGAATTTAGTTTGATTTATGTAACAGACCCTTGCCAGGCTCCTTTTCCAGTAAATCCATGGTGGCTTCATAAATCCGTGGTGGTGGTGTGAGAAGACCACCCTTAACTTCTAGTTGTTCGACTTTAAGATATGTGCACGTCACTGTGGCTGCTTTTTTTTATAGCTATTGCAGGGTTCAGCATGTCCAAATCATGTAATGTACACAACTGGAGCATTCCTCTGATCCCTGCTCTGTCTTCTTTCGTTGCCCCTAGGCTGGACTGGGGCCCTACAGCTTCCTCATCTTCTGTGCCATCTGCCTCGCCACTATAGTTTACATCTTCATTATTGTTCCTGAGACTAAGAACAAAACCTTCATGGAAATCAACAGGATCATGGCCAAGAGGAACAAGGTGGAGATTCACGGCGACAAAGAGCAGCTTAAGGATTTCCACACTGTCCCAGGTGGGCAGACAGAGAAGAAAGAATTCGCCAGCACAGAGCTGTGACCCAGCTCAGTGACGCAAGTCAGCACTTGGACTGGGTTTTGTTCAGTCATGTGCAAGGAGTGCGCTATATTCCTCTGAGGAACAGCCATTCGTGTGTTTGAGGGTCCAGCATGAGTGATGCCAGGCCTTCAGTACTCAGGGGTGGAGAGAGTGTTATTTGTCCTGAGGTACTTTGTTAAATGGGTTGATAATGGCATTTATCCTGTCAACTCTTGTCCTTCCTTTGTGTGCTTCAACTGACCACTAAACTGGACGTGCACAGCACTATAATCTCACCCAACTCTCTCCTTCAAATCAAACCTAGTCCCCAACTGTTGCTGCTGAGTCCTTCCAAAGCCTTACTCTTGAGGTTAGGAGTCATCCATCCGGCTGATGCTTATTCACTGCCAATTCATACCCCTTTGTTTCACTGCTACTCTAGTCTTTGCACTATTTAGCTCATTTCACTCCCTAGGGTTTACATTTCAGTTGCCAAAGAGCAAGTCCCTCTCTTAATCCTTTAACAACCCCCATATCCCTACTCTGTACCCATGAGCCAGTTGGAGCTCATTTGTCCCAGAGACGCATGGTATTGAACCCAGTAAGAACCTCCCAGCTGCATTGCTGGGGTCAAATCCAGGCTGATTGCTGTGCAGTGGGCTACAGGTTGGAGCCTGTGTTTGCAAACATGTCCAAACTTGTCTTCAGCTTCTCACGTTGAGTTGCTTAAATTTAGTATTTGAAATAACTCAGCTCTCAGGTACTTGAAACAACTTGAAAAAGTCTTCAAATGGTTTAGAGCTTGGTCCTTTTATGGGTTTCTGGTTGTGTCCCCTATGGGGGAACCTGAAGGCTGATTTTGTTTGGAAAAGCTCTGAGTCTGAAGAACTGGTGCTGACTCTCAGGAGTAAGTAAAGTGCACACTGACAAAACCTGATGATTTATTAAAGTATTTTTTTAATTTATTGGGTTTGGGGGTTAATTATGGCATAATTTAACATGGGGAAATTAATCAATTGTTATGAGGACTGCTTCCCTCTGTTTTGAAAAAAAGCAGAATTGTTGAACAGCCTGGCACGGCTTTTGTTGTTGATGGAGATAGCCCTTCACATGGTTTGCTTTAACCTTAGAAGACGAGTTTATAACTGCCCTCAAACTTGTGATGTATACATGATGAAAAAGAAGCTGTTTCCATGCTCGGTCTCTACATCCATTTACAGAAAAGAAGGCATGCCACTGATGAAAGCACAATGGTTGTGTAGGAACACACTCTGTCCTGCAAGGGCTTTACGTTCCCTTTCCTGTACAATGCATCTGTAGGGGAAAGGGTGGGGATTTGATGGTGAGAAATGGGAAGGTAGGACGCATGCAGGGAAGCTTGTGAGAAACTGAGGCTTGGTGAAGGATGTGAGAGAGATTTTTACTGAGAGGGTGGTGAGTCCCTGGCCCAGGTTGCCCAGAGCAGCTGTGGCTGCCCCATCCCTGGAGGGGTTCAAGGCCAGGTTGGACGGGGCTTGGAGCAACCTGGGCTGGTGGGAGGTGTCCCTGCCCAGGGCAGGGGGTGGGACTGGATGATCTTTAAGGTCCCTTCCAACCCAAACCATTCTATGATTCTATATTTCTCTTGAGAAAGCGGCTCCTTTGACCAAAGAGAGTGGCTCTTTGGCATGTAGGAAGATCTATGTATGGTGACCTAAGTCAAACACCTGGGAGGGATGTGACAGTACAAGGTGTTGGATTCTGCCAACTTCCGCTCTATTCTTTGCCTCTCTCCCACTGATGGAGGCTTTTCTCCCGTGTACCTACTTGGAAAAATGACCTGGAGCACTAGCAGGTGCATAGTGAGCCTATACAAAGCAGAAGGAGAAACAAGCGAATCATCTAAGTTTTTCTTAGTTTCCCCAGCAGTTTCGGTTCTTCTGCTGCCTTAAAAAAAAAAAATAATATATATATATACACCTGGGGTCACTGACAGCTGGTGTCAGACTCCAGAACCACCCCTCCCAAGAGGGTCATGGAGGTTTCTCCCCATGCTATGATATCTCCCTTCAGTTGCCCTGGTTTGCACAGTGCAAGCGCCCGAACATCTGCAGGACTGAGAACTTGGCTCCACAGGTTCAAATGAGTCATCCATCCTGCAAAACCGTTGGAGAACACCCCAAGAAGAGTGTCTCTGTCTTTCCCAAGGACAAGTGTCCCTCCAGCCTGGCTCACATACCCCTTCTGGATACTCTTTGCTTTACCAGCTGCTCCGTTGAGCCATAAATTTGCCATTCCAGACTGGGAGGCCCATGCCATGCAGTAGTGCAGCCAGTCTTGTGCCTTGTGGTACAGGGGGAAGTTGATGAAATGGCCTCCTATCCATAATCCCACATCTGTGCCCAAGGTCATCACTAGCTCGTTATCCCTCTCCTGTGTGGAGTAGGAAAGAACAGTCTGAGTGCCAGAGTGCTGGACTTTTGTCCAGAAACATAAGGTGAAGGCTTGGAGAGACATATCATGGCGAGGATGAACGTTGACAAAACTCTCAATGTTTTCCACAGGGAAGTAGAAAGCTGGAAAAGTGCTGGATTTAATACCTGAAATAACCAAAAAGCCAGCTGTTACATTTCCTGCTGTGCTTATAGATCAGCCCAAATCCTAAAGAATACACCCATAGGAACTGGCAGGGCTGTGGCAGTCTTGAGCCACAATTGCTGGCATGTGTCGTACCAACAGGGGAGGGGGTTGAAATGATGAAAACTTTAGCTCCCTTGCCCAATTGTTTGGGAAAAATCACTTCCCCCTCCCCTCCCTTCCTCTTTTCTCATCTTACGTAAAATGGAGATGATGATTATTTATCCTAGGGGAACTGCGGGCTTAAATCCCTCACTGTTTGTTAAAATGTGTTTACGTGTTGCAGGAGAAAGCTGCAGACACTGTGAGAGTAGCCAGATTAGAGCTAGCTTTAATGATGCTGTAGTTGAAGAATTTCCATCAGCAGGCCTAGGTATGGGACAAAATTCTACCTGCACATATCAGTACCAAACCTGTTAATGATTTAGGCCATCGAGGACAGCAGGGCATGGGCTCTTCACCCTTGGAAGGTAAGCTGGACTCAAGAATAGATGTGTGTGTCTCACCTGCGTGGCTCAATCCATTCAGCAACTCTCTCTTCATGTCTTGGAGCTGCATCTGGATTTCTTCCAGCCTGAGGTTGAATTCTTCTGGATGGCATTGTTCTAGAGCAATCAGACAGCTGAACTTACAGAAGGCCAGGACCTGCACATGGTCGATTTTCTGTTTTCTAGTTTGTAGAAGGTTTGGGGGAAACTTTTGTTTTACAACGCAGTGTCTCGCCTCCATATGGTGCCTGGCCGACCAGGCATGCCAGAGCAGTTTCTGCAGTGGTGAGTGTACCTCACCTCTACGGATGGAGACACACCTGAACCCAGTATTCTTGCGTGGTGTCAGGTAGCACCACTTATCCTGGGAGAGCTGGGTGACCCCACTGCAGTTAAAACAAGGGGCCGGCAGCTGTGTGACACACAACCTACAGCCACCACCGCACCATTAGCAGCAAGATGCGTTGGCGAGGGACAAAGAGGAACATGGGCCACCTCCACCTGCTGCACAGGGACGCTGCTGCTCCTGGGAAAGGCAATCCCCACCGTGCCCTAGCTTAAGTGACTTCGACATAACTCCTTCCACATAAGTTTCTTGCCCCTCCTGGGGGAAAGCAGGGGTCCTCGCTGCTGGCTGCCCTTACCTTGGGCGAGTTTGGCTCTGAAGGAGGACTCCACCACCCGCCCGTTGAGGGGCTGAGCGTGCCGGTAGTCGTTGCGCAGCGTCCTGTTTTGCCAGTCCAGCAAGGTGTTCTCCAGGAGGCTGATCTGTGGGTGATGTAGGCTTATTATGGAGGGGAATGGGAACAACAGCTTTGCCTGGAAGTGCAGCGCAGATCCTGCAGCTCAGGATTTAAATCTAGTAATTTGTTCTAGAGGAACCCACAGAGTCTCTTGCTGAGTATTAGCAAAGGGAAAGGAACAGAACATGAGGGCTCTTATCAGCTAATTCATGATAAAGAAATTGTGCCTGAAGGCAGTTTTTAACATCTGCCTGATGATATGCATGGATGGAGATTTTGCTGCTCTCCTGTAGCATACTGTTTTCTCACAAGTGCCTGCTAGCCTTCCCCCTGCCAAAAAGAGTCTTTCTTTTTCAAATAAGAACACGCTGTGATCCTCCACTACTGTAGTCTCCACTTCATCTTGTTCTTCTCCTAGGAAAAAAATGTTTCTATTGCTTCTCTTTTATTAAGGAAGATGAATCACTCTGCAAGATTCAACGGTCAGCTTATTTTACTTGTGTTACTTTTTCCTGCTAAAGCCTTTGTCCTGACGAGGCAGGCAGAGAGGAGAGAAGGGGATCTTGCCGTGGGACACTGTTCAATTGCTGGGACAAGTGGGGTTATACAGGGGACCACAAGGTCCTCTGTAATGCCTCTGCGGAAGCCTGGACGGACCCTCTCCTGTCACGCAGCCACAACTCACAGCTGGCACTCCTGAAATGATCCCATCCAGCTGCACAATGTAAGTGCAGACAAGAAAACCCCTGAAACAGTCTTCTAAAAATGTGCCAATTATTCTGTCGTTATTTTATTGTTATAAATGGCTCTTTTATGGTTTGCAGGGGTGGGGGTTGGACAGTCCTGCAGCAGTTTTTTTGCCTTGCTGATTCTGCCTGGTCTCTTGGTTTTTATAGTGCTTCAGGATGGTTGAGCTTAATGGAGCAGAGCGCTTTGTTATCGCTCTCTGCACCTCAGGTAAACTGCTGCTAAACAAAAACTGGCCCTTGCTGTGATGTAGCATCACTGTGCTGTTGCACTCCCCTGTAATTCCAGTTGCTTAGGAGTCTATCCCAAAAGCTCTATGTGAGAAATGCCCTATTAGGTCCTTTGTTCCCAAAATCACTGTAGGACAGAAAAGGAAACTTGTATGGAAGGGAGAAGCGTGGAGGAAAGAGAAGCTGCTCTGTCTGGTAAACAGCTGTCACTTACCTGTGTGTGTGACAGGACAATGGGGGAATGAAAGATGGTCCAGATCACGCTCTCGGAGCAAGGTGGGGTCGTTAGTGAGCCCTGGTACCTGTAGAAGTGTGAGAGGTTTTCTGGCAGCATGGCTTGGACATCCAGAGAAACGAGCTTTGTTGATTGACCTCAAAAGGAAACAGAGAGGGGGATATATTAACAGTTACTGGGGAACACAGAGAAAGATGAGAGTGGTGTCAGAGCTGGGGTTGGCAAATCACTTCCATAAAATCACGGAATAGTTTGGGTTGGCGGGGACCTTTAAAGGCATGAAGTTGTGCATGGCTGAGGCTGCTTGGCCACGTAACTGCAAGCAAAGCAGCAAAAAAATATCTGTCCCCAGACCCAGTACGTATGTACCGGGTTTTGAGAATATCTGGGATGGAGAAAGGCATTCCCAGGTCTTACCTGCAAACCTGATTTTTGCCAGTTTGGAAATGAATTCACTGTAGTAGGTATTCTCGAAGTGTCCATCCTAAATACAGCATAGAAACTTAAACAAAAGGTTAGTGACCTGCCTGTTCTGCCTGTCCCCAGTACTACTAATGAGCTTGGGGGACTAATTGATGAATTGGGAGACAAAGAGAACAAATACTATTGCAGATCTCGATAGGCTGGACAATCCTAGGCATGTGTTGCGTTAGAGGGGCAAAGCGGTTTTGGCAGAAAATAAACCCCCTTGTGTTCTAACACTCCTCACCAAGGTGGGAGGCTAGGTGCGGCTAGGCTTAAATTCTGGGTGATGCCCAATTCGCCACTATGAGTCTAGTCGCGTTTAACATGTTTTAAACTGTTACGATTTGGATACACTAATAGTGGACTGCACCGTCAGTCTAGTCGTGCTCATGAACTAGCACGGCCGCCCTCGAGTCTTTGGTCGCGTTCAGTGAGAAACCGAAACGACCAGCTACTTAAACAGTGCAGTTGATTTAAACAACAGATATACAGGTTCTTAGGATTGCTGGTGATAAATGCACTGTCTGCAAAGCATGTGCAAGTAAAAAGTCACGTTGTTAATTATACAAAACACACGACAAAGTTATAAACAATACAGCCTGGCTGTAAATGTAGAAAAGAGATTCTCTAGAGAGATTTCTAAGTTTCCCGAAGAAGCGCTTGGTATAATCTAAGTCTTACACAAAGGCGTCCCTATGGGGGGGGAAGAAAGGCTCAGCCCGTCGACTGGTCACAGAAGTCAAGGCAGTCTGAGATGGAGTTTTCCCTGACTTGTTCACGATGGTGTCTTCCCTGATATCCCCCCTTCCTTGGGCTATTTTTATACTATTTTTTACCTTCACGGTGGACTTTGAGTGACTTTAGTCATAAATACCTTTATTATGCTTGGTGTAAAATTCTCTCGCTTCACGTTTAAAGGTATAGTTTATGAAGAATTCGGGGTGCAGACTCAAGGACGAGTGGTCGCACCTTGGAGGCGGGGAGCCTTCGGGATGGAGGTGTGTTTTGGTATTATAATGACATTATAATGAGCAAAGTTCGCACAAAGGACAACATTTCATCAAAATTTGACAGACTGTTGGCTCAGACTGGCAATTAGCAGCTTATCGGCATGCTAGAGTACCATCTCGTTTCCCATATCTGCTCTACGTCACAGGGCAAGGCCACGGAAGATTACATTCCGTTCCATCCCCCGTGTAGCTTCGTACAGAGAATCGCAGGTGTTGAATTCATGCCAGCTGCAGCTGTTTTCTACCTCAGAAACCTCTTGATTTTATACTTTTCCTTAATGTGTGAACAATGCCGTACTTTCATATTTTTGGCCAATTTAATAATTCTTCCACAGCATGATAAGGTACGTACATGTAGATGTCAGGTAGAATAGTGAAGTCTAAGGATCCTTTTTCACCACTTCTAAACCCACACAAAATCAAGTGTTCCCACTGGCGAATCAGAGCAAGGCCTTGCGGAACAGCAGGGAAAACCCAGCTGCCACACCTGATAATCCAGCTGTACTTATGGGGTACACTTTTCTGGGCTCCCAGGTCATTTTGGCTGGTACTGTGTCAACCCCAGGTGGCATATGGGAAGAACAGTCCTGCTACGGAACAGCTTCCTCAAGCCGGTGGCAGACATCATCTCTTAGGATAGATGAGCACACCGAGTACAGGCTGCTTGTGTCTGGGCTGCGATTTTGGTGCAACCAGTGATCGCAGGCTGGCCTTGCTCCGTGACAAACCTACCGCATACAGGAAGGCGAGCACAGCCAGTCCATTTGGTTTGTCTTTGGCTTCTTCAAAGCTCGCGTAGTCAGCTGAGTTGTAATGGACAATGTGCAGCTGTCAGAAGAGAGACAGGGTCATTTAGGAGGAAGTGCTAAATGGCTTCCTCGGTGCTTTAAAGGACCCAATGGGAGAGTCCCCATGCCAACTCCTGCTGCTTGTGCCTCCCAGCACAGCCAAACAGACCTTTAGTTTAATAGGTTTGTGATGAATGTGGAGGAATAACTCCATCTTTGAAGGATATTAGTGCTATTGCAAGGGCTTTTAGTCTTCTGCGCCCCCACCATCAGTTTCCGCCCTTGCGTAGCACCAACCACCTGCACTTCTGGGAGCCCCTTTTCTCCCGCTTGCTTCTGCATTCCTTCCTGCAGGCTTTGTGGGCTGCAGCATCCCATTTCCCCATTGCCAGCCTTGCAACGCGCCCTCACTTCACCCAGCTCCATTCGCACGTACCTCTGCGAAGTATCTCATCCCGTCTATGGTGTGTTCGGAGCCGCTGGTCTCCAGGTCCAGGCCACCCCAGTGCAGATGCATCTGTACAGCTGTGTAGAGGCCTGGGAGCCCTCTGGAGATGTGCATGGTGGGTGGCAAATCAATCTGAACTGAAAAAAAAAGAGGATCGGAGTCGGCAAGGGGTGCAGCCTTGCCTGTTCCTGTAGCTGCACTGACGCTGCCTTGTGCTTTCTGCCAAGAAAACCCTCTATGAAATAAGCTGGCACCGTCATGTTCTGGGAAATAACTCCAGTGTGCAAAGAAAACCAGTAAAGCTTAAAGTTAGGTGTGCATAAAATCTTTCCTGACCTCAGGCTTGTGCACCACAAAGATGACTGGGCGCTAGCTGTGTCTGCAGACTTTTTTTCCATCTGTTTTTTTTTTTCCCTTAGGCACTAACAAAAGTGCTTTAATGCTCATCTCTCTCCTAGCACATCACATCTTGCAGGGCTCTGCACAGATTTGTTAATTACTTTATTTCCACGGAAGAAAAGGGGGATAGAAATCAACAAAGTGACTGGCCTTATCTAACCTGTCATCAGAATTTCCAGTATTCTGGACTTTGCATTTTCTAGGAACAGGCGTGCCAGGCCGGAGCCCTGGAAATTTGAAAAAGCTACATTAATGCTTGAGGGATTTGTAGAGACAAATCTCTTCGCTTCTCCTTGCCAAGGAGTATTCACAAAGAGACAATGAAGCATTTGTCTTCCTCCTAATGCGCTGCCACAAATCATGTATTATGTTAATAAATATGCCCAACCTAGGAGTGAAAATGGAGAATTGCCTCATCCTAATGAAAGCCTAAAAATAGCAACTCTCCTTGCAAAAATGGAGCACGGTATATACGATTCATTAGTCATAGTTTGGGTTTGTGAGAAGTTTCTTTTGTTTTTAAACTGTTTACAGACAGACAAGATGAAAACACGTTGCCTTAATATTCCAAAGAGTCTAGAGTGGGGGAAAAAAAAAAGGTCTACCTTACTTTTTACAGAAGATCTCTGCTGACTGCCTTCTATAATTAAGGTTATTTACCTCAAGTACCTCACTACGGTTTCTACATTGTGTAAAACACAGCCAGAGAACTGTGCTCTGAGCTCATGGAACGCCTAACCCTTCTGTAAGATATTTTATGGAAATACTTTGCTGAAAGCATATGAAGGTAGGGGTCAGCCCGGTTTTCTTGTACCTTTCCCCCGCGTAAAGTGTGTGTGGAAAGTGTGAGTGCTCTGAGCGGGAAGTGCCTTACTCCGGCTTCCCTCTGGTTTTGCCAGGCAGTGGGAAATCTGCTGGGATTCTGAGCTCTGGGGAGACCTTAGAGCCCCTTCCAGTCCCTGAAGGGGGCCTACAGGAAAGCTGGGGAGGGGCTGTTTGTGAGGACACGTAGCCATAGGACGAGGGGCAATGGTTTAAACTAGAGCAGGGCAGGTTTAGATGAGCCATCAGGAAGAAGTTCTTTCCACTGAGGGTGGTGAGACACTGGCCCAGGTTGCCCAGAGAGGGGGTGGAGGCCCCATCCCTGGAGACATCCAAGGCCAGGCTGGATGAGGCTCTGAGCAACCTGATCTAGTTGAAGATGTCCCTGCTGACTGCAGGGGGGTTGGGCTAGATGGCCTTTGGAGGTCCCTTCCAACCCAACACATTCTATGATTCTAATCTGAGCACAACTGTGCCGTCTTCTAGTGCTTCTGCTCTGCAATTTGGGCTCTTGTCCCGCGCTGCCTCACAGACTCCATCACACACGGCCAGCCTCCCTTCCCACCTCCGGGAAATGAGTTAATGAAGGCCACAGTTGAGGTCCCAGTTCTAAGAAAAATCTCCCACTGGAGGAAATTGCACATACCCTGCATGAATGACGTTTTAATCTTCCAGAGCTCTGTGTGTCCTCCCTACCTACTACACGACTAATCCTGTTTGGGAAAAAAAAAAAAGGAAAAAAGTCCAAATGCCAAATACAAAAGGCTTCGTTAACCTATGGTTACTTTTGTGAGTGTGTCTGCACAGATGTATTAGATTGGTGCAAATTCCTTATGCAGCCACTCTGCACTACTGGAAATAGGCTTTAATCAGGTGGGATTTAGCCTGGTAATTGCACAACTAGAGAGGAAGCGTAGCTGTTTCCTTAGGCGAGACACTTGGTCTTCAGCCCCTGAGAGCCTGTAAGGAGAGTCCTGCTGATAAATCCATCTCCTGTCCCTTTCAGAGCTGCTTATGTGGCCCAGTGGAATATTTTCCTTGAGACATATTTCTACCCTGTCCCACCTCACTGAAGCCAGCAGGAAAGCCTGCCCTGACCTCAGAGTTGTGAACAAGGACAGTCATTTTGCTTTGTGCTTGACTGAAGTGCCCTGCATCAGAAAATCGCTGTTTTGAGGTTAACAAAAGAACAGGAAAATACACACGTGCAGTCAGAGGTCTGAAAGCTAAACCGGCAGGAATTAATTAGTAGGCAGTCGGGGTAGCAATGCTGACATGAGAGCTTCTAACTGAACGTTGAGGTTGCGTGGGCAACAAACAGGAGTACTTATTCATTTTGACTTTTAGAAACACAATCACAGCAGTCTTTCTCTGAAGGCAGCATGTCTCACAGCACTTCATTTCCTTGCTCTCACCCCGTACTTCTCTCTCTGTTACAGAGGGGAAGAAGGGACTGTCGTGTGAGATTACAGAGCTACCAGCTTGGTTTCAAACACCTTCCCAAAAAAAAAAAATCATTCCCTCCCCACTGCAGCTATTAGAAAATTCTCTCATTGCTCATCTGTAGTCCGAAAGCATTATCCCAATGGTACCAGCTGATGAATTATTTAGACAATGAATTGCAGACTGCAGGAGGGGAATCCAGGACCTCCTAAATCATAAGTCTTGCCCTGGGACTGTGTGGCCGCAGGCCAGGCTTTTAACCCGTGCTGTGCTTCAGCGTCCCTTCCCGAGACCCGAAATACCGAGCCTCTGCCTGCAAGGGAGGGACTCTCCCGTGTGTCGTACTTTGTGTGACCCACACCTAGCCAAACCTCAGGTGCAAACTGACTACTGAACCGTTCTCTATTCTTGTCGCTTCTAGTTCTTGTTATTGCACAGGGGCAAAAGATGCATTTTCTGAATGCAGAGAGGAGTCGGTATGTACCAAATACCATTCACTACGATAGTCTTTTAGTACACTGAAAGAAAGGGTGAATCTGTAATGGTCTAGCTGCCTTTTATCCCCTTTTAATGTCTGTCAGAGAAAATATCTTGCAGAACCATAACTGCTATTTATTTCTCTGGTTTATATATGGGTTTCTGGAGAGCTTTCCTGTGTGATTGGGGAAAACAGCAAAACTAGGAGAGCAGAAGGAGATGACAAAGCAAAGTGAGGTGAGTTTTAAAAAAAAAAGGGTATTGTCTGTGAATAGCATTTCAATCAGCTAAAACGAATAATCTGTTCTTGCACTGTCATGAGCTTGACATCCTCCCAGGACATCTGCTCAGCCAGGGAAGAAAAGACTGCCTACCCCTACGGCAAAGCTGGCTTATTCCACTGCATTTCAACCTAGTGTCACTTGCTGGTCACAAAAGGTTTGTGATAATGTTCTAGCTGCAGCAGAGTGCTAAGATGAACACACAGGAGCTGTTCTCGTATCCTGCTGGGAGAATACATACATGAAGTCATAAAGTCTCCATTATGCCGCAAATGCAATATAATAAGTGTACGCTGCCCGGGTGAAATCTCCGGAGGAGACACCACAGCCTAATTCATAGCTTAAAAACAGAAAGCTGTCAGGTTCAGGTATTTCTTCCATCAGCTGTCCCAGCGGAAGGTATGTCCTTTCTCCCATTGAATTCAGCTGGGTTTGATGCACGGAAACCTGAGCTCAGCAGTGCGGGATGCGAACCAAGAGGTGTGGATGAAAGGGTTGGGTTTTCAGGGCAGCCCTAGCGCTAAAGACATCTGCATTTCAAAAATGTAAGGCCTTTTCTTTGCTGTTGCTGGCCTCTTCCCTGTGCTGTTGGCTGCCAGCATCACCCGTTGCCATGGAAACGGGGTACGGGAGGCCCCGGGATGCCGCGTGTGCACTGATCCGTGCCTGTACCACACCGTGGCTCAGGGGGCAGAACGGGGCTGGAGGGGACAAGGGGACAGGCAGCACTTGCTGCCTTAGAGTTCTCCTTCTGACAGAAAGGTGTCTGACAGCTAGCGTTGCTGCAGGACCAAATAACCTCCTTGAGATGTATCCCTGATTTATGATCCACGCTGCTCCTTTCCCAGCAATGACTTCTTTACCAGCTCCTCGTTTCAGGGAGGTAACGAGAAGAATCCCCCCAGTCTTACCAGAGTGACCGTTGTTGGTCATCGTGAAGTCCCCTCGCAAAGGCCCATCATAACCACTCAGCTCCAGCTGCAGTAACTGGGGGTTGTACCTCGCTTTTTTCCTCTGGATGTCAATTGGAGACTGGTGTCTGCCGGCACAGCCTGCAAAGTGCGCTCCCCAGTGCTCTTCATCCAGCTCTCCTTCTGGGTGGAGGAGAAGCAAACCAGGTTATTAGGACATGGTGAGAACTGCTGTTAGCTCAGGAGAAGGAAAACTCTCCTCGTTTGCCAGCAGGGCATGCCAATCTAGTTGTTATAACACCAGGAGCTGCAGCAATAAAAGGTTGCTCTGCCTTCCCTAGGGTGAAAATACACATGATTCTGTCTGCAGGACAACGGTGCTGCAAAATAAGAAACCTGCATTGCAGTTAAGAGCTTACTGATCGCTGGAGACCGAACCTCCACAGAAAGCGAAGCAGTGCTTATATAGAAATGGGGATTTAAATGGCTCTCAGCTGCCGAAAGTGTGGAATCAGGTTTGCAGCCAATGTGAGAGTGAACAGGACCAGGGCAATAGGTGGGAAGTCTCCGCTTAGGATCAGGAGCTGGCAGCAAATTTGCTATTTTTAACTAGGGAGAGATGTAACAAAAGAAGAATAGGGGTGAAATGGTTTAAATAAATGGAATTTTGTGTATGTTTTCTGGGATAGGAGTGGTCTGGGGTGGCTTTCATGTCCTGGGTGTGTTTTTTATTAACAAAACCTCCTCTCCTGAGCACAGCGCCGTGCCTCTTCCTGGCACTCCCTTTTTACACACAACAAATAATGACAAAGTGATTTTTGGTGAGACAGATCCTGGCGCGGAATAGGACCTGGGCGTCCCAATTTCAGGATTCAGTTGGTTGCTTTGAGGTCTTGAAGACTCTAAAAGTTCCCCCTTTGACGTGGGACTGAAGTCCCTGGCTTCACCTGCAAAGCGCTCATCATCTCCACAAGTATTTAATGTTAAAAACCTCCCGTGGTCACCTATGGAGGGAGCAAATGTGTAGGAGACCCAGCATGCTGGATGCTCTCCTTTTCCCAATGGCTCTCAGCCTCTTAGCCCTAATTTGAATCTTTCCTGCAGAGGTCTGAGTGATGCTGAAACCACTAATAAATGCTTGAACCCTTCAAGGCTATTTGCTATAGTGCTATATTTAGGACTTTAAGCATAAGTAGAAATTTTGATTCTATCTCTGTCATGGCTGTGACTGATGATCAGTATGGAAACCTTTTCTTTTTCACCCCAGAACTGTAATATATTGATCCATGTCAGAGCCATGTCTGTCTGAGACAGACAGAGCTAGATCTAAGGAATAATCATTGTGTGATTGCTGAACTCGCCTACTTCAAATCCTGCAGAGATGGCTTGAAAGGAGAGAGGTGGTTGTTTTAAAAAGAAAATAGTTCATCTTCCTAACTTTCAAATTATTATAATTACAGCCACATCTGGGGATTTGTTACTATTTGCCAATTCTTTTATTTTTATTTCGTTTAAGCAGGTATTTATTTCCTGACATTAATTAAATACGGGGGGGGCTTAGGCGATGCAGACAGCCTGGCCAAAAGAAAATCCAGAGAAAAACGTCTGCAAACAGCTTAGTGTCCTAATTGCAACATTGCCTCTATTCAACAATGTCCTTTGTTTTAGCTTGATTCCCAGCCCGCTGAAGATCATAAAAGGACTACCATTTACTTCAATGAGCTCTGCAAACAACCCCCTGAAACAAATGGAAAATCAGATAAAACTTCACAAAATATATGAATGCATAACTAAGCACTTCTTAGTGATCTGTACTGCATGGGATATGACAATAAAATAATGAGCAGGCAGTATTTAAAGCTTTTCCTTCCAGGATCACCCAAAGGGCAGCTTTTATTCTAACACATTGAAAAGATTTTCCCCATTGTTTGAACCTCCTGTGTCTGCCAAATCTGACAATGTGTCCCAACCGCACAAAGGAGTGAAAAGGGGTGACACTGAAGAGAATCACTTTCAAGACACGCAGGCATCAATAAAGTGGAATAAATTAGCTGCTCTGCGGAGATCTTTCACAAATGGAAAGAGAGTCAAGCTGAGTGTTGCTTCTGCAGTACAAAAAGGATGGGAGCGTCTTTAGCAAGCCGGCAGTACGTAGCAATCCCAAAACAGCCTCATTTTTCATTACCTTTGTACGTCCAGTGCAGTAGGTGAGAGCAGCTGAGATGCAGCAGGAGCAGGTGGAACGGGGCAGCTGTGATCCACATGTCCCTCGCTGTCCCTGCAGTCGGAACCAAGGCAGGGAGCACGTTCCTTTAAAAATCCTCAGGAAGCGTAAATATCAATTTACTCTAGGTCCGGGCTTTCCAGCACCTATCCCGCCCTTCTCCCCCATCCAAAACAATAACAGCAAACAATGCTACAGAGACGTTTTATTTCGAAAGTCAGCTTTAAACACTAAAGGCACTTTATTGATCCTCTGACCCAGGCTGTCCGTGCAAATGGAACAGGTTTGCCCCGATGGCTTGGAGTCACGGTCTGACCCCAGCTGATGCACACTCTCTGCCCATTCAGTCCTGATGAGCAGGTAGAAAAGCTTCCTTGCAAGCTTTTAAAACAACCCTTTGTAAGCAAAGATATCTAACATAGCTCTCAAACGCTGTCCTGAGGTGGCCAACTCTTTCCTTCTAACACAGAGGAAGGAGCCAAGGCAGGAGGCATTTAAGTGACTGGTTTACAAAAGCGCTGAGCATTCACAGTCTTATTAGAAGTCAAAATTGTAAACACTTAGCTCCTTTGAAAATCAGACTTCTGAGGCCAGGTTTAAAAGTGCTCCACTCCTACAAGCGTAGTATTTCAAAGCATTTTGCTTTCAACACCTTCCCTACTCACTGAAAACTTACTTTGGAATGTGAGAGATTTGCATCCTTTGGAAAATTCAGAGCTCTGAAAAACTGTTTAGACCGTTGAAAGATACAGGCACAATACAAGATGCTGAAACCCTGGAGGCTTTTTAAAAAACATAGAGGAATTCAAATAAAAACTAGTCAGTGTCAGGTGTCTAAATGCTCTTGCGGACTTCAGCAGCTGCTCTGTACATCTTCAGACACTTGATATCCTTAAAAATGTGTCCCAAGCAAATAATTGCCCAAGGTCCAGTAAAAAAAAAGACCAGGGAACAGAGCACGGATCTTCTGCCTGCCTTTTTATATCCTGCTACTAGGCAAATGTCATTCCCTTTGAAAAGCCTTCTCCTCCCCCAAGAATGATACACTACCGACAGCCCTTTCTGCCCAGCAGGGCCTCCCGACCCCTAAACCCATGGTTTAATAACAAAAGGGGAGCAGAAATCTCCCCAGGAACGGAATTTTCACCTGGTGCCGAGAAGAGCTGCAGCCTCCACCAAAGGCAGTTCGACTTTGCTGTTGATTTCAGGTGACAGGCAGCAATATTAAACATTTGGTGAGAAAGCTCACAGCAGTGAAATCTCAGCACTTCTGTTTGCAATGTCTCTGCCACTTGCAATAATGTTTGCAATTACTGTTTTCAGCTAAAAGGTACATAATAACAGCAATTCAACAATAAGAGCCATAGGTGAGTTACGGCTTTCATGTGAACTCAGGTTTCTAGGATTAGACTGTGCTGGAGAACAGAAGCAGGTTTTTTAATTCAAAATCTTATTCTTGGCAAGTGAATTGTTAACTTTAAAAGGCCTTTCCTGGTTTGCTGTTTTATGCAGTGCATATTTAATCTTTGGGAACTGCTGTAATATCGAGCTGATTAACCAAATGTGTATTTTTCCCTTTGTCCCCTAAAGAAGTCATTTGTTCTGACAGTTGCACTGAACTGTGTAAGGACTAAACTAATCAAACATGCCCTGCGATGCACTTCATAATCCTTGTGTGTCCAGTTGGGTAAGTAGGCTTTGAAATTAGCTGAGGAGAGAAATTTTGGGGGTTTATACCAGTTATACGCTCCAGGATTCCACACAGCAGCGCGTGAGGGTGTGAACAAGTGTCAGGAACAGGAGGTCACCTCTGCACCAAAGCGTCCCTCCCGTCGCCCTGCCGCTGTGTGCGCGCCAAGGGTGCTTAAATAGGTGTCACTTAGGGACAAGCTCTCTCTCTCTTGCCTGTGCTTTATCGATCAGCCAGCCCAGTCTGCACAAAGGATTTGAAATAAAGCCCATTCGGGAATGTACTGGTGCCAGGAAACTGGAGATGACAGTGAATTAATTTTTAATGGAGCTTTTGCAACACGGTAAAATTACTGACGTTTCAACTTGGCATCAGCAGGAGCTGTGGGTGCTCGGCACATCCAAACCCCAAATCTCCGTTAGCTCAAGTTAGCTTCCCCCAAATTAGTGGCTACTCTGGAAGACACAGCCAATCTGGGGAGAGGATTTACTAAGGGCACCAAGTATGAATTTGTTTTGGCGTTATGACATAACAATAATTTTAATTACACTCTTTAAATGTATTTGAATATTGAGCTTCTAACTACAAGCTGAATAATAAGAAAGGAATCCTTCTCCTGTATGAAGTATTGCACATATCAACAGCTGCTTATTGGTTCTTGGAGCTATAGCTTTTTTTAGTGTATACGCTATTAAACCTGGCTGGCTTGAGGCTTGTCTTCATTAGTTGTCTGTTTTGCTACCTCAATATAGTTGCTAGAGAGAAGTATGGACGTAGGAACTCCAGCTATCACAGCAGGACCGTGCTTGAAGTAAACTGGTGTTTTACAGGCGAAGAAGATTGTAGGTCTAACAGGAATCATCTCTGCACCCAGATTTAGCCAGCGGGAAAATCTAATGTCCGATATCTCAGCCATGAATGTTCTTGGCATGATTTCTTCACAAAGGCAGGCGACTTTCACACAGACACAGATATATGGACTTCAGCCTCCCCCCTCTCGCCCCGACTACAGTAGGAAATAAGCCTTTAATCCCACATCATTGGCTTCCATGCACTTCACTTTTATCTCTACAGTTTTCCCTGACTCTTTGCCATCTTTTAAATCCTGCTTCTCCCGGGCTGTTCCCTCTGTCCTCGCTGGCCTAAAGCTCAGCTCAAGTCAGACTTTCAGATCCATTCCGAGTATCGGTAACCACATTAAAACCTTGACATTGCATTGAAGTAGCTGGCTCGACACCTCAGTGCTCCTTTGACCCAGAACTTGAAAGGGTTAACTCCTTTCCCTCTGAATCAGCAGGAATTTCGTCAGGGGTTGCAGTAATAGCTGCATCACTCCCAAGTCCAGCAAACATTTGACCAGGAACAGGCTGTTTGATGTGGGACAGACAGATTGCCTTCAATCAGGCTATCTAGGTTTTCGTAAGTGAGTCTAAAAACCTCTTCAAATAGAGCTCTGCCTTCTGAAGCCGTGCTGGATGAACAAAAGCGTTCAGAGCCTACACAAGTTTTACGAAAGACAAAAAGCAGCTAGTGCTGGTAGACCCAAACCCATGAGTAAAGCTGGCAATAGCTGTGTGGATTGAAACATGAGATCCTATTATTCAACAAGGCCTGTAAGGTTTTTACATCTTCCTGCCAAAACTGGCCCTCACTTCTTTGAAATTTTGCCTGTGCTTTTCCCACACCACCCCCCACCACCACTTTTGCCCCCTGGCTTTCAACTGCCTGCAGAGACCACAGAAGTCAGAGGTAGAAAAGCGACAGAATTCATTTCTCCAGCTCACGCAATCCCTTTACGTCTCCTTTCTCTTATATAATACTTTGATATGCTTTGCTAAATTCACCTTCTACCGACACAAATTCAGCTACGTTTGTTGATTGTACTGAAGATTTGTGATAGATACGGGTTTTGAGGCAGTCCCAGAGAGACACCGGAGGTTCACACCAGTGTTCCCAAAAGCAGGGTTTGCCCGATTTAAAGCAGAGAGGTTTCCTCAGCAAATTCCATTTCACGGTCTAACAGATCTCAGCACTAACTACCTGCAGTTCATTGGCAACCTAAATTTTCTTTCGCTCAGTTTCAGCCAATTACTCTTAGTTATAGCTGTAGCCCTTGGATTGTCTTAAAATACTTTTCCCTCTTTAATGTTCACATCACTTCTGGGGTGTTATCACCTCACCGCACCAGCAGCCTTTCACTCGCCATTTACCCAAGGTGGCAAAAAGGACAATGGGATGCTATAAAAAGAGGAGAACATGGTGAAATAATCCCTCTTCGTTTTCATTTCCAGGAAATGTAATTTCAGGTCTTGTAATGACTATCTAGGTCTGCTCCGCAGACTTTGCTGAAAGTGACTTCATGTTCTGGATCTTTATTTGAGACTTTGAAAAAAAACCCAAAACATGAAGGGAGGCAAAACATGAGCTAGCAACACGCACTTGCAGCCCAGACAGCCAACCGCATCCTGGGCTGCATTAAAAGAAGTGTGGCCAGCAGGTTGAGGGAGGTGATTTTGTCCCTCTGCTCCACTCTGGTGAGACCCCACCTGCAGTACTGCGTCCAGCTCTGGACATGGACCTGTTGGAACGGGTCCAGCGGAGGGGCACGGAGATGATCCAAGGGCTGGGGCCCCTCTGCTGTGAGGACAGGCTGAGAGAGCTGGGGGGGTTCAGCCTGGGGAAGAGAAGGCTCCGGGGAGACCTCAGAGCCCCTTCCAGTCCCTGAAGGGGGCCTACAGGAAGGATGGGGAGGGACTCTGGGTCAGGGAGTGTAATGATAGGACAAAGGGTAACGGTTTGAAACTGAAGGTGGGTAGATTTAGATTGGATATCAGGAAGAAATTCTTTGCTGTGAGGGTGGGGAGCCCCTGGCCAAGGCTGCCCAGAGAAGCTGTGGCTGCCCCATCCCTGGAGGGGTTCAAGGCCAGGTTGGACGGGGCTTGGAGCAACCTGGGCTGGTGGGAGGTGTCCCTGCCCAGGGCAGGGGGTGGAACTGGATGGTCTTTAAGGTCCCTTCCAACCCGAACCATTCTGTGATTCTATGATTAGGGGAGGGGGAGGTCAATCTTCTCTCTGCATTTAGCATGAGGTACGCAGGAGCGTGGCCTGAGGCTGGGCACTGAAGGAGTGCTGTTGAGAGCCTCTTTTTTTTTGGGAGACTTTTTTTCCATCATACCAGGGCTCTGTGCTGTGGACTGGATGGTGGTGGGATAAAGAAGGAATAATTCAGTGACAAGACAGCTTGGCAGCATGTGCAAATACCTGTCAACCTGCTCAGACACTGTGTTATTAATATTTTGTACATATCTGCACCTCCTTCCATAAAAAATACTCATTTTGCTCCTGATCTCCCAGTGTAATAACATGCAGAGGAAGCACAGCTGCTGCTCGGTCTCTCTGCAAAGCAATATTAGCAGTGCCCAAACACAGGAGAAGACCTGAAGCTCCTTAACAAAAAAAACCCACTCTTCACAGAACAAACCAGGGCTCTGGAAACATGGCTGTTGCCCGCTGCTGGGTAAGCACTTTTCCTTTCTTATTTCAGCTGCATTGTGTGTTGAGCAGCTGTGACATCCAGTGGCCAAACACAATACAGTTGGGTTTGGTACAGAACCCCTCGTACATGGTAACAATAACAGAGCCCTTTCCATTGCACTTCTCATCTACAAAGAGCTGTATAAACAGTAATTCATTAACCCCTATACAGCTCAGTGGGACAGATGAACATAGTGACCCTAAAAGTACACTTGAGAAGGGGAAAGCGCTCTCCAAGCTCTTCACAAGCATGGCAATCAGCTCTGTAGGGAGGAGAAGAGCCTGCCCCAGGGCCAAAGATCAGGACTTTCACCCACTGAAGGTCCACCCACTGAAGAGCAGCTGCTGAGAGATAAGGGATCAGAAAGGTGCAGCTCATCATGCAGCATCTGATGGAGAGGCCATACCTGAGGGAAGGATTGGGCTCTTTTTCCCTAGAGCAAGAGAGCCCATGGTGCTGGGGGAAACCTATTTGAGAGGACAGAGCAGGACCAGAGCTGGTTTAGAAGAGATGCTTTGTCGGAGGCCTGGCTAGGGGAAAAGGCTTCTGCAGTGAGTTTTCTGAAGCCATCAGAGGACTTTGTTGATAGGTGTGGAAGGTAGGGAGCATAAATGTGGATTTGGATTAAGAAATACAGTGGTGGAATCAAAGAAATGTGACTGCAATGGGATCCCAGTGGTTAACTGGGATTCCTGTTGTGACAGGTAAATTGGAAGATCCAGAAAATGAGAAAACAAATCAGTGGAAAAGAGGAGCTGGGTTTCACCCATGGAGCAGGGCATCCCAGACTGATGCTAGCAAACATCTGTTCCACAAAGAAAGAAAGAAAAGGACCTAGAGATGGGTTTTCCACTGGCTCGTGTTAATGGGGAGGAATAGTGGGTATAAGGTCTCTGATGGAGGTTTAATGATAGCATTTGGAGCATTTCAGGCTTTGCTTAACTCTTTGCCTGTGCTTGAGGTACATGCTGAGGGGCTGAGTTGGTGGCCAGAGCGTGTTTGCTGGGCTGCTGGCAGCTTGTGGGAGGGAGTTTTCAGTGAGTGTTACAGGTGCAGTCACTCCATGTCCCATAAAGCATAAGATCTAGGAAGATATGTAAAAGTTATGTGCCTAGGTATGAGGTTGCCACCTTCAGCTTCCTTTCTAACCCATGCAGAGAAACAGCCTTGATACAGACACTGTGTTTTACATGGATACCTTTGAGCTCAATCCAGACATGGATTTCCTTTTGATTATAAAAGCAGACTTGCATGACTCAGAGATCCAAACTATGGGCAGCTGCACCCAGTTTCAAAGATCAAGAAATCAGTCCCCGCTTTCCCCAAGTCGTCTGTGCCCCAGAGTTTGCTTGATCAGACCTGCAGCGGTATTTTTCGCTGCAGGCGATGCCCATGCGGGGACATTAAGGAAGAGCGGAAGCGCCCACAGCCCCTCCTCTGCCAGTAGCTCATCACCGCTGCGCTCTGCCTGCGCAAAAGGGGGAAGATGGTAGGAGCTAAAAGTGATTCCCATGAGAATCAGGTCGATTTTTAGGGCAGGAAGACAACATGAAGGAAATTTAAATCCTACCGTCTGTGCTGTACCTGTTCTGTGGCAAGAGAATCCTGCTTGATAACCCTTGCGCTTTGCATAAGAGTTATGCGCTCATTAAGAAAACAAATGAGTTGTTATTGGTTTACTCATACTGGCTTTTTTTCACATTTCCATTCTAAAAAACCCTAAATACCAAATACAATTTCTTAATGGCTAATCAATTCCTAGCTTGCTTTCCCTTTTACAGCAGAATATATTTCAAAGTGAGAGGGAAAGACCTGCTCAGCAAGGAATCTCCAACACCCTGTAAGAGGCAGTGCAAGCCTTGCACGCTGGCCTCTATAAAGGGGATTACTTAATGGTTTCGTCATGGTTTGAATGAGCAGCTATGGCCTTTGGACACACAGTTCCTGGCAATTAATATCCAGCTGGTTTAAAAGCTTTCGGTTTCACCTCAAATCACCGTATCAGATCATTAGCTGCTGGCAAATGCACTCGTTGGTATTAGCACCCTGATTTGTGCGTTGGTTCACTTCCAAATAACCCTTCACCATCGCCTGAAAATGGATGTAGTAGTTTTATATGTAGGTTAGCATTTAGAGTAGTTAAAAGTAGTATATATTTTTCCTATTCCAGCCATCTTACCTGCTTTTTTGCTGTTGCTGTTTGTTGTGCAGTAATGTTCCATTTCAAATAAAATATGTTCAAAGTATTCTGCCTAGTACATGACTGTCTAACACAGCTCTCGCATATTCATGCAGGCTGAGGACTGACCCGTGCTACATATTCATAGCTGCACACAAACCTGTGTCCGTAGTATCACTCCTCAAAAACGGCCAGTTAGTCTAACGTTACCTGCAGCTGCAGCATCCGTTAAACCCTCTTTAGTACTAAATAAACTCTGAGCTCCCACTTCATAGAAAATCAGACATAAAATTCTCTGGCCAAGGGCTGCAAGCCCTGCTGGCTTGAAAACTGGGGGCAGTAATTTCCATAGAAAAGTCAAATTCCCAAACCTACTGAAGCCAGCTGGAGTTGGAGAAAATCAGAAACCAGACTGTGAGGTGAGACAGCAGGCTGAGGTTTTGTCACTCTGATAGCAGATCCTCACTGACAACTCTTTGTTTCATTTTTGTGCTGTAATTGCAAGTTTTCTATATGAGGACCTGAAAAGATCTAATTCAGTCTATGTCCTTCCCTTTCAGACCCCAGTCATTGTGCTGAAGTTACTTTCAGAATGGCTACTAAATGCAGGACGGGTGGCTTTTAAGTAATTTTCAGGACAGTAACTAGTCCATCTCTCAAATCCTGGGAGAAGACAGGAGAATTAAGAGAAGCAGTGGAAGTTACAAGCATTAAGAAAGACATCAGGTATGTCATCTCCAGTCATTTCATTATTCATGTGCCTAAAACCTGCGGTGTTTAATCGCGGAGTTAAGCTGTAAGACAACAGCATGACAGAAAAGGGGATGAGACGCACCAGAGAAGGATGTAAAGTCAGAGGAGGTTTTGAATGCCTGGAAGAAAACGTCTTAAATAATCATTCGATAATTTTAACAGATAGATACCCAGAAACACCTTTAGTCAGACTCTGCCATTACCTTGCCAACGAACGGTCCTTAAAAATACCACGGTCTGCAGAGCCAATGACGAGAAGAAATCTGAGTGACGGGGGGCCGCAGGTGCATCCGATCGCCTTCCCCCGGAGATCCCACCTCGGCTGCGGTGACGTAGGAACGCAGCCAGAACGCCTCCTTGATGAGGCCACCTCGACGCAGGACTGCTTTGCAAAAGGAAACCTACCAAAACATAAGCAGGCCGGCACTTGCAGAGCTGTTGGCTGGAGCAGAAGAGGGTGGTGCGTGCGCAGCGACCCAGACACATGTTCTTCAGGTGTTTTGTGAGGCACCGGGGTGTAAGAGAAGTCCCTGCAGCGTTCAGGAAGCGCGTTCAAGGTGCTAGAAAAGCTCACGCCCTGGAACGCACCCTGCACTGCGTAATGGTTATTAAGCATATTAATGCACCGGCAAACAAGTCCTGATCTGTGGTGGTTCTGCTCATCTGAGGATGCCTTGGCATCCTCAACCGTTTGATTTCACACTCTGAACTCCCCTGCCCAACCGCTTTAACCAGGGAAGGAAAAGACTGGCCTAGTCAGCCGCTGTGCTCGTAAGCGTGCTGCAAGCAACCAAAAAAAACCTTAAATATATTACATTTATAATTTCACCATGGCCTGCAAAGCACAAGGGATGACTAGGCCTTGCAATGGAAGGGGAGTTTGATCACAAGAATTGTTTTCCGTTTCTGGGTGGTGGATGCCTGTAAGCCAGATCCGTGTCGGTGTCTTTTCCCCCTCTGCTCCATCAGCATGTTACACCAGTGTGTCAGAGCACTTGCGGGGGCTGTCAAACTGGATTACTAGCCGCAGTGGCTTTATGTTTCCTGAAAGTCTCGGTTCCTAGTTGCCCACCCCATTAGCCATACATCCCCTTCCCAAACCATGAAAGAAATATATTATTTTAAAAGACTGCACTGAGTATTTGATTAACTGGTAACAAGCCTGGATTCCCACAGAAACTCATGCCAGCTAGATATCTCATAGCCTTAGGGATGCTCAACTTTTCCTTTAAAGAAAGAGAAAAAGAAAAATCAGGCAGGATACATGACTGAGCAGTGGCATTTTTAATATCAGCTCTGACTTTTATTTTAATATGTATGGTAGAGTGCAATTTTAAATCTGCTGATCCAGGAAAAATTATACCAACACCTGAACAGTGCCAGACTTCTGATCATGGATGCCTGATCAATGCTGCCTCCAGCTACTGTAGTGTCTTCAGCTGCTCCCTCTCGTGCGGACACACGATTCAGTGGAGCGGACACGGCTCTTGGCACGGCGTCTGTGGCCAGAACTGCGGGTGAGTCCTGTCTGCCAGGGATGGGACCGTGCAAGTTAAGGGGGGATGAAGATTCTCAGCACACAGCTCGTTGCTCACACTCCAGCAGAGGAAATTTGCTTGCTTTGTGATGTTTTTGTGGTCACAAGGAAAGAAGAGCCGAAGCAAGGGACAAGTTGGGAGAGTTTAGGCTGGTCTTCTACAGCCAGTCCTCTCCCACAGCTTTGGTTCGATTGAACAGGGATACTGAGATGCAACAGCCTCAGTGCTCGGCCTCCCCAGCCAGAGGTTTTGCTTTCTGCTCCGCTTCTGCCCACCATCAAGCTGATTATGACCTTTCATAATATGTCTTCTGTTCCCAAAGAGCACCCTACCACACTCCACCATCAGCCTCTTGCTCATTTCAGTGTTGAATTTCCCTTGGCCTTAGGCTTTCTTGTGCGCCATCTTTTCTAGCTCATTATAAGGCTCAGCACCTCTACGTGATTTTCCATGCATAGCAACCAAGGGACTTTTACAAAGGGCAAAGATGGTGGAGCATCTCTAATCCATTTGGTGATTTCCATCATCAGATCGCTCAGGAGCGTGTTTTTTCAGGGAGTGCTCCCCTCTCCTGCCTTTGCACCAGGAAGGGTAAAGCTCCAGAAGTCAGGAACTACTGCCAAGCACACAGCTTTAAGGGGTATGACATGCAGTTTTGGGGAGGTTGGCACTGCAAAGAATCACTCACTTACAAAGTGACAGTTTAATTCCAAAGGTTTTTCCTGGCCAATGGAACAGGCTGCCCAGGGAAGTAGTTGAGGCACCATCCCTGGAGATATTTAAAAGACAGGTAGACATAGCGCTTATCTAAACACAGATATGGTTTAGTGATGGTTTTTGTAAGAGTTAGGTTGATGGTTGGACTAGATGATCTGAAACGTCCCTTCCAACTTAGGTGATTCTATGCTTCTATCATCTCAGCTGTGTGCAACCCAGCAAGCATTTCAACCTGATTCATGGCTGTGCAGCCCACATGAATCTGCACCCCCAGCAAGGCAGAAAAAGCACAAGAAGACAGCATGCAGTGCCGCGCTGGGCATGTGGGCCGTATTGCATGGTCACAGAACAGCTTGGGTTTCAAACGGCGTTTCCTTGCTAGGAGTCACGCAGGGGAGGCTGGTGGGGTCCTGCGCCAGCATGGCGTGCCGAGGGAAGGCGGTCACTTCAACAGATTTCCTTTGCTTTTTATTAAGACTTAAAGCTCATCTTGGGGGGATGTTCGCAGGAAGGAAAGAAAAACGTGCCCAGAAGCAATGATCAGTCAGAGCCAGGCTGGAAGGGCGAGGCAGTTCTGGAGCAAGCACAAACATAACTGTTTGGCATAACGGCGTGGCTTTGTGTGGTGTGAACTGGGCACTGCCCGACCCCTGGAGCCCCCACACCCCAATTCCAGGCCTGGGGATCTTCCCAGGCTTGATGTTATATACTTGAAATACTGCAGAGCCAGGCCCCCATTGGTCTGCATGCAGGCTGTGTAGTGTCGGGTGAAATGGGAGGAAGGAAATCCAGGGGAATTGGGAGTCCCCGTGGGATTACACGCATGGGTCTGGGTCACCAGTCCCTGCTCGGGGCTTCACACTCTCACAGCTGGGGATGGTGCTCTGCCTCGAACAGGAGCAATCATGTCCAGGAGTGAAGGCTAAGGGCACGGGAAGGTGAGAAGGGACAAGACTGTGCCTTTCACAGGTCATATTCAAATGTTTTCACCTTGCAATGGGATTCCCCTCGTTGCAGACTCCCTCCTGCAGTGCAACGTGTGACTATCCCTCAGTAAAAAATCCTGGAAGAAAAACAGGCTTATGGACAGCATGGGCACAGCAGTTCTCCACAATAAACCCACAAAGACCTCGTGTTACAAATGCAACTTATCTAACGTAACCAAAGCAGTATATTCCCTGGGAGCCATACCACCGGGAAGAGCCTGGAGGAATGGTGGCAACCAGGGCTGAGGGGAAGGAGGCATGTCCCCCCGCCAGCACCTCACACCCCTGCGGTCCAACGCTCCAGCACACAGGAGGAGATGGAGCGGGACCTCGCCAAGCTGGTCGCAGGGAGCAGCTACCGGCAAGAGGTGGATAAATAAGCCCGGGAGGAAACAGGATCCCTCCGCAGTGCCGCAGAAGGGAATAACTCATATGAGTGGTCATGTTCTTATTAAACACCATGACACGTGGTGGCCGCTGAGTCCGTAGAAAGTTGAGTAGTACTTTCCAGGGATGGAGGCTTTGCCGATCACAGGGCACTCAGTTCATTCAGTGGTGCATGGTTCATACTGCACCATAATGCAACGGACTAAACAATTATCAGTGAATAATTTGATGTTTTTTTCAACATCCATGGAGGAACTGGAGCTTTTCAGGAGCATGAGTCACTCCATTTTGGCAACGTCTTTAACTCTGTGGCCTGCTGTTGAGGTCTGTTCTGCTCCATTATTTTTTCGTCACAACATAGTGTTCACGCACGTGTCTTGGGGCTGTTGAAGAAGAAGCCGCTGCCCGAGCATTCGCACCCCATCCAAGGAGTCACACACGCCACCCAAGTCTGTCACTGCCCCGGACCGGGGTCCCTTCGCAGTGTGTGACCCCTGTGAGCTGATGGGTGCCCCTTCTGACTCCTCGCACACACACACACACACGCTTACTCTCGGGCACGCTCCCTCCTCGACTCCAGGCTCGACCCTGGGTCGGATTTTATAAAAATAAATGATTTAATTGAAAGGTACAGCAGCAGGGTCTGGGCTGGTTGCCTCCAGATAGGGGTGTCCAACAAAGATATCCCTGGGCAATTATACCCTTGTGATAGGATGTGGGGTAACGGTTTTAAAGTGAAAGAAGGGAGATTTAGATGTGATATTAGGAAAAAATTCTTTACCGTGAGGGTGGTGAGACACTGGAACAGGTTGCCCATGGAGGTTGTAGCTACCCCATCCCTGGAGGGGTTCAAGGCCAGGCCGGACGGGGCTTGGAGCAACCTGGGCTGGTGGGAGGTGTCCCTCCCAACCCAAACCACCCCATGATTCTATGAAACCCCTTCCCCCTCTCCCCACAAGCGTACCTCCACGCAGGTCCATGCAAAGCCCACGTGCCCCATGGATGCGTACACACACAAAGGGACCCTTGGCTTCGCAGGGCCCCGCCGGCAGAGGAGCCCCGTGGCTGTCACCCCCTCGGGGCAGCCCTGCCCGGTCCCTGCCCGCGGCCCGTTCCTCCCCACGCACCCGCGTCCCGCCGCCCCCCACACGCGTGGGGCCGCCCCGCACCGCCCCCGCGCGCCCGGGGATTTTCCACGAGCCGGCCGGGCCGCCGCGGCACGTAGCGCACGCACCCCGAGCCCGCCTCTGGCGCCAGGAGGCGGTAGCCAATGGGAGGGCGGCGAGGGGCCGGCACGGCCAATGGGAGGCCGGAGGGGGGGCTGAGCCGGCCAATGGAGGGCGGGAGGAGGGCGGGTCATCTGCGCGAGGGGGGGTATAGGCCGGCGGCGGCGCAATCGCTCCTTCTCAGTCGGAGGCGAGGCGCGGAGCGGGGCTGCGCTGTGGAGCGGGGCTGCTGGGCCGAAGGTGAGCGTGGCGGCGGCAGTGGCAGGGCCTCTCGGCCGACCGCGGCCTCCTCAGCTGCCCGGCCTCCCCGCAGTTGTCCGCGGGGCGGGGAGGTTCCCGGTGGGGCCGCGGTTTCCCTTCCCCGCCGCCCCCGCGAGATGGGGCCGCGCCGGGCCCTGCCTGCGGGCTAGGCCGGGCCTAGGCGGTCTCTGTGAGGGGATGATGGCCTCTGCGGGGGTGCCTCCCGCCACACAGCGCCGCAGCCGTATCGTGGGGGCGAGGGGAGACCTGCGCCGGCCATAGCCCAGCCAGCGTGCGCGGAGGGGGGCGGGTGGGTTAAAATCTGGGCAATATGGTGGGTCAAGGCTTTTTTCAAAGGTGGGGTTTAACTTCTCTCTCTTAATCATTAACAGTTGCTCTCCGATTGCGTGTCGTGATTTGGACCTTCCCCTCTTTAGTGGCAGTGGATGTCCTTCAGCTTCGCATCACAAATATTTGATGTTTGATGTCAGCACTTCGATCTCTGTGCTTTAGGTCTCCCAGTGGGGTTAATTAAGTACTAGTTATCTCAAGGCAGCGTTTGTGGGGGAGAAGCGCCTGACAAATTGATGTGCACCTCTGGATGTTCAGGTGTAGAAAAAAAAAAAATTGCCTTGTGACCAGCTTGCCTCGTGCAGGCTTGCCAGAGAGGATCTTGGTCTGTCTCCTGTTCCGTTACATGGCTGCTGAGTCACAGGGCAGGGCTATGAGTTTCTGAGCCTAGCAGGAAGTAGTGAAGTTTGTCATCCAAACCCACAGATTGAGGCAATGCAGTTTCAGGCCTCCATCTTACTAAGCAATGAGAAGAGAAAGTGGTTCAACATGTCTTTGACTTGCTCCCTGCTGGGCATTATTTAAAACACATTGCCTCGTGTTGCAGAGCATAGAGGTCAATAAATAACATGTGGAAGGGGAAGGAATAAGAATGGAAAGTGCTCTTGTTGGTCCACACTTGTCCAGTTTTTAGGAGTGCTTCAGCAGTAGAATTGATCAGTTAGGATCTAATACAGTGAGGTCAAAGGTCTAGTGAGCAGTAAGCTTTTTTCAGAGTTTTTTCAGACTGCTTTTTGCAGTCTTACAGGACCTTTAAGTGTTATATAAGACTTCCACTGATAACTGAATGCCAGTTAAGTAATAAGACGCTAACTTGGATAGTTCTTTCTATGGCCAAACTTTACTGTTGTTTTTTAATCTCCATTCAGGTGCTTGCAGTGCTCAGGGTTAGTGCTGTCTTGACTTAAGAGAAATGTGGCTGCGAAACAGCTCACAAGTACAGCTTTTGGTGATAAAGTTGGCTACAAACAAAATCTAAAAACTATTTTAAGTTGGAGTAGTCCACACTGGTGTTAGAGTACTGCATTCTCTGTGCAGAGCACAGGATCAGATAGGGAATAAGTGGTGATTTCTTGGACTCCAGTTGATAGCAAAGCTAGTACTCGGAACTGGCAGTGGTGCAGTGAGCTGTAATTTAGCCTTGAAGTAGGTAATAATGTGTGCTCCTGGAAGGCTAGGAAAGCTAGTGTGTGTGGTTCCTCTCCTAAAGGGAGGCACTGACCTTGCCAACAGATTATAGTACAAAAAATGTTTAAGGCAATGCATGCAAATACCATTCTGGTATTTGTGTGTGTTTGGCTGATTCCATCACTGAGTACAAAGGTCTGGGGCAGGCAGCGCTACTGTTGAGCTCTCTTGTGTTCGGTCGGCATTTCCACAGCTAGACCTGTGCATGGGCTGACTCACTTTCTGGATGAATTGACTGAGTTGGTTGAGGCAGAATATGTAATGCTTCGCTTGTGATGTGCTAAACAGCATCAGATTCTTACCCAGGAATAGCTCAGTGGGAAAACTGTTTCTTGAACACAGAAGTGAGGGGGTTTGCGAAACGAGCCCAAAAAAAATGGTGTGAGGAATTTCTGGAATGGTGCAGTGTTGTGAAATGCCCCTTTCTAAAGAAAAGGGAGGGACTGCTGGAGAGGTCACTTGTCAAGGACACTTGATTAATGTCAAACCTGGCAGGCAATCCCAATGGAAGCTCTTGCAGTGTGTATTCCTGAAGTGCCACCTTCTTTGTGGCACAACAGTTTGTGCATTGCACTAGAACTTCCTGTAAGCTGGCTGTGCTTTCAAAAAATAAGGCACCTAATGTTTTGTTGCGAAGCCATGTTTCTGAAAATGAAAGTAAGGCATAGCAGGTGCAAGCTTAACAAGCTCTGAAAGCCCTTTTCAGATAAATGGGGATTCTTCCTATTAGCTATTGCCCAGTGTATGTGCAGAGAGATAAGTGTTAGCATGGATGGGACTGATAACTGGAGAGTTGCAGGGATTTATTTCTAGCTTATATATTTACTGATTAAGTAGTGGCAGCATGAAAGCCAGTTTGAACCAGGTTGTGTTCCCCCCACGCATACACAGTCCGTACAAGCAGCAGTATATCTAAGGTCCTGTTTTCTTAACTTTGCAGTAACTGTGGAGAGATTCATGACCATTTCTGTAAACAGGGTTACCACCCACATTAGCTTGCCAGAAAGACTGCTTCCAGATCGTTCTACTTCTGAGGCTGAGCTTTCTTCTCTGCAGATGAGCTGGGTTTGGTGCCAGTCGATGGCTTACAGGCATTTGTATGGCTTGATTTTTAAAATGTAGCTGAGCTTACATAAGGCTTTCCTTACTGCAGTTTTCTTAAGGAAAAGTGTATAGATATGTGAGAAAGCGGAGGGGAAGGAAGTATACAGAAGATTGTGGTGATTTTTCTTCCTTTTAAGAGGAAAAGCTATTCCTGTAAATACTCAGGACAGGGTGTAACTATTAATACAAGCTCTTAATTAGAGCTGTGACTGTTTCTATTTCAAGATAGGTTACGTTTGGCTCTGAACAGCTGCTGTGCATACTAAGAACTCTTGCACTTTAGTCTTTTATCAAAAAGAATTCTAACTCGTAGCAGATATTTCCTGTATTAGGATTGCTCAGCTGCTCTTACGTGGTGAGGTGACATTCCCTTAGATTTCTCTGGAAACAAGGCTTCTGGCTTCAGACTGTTCTTCCCACCTGGGTTGAGATTTCTGTCCTCTCAAAGTATGACTATTCTCACAAAGTGTAAAAAGTGTTCCCAGTTAAAATAGTGTGAAGTGATGTTTTTGATCTGCAGGATCTAAATGTCAAGCTGATGCTAGCAGCAGCAGTTGCCGCATTCTGAGAGGAGTGCAAGGCTCGTGAGGTCCCTGGGGAGAGTGTCTGAGGGGGTTTCTGTGCCCCTGGCACCCTTGGGGCTGTATGAGAGGGGGACTGTGCAGCAGGTCTCATGAGGGGGTGAGTGCGAGTTGGGTGGTGCCAGCTGTGCCTGTGCCAGTTCAAGCTGCTGGATGCCGCACATAACCGGCCTCTCAGGAGTGCCAGCAGCCAGGGCATGGAAACAGGGAGTGGGGTCTGTTGGGAGCAGCATCAGCAGATTGCGTGGCAGCTCTTGTGGAAGGGTGTGCTGTGCCTGTGACTGGACTGCTGCCAGCTCTGCTCACCTGCAGGCTTAGCCTGCAACCTCATGGTCACCCCAACTCAACTGGTGGCTGGTGCAAGCCTACCCAGAAGCTTTAGGTCTCTCTAGGCAAATTAGAAAGATGACATCTTTCAAAAGAACTACCATTTTATTAGTGGACTTCTTTTTTCCCCTGAGAACTTTAAGGGGACTGTGACCTGCTGAAAGAAAATGGTGTCCACCTGCTGCAACTGCAAGGCTATGGCTGAAACCCAGACAGACGCATTACAGCTGGCTTATGCTGACATCTCCAAACAGTCCTCCTAAGGACTGGGATAGATGTCCAAGGTTGCATGAAGCTTCAGTATCTGGAAGTCCCCCTGGCACATTAAGGCAGTGGTGGATGTCATAGCTGCAAGCACGACCGTGGGAAAAACTCCTTGAACAAATAGCTATGTTATAAGAGGACCTCAACAGGCAGTGCAATAGATGTGAGCAGGAGGAAGATAGATCGTATTGTGCACTGTCCCAGGCTGATCCACTGTGGTGGTCTCCTCTATCATCCCAGTCAGAGGAGGGTCTTTGGGAGCTGATAGGATTTACATGACCAAGTGGGGCAAGAGCATTTTTGCCAGCAAGCTGGCCAGGCTTAAATTGAGAACTTTAAACTAGACTTGGGAAGCAGGGGGGAAGAGATGGAGTTTTGAGTAACAAAGATGAGGCTTATTATAAAAAGTTGACAGGGTCAGTAGTTCAGCTGAAGTGTCTCTATACCAATGTGTGCAGCATGGGTAACAAACAGGAGGAAGTGGAAGCCTCTGTGCACCTAGAAAGCTATAATCTAATTACTGTCACTGGAACTTGGTGGGATGAATCACATGACTGGAGTGCTGCAATCAATGGCTATAGACTGTTCTGGAGGGACAGGTAAGGAAGGGAGGTGTGCAGTGTTTAAAAAAAAAAATTGATCGCACAGAGCTGTGTTTGAAGAATATTGATGAACACGTTAAAACTCTTTAAGTTTTAAACTGAAAGAGGGTAGATTTAATTTGGATACAAGGAAGAAATTTATTATGATGAGAGTGATGAGACACTGGAAGAGGTTGCCCAGAGAACCTGTGGATGCCCTGTTGTTGAAAGTGTTCTAAGTCAGGCTGGATGGTGCTTTGAGCAACCTGATACAGTGAAAGATGTCCCTGCCCATGGCAGGGGCATTGAATGATATGATCTTTGAAGTTCCCTTCCAACCCAAACCATTCTGTGATTAATGCTAAGCTCTTGTTTTCAGGTATTAAAGATGTCCATTCTCAAGATCCATGCCCGTGAAATCTTTGACTCTCGTGGGAATCCCACTGTTGAGGTAGACCTCTATACCAACAAAGGTGAGTCCTTAGCTGTAGATGTTTATTCCTTTCTTCTTTCTGATAGAACTGGAGAGGCAGTCAAAAGTATACAAGCTGTCCTGTTCTAGCAGCGGAATTGTGCTTACACTTTCCTCCATGCATATAATGTCTTGCTGAGCTTGCTGTGGGACTTGCAGGAAAAATCTCTATCTCATTTTAGAGGGGTGAATTTGCTGAGCTCAAGATATTGGCCTGGACGGTGAAGGGGTCTTTGAAGTGTGCCGCTTATTACAGTCTAAATTGTGCAAGTGTTAATCCAAACCGGCATTCCCCCCTTGCCCTCAGTGTAAGCTGGGATAGCACTTGCAAACTCTGAGTTAACGAGGCCTTCGTTCCTGTCCTTAAGCAGCTGATAATGGTCTTCGTTTTCAGTGTTACCTAAGCTCTGTATGACTGCACTTGAAGTTTAATTCTTGATTTGTCTAGCAGTCACTTTGTGTAATGAAACAGTCTTCTGCTTCAGAGTTGAATCTTGGGTAATGGCTTCTTCTCTGCATAAGTACTCAGGCATGACTAAACAACTTGTCTAATTGGGTTTTCACATAAACATCTTATATTTTTAAGTATTGTAGGACTTTCCCTTGGTTTGTTACTTGTTCATCCCACATCAGATAGGATCTGACAAAGGCATTGTGCACACACATACCAGTTTGATTTGGTGGAATGAGCAAACACAATAGCTGAAATTCACTAACTAAATAGCTGATCTTTCTGCCTCAAAAGATTAATGCAGTCATTTAATGAGATTGCCTCTACTAAGCTCTTTGCTGTAGTGGGATAAGGGAAAGACTGGAGACTGAAGTTGGCATCTTGAAGCACAGGCAGAACGGACTCCAGTGCACAGATTTGCTCAAAGTTCAGCATCCTTGGCTGGAAGAATGAGCTGTCTGAGTGGTTGTCCTGTTGTCAGAAGGGTTCAGAACTCATAGTAACAAAAGAGACCTCCTAATTGTCCCTTGTATGCTGTATCTTAGAAGAATTTAAGAGTTCGCCTGCCAGACTGAGCTCAAAAGTAGATTATAAAGCTACCTTTTTGGAATGGGAATGGATGACTTGCCTAACTTGAACACTTGAAATGCACAGTGGAAGAGGAGTGAGTCAGCTTGCTGTTGATCAGTATGAGGGAGACACTGATGAATTGGTGGTGCTGTAAAGGAGCAGACAGCTCTCTCAGGATCACTGTATGAGTGAGCAGAGATGTGGTTTTGAGATTACTTCCATCCCTGGAGATGGGAGAGGTATGCGGTAGGCTGGGATGGCGTATGGGTGGAGAATGTTTTCTGGGTTTGGATGTGCTAAGGTGGTTCTTTTTTCTGTTATTACAGGTCTCTTCAGAGCTGCTGTTCCCAGCGGTGCTTCAACTGGAATCTATGAAGCTCTGGAGCTGCGTGACAATGATAAGACACGCTACATGGGGAAAGGTAAACCTGAAATTTGGTACCCAGCTTGGCCTGTTACAATGGCTGTGTTGCTGCGTATGTTTATGCCATATTGTAGCAGAGAACACCCGGGCTCCTTTAGTGCTGTTTGTACAAGGCATGGCAATTAAGCCAAAGCAACGGAGTACGATGATAGCAATGCATACCACACATAGGCTGTGTGGCTGGGGCAGAGGTAAAGCAGGTGCTGGATTTTCCAGGGGACAATGTGGAGAGTGACTCTGCCTCCAGCAGTGCAGCTGCATAGTGGTGAAGGTGACTGCATTTCCGTAGCTGGGTACATGGAGCTCGGGCGTGCCAGCTAGGTGATAATGTCTCTAGTACAGTATGCGCGAACATACTTTGTTATGCCACTCCTGTTGCCCTGCACGTCGGTGCATGTCAGAGCATAGAATGTTTTAGTAGTGTGTTGTAAGAGCATCCAAACTACCTGCTCCAAAAGGCTTGGTGATGCTGCAGCTAGTTACAAGATCTCTTCATAGACGAAATTTTCAAAGTACTATTAAATGTGTCTGCTCTGGCACTACGGACTCCTTAGATCCCAGCATGTTAAATCCTGAACCTGAGGCTTATGCCAACTGCTAATGGGCAGCTTTACACTGGTAATTGTGGAAGATACTGTTGTTTCAGACTGCATTATAGCCAAAGCCACTTCAGCTTTTTTCTGTCATTATAGGTATCCAGGATACTTAACTTTGTATTAGTGGTGTAATATTTTAGTTGTCCGGGTACTGATTGTATGTTCTGAAAGGAAACTAAACCCAGTGGTCACTAGACTGGCTTGGGAACAAGTATGGGGGAAAATGAATAGCCGCATACAAGATGTCATTACCTAATACACATCCTAATAGTAATTGTTATCACTACCCTAGAGCTTGGATGGTCAGGACTCCTTTTTAGCTTGGTGCTGTAAAAGCATTGGTGATGCCTTCCAAGTCTACGAAATCAACTTAACTTTTGTCTGGGAGAAAGAATTACTTGTCGTGAAACTTTTCTGCCAGTCAGGTGAAAGAAAGCTGAAATACTTTGTGCCTATTCAGAAAGAGCAGTTAGAGTGGATAACTACTGAATCGAATTTGAAGAGCCTTGTCTGAGGAGATTCATGGTTGTTATTACTCTAACACAGAATAAATTCCTGGATGACTGAATATCCGGAAGGGCTGAAGAGCTTATGCTGTTTACCTAGGGCACTTTTCCTTGAGAAGAGTAAATGTGTACTTACTTCAGGGTGCTAAATGTGTGCGTGCTTAGTCCTGTTAAATCTGGTCCTACAGGCAGCTCTTCATGGCACTTTCACTAGAGAGTAGTCTGAGCTTCCACAACAGGCTATCGCTGCTGAAGGCTTTTGTCAGCTGGGGAATAACATGAGTTATGAAAAAATAATCACCAAATGGGATGAATTGCAGATAGCTGGTAGGTCTTTTGTAATATAAATCTGCAGACTTAGACCATTTAAAAGGCAATTAATGTGTTTCAGAGTGCACTTAATTAACATTCACCAGTTCTGAAGCTTAGGTTTTTGGAAATCTATTCTGAAGCTTAGGTTTTTGGAAATCTATAAACACTACACAGGGATGACAGTATTCCTTAGGCTAATATTGGTAGCTGGCTAATGATGGTCTCTGCTTGTGGGGGAGAAGCAAGTTCATACTGGAACTGCTAATCTATGCAGTGGTGGGTCTGCATCGATTAAAAGGATGGTGCTGCATTCACGCTTTTTTCCCTGGGTGAAGCCAGGAGCAGACAGTCAATTTCTGTGCCTGCATGCAGGTACAGAGTCAGTGTACTTCAGCATTGTATGAAGTCTAAAACATGTGCTAAAGTGATGCTTTAGCAATGTTACAAAACAATGTTGATAGTAAAATGCCTGAGCTGCTGCATGCTTAACTTCTGGGGAAGCCTTTCTCCTTCCCCTCGCTCATGCATTCTAGGAGTAGCTTATCCTAAGACCTTTTCTAAACGCTGTCATTCAGCCACTCGATGTTTGGGTCCACAATGGTGTTTGCAATAGTACAGAAACCTGGATGGAAAGACCAAATACAGCCTTGCTGGCTGATGTGCTGTTTTCTCTGCACTTTGAACCCTCTTGTTCCTGGTCCGCTGTTCACTATCAGTCACTTGCTGACCTGTAGGTCTGTTTACCTATTGGTGTCCTTTCCTTTTTCTTGCATGACTGGCTTTGTTTTTGGCTGTGAGTCTTCATCTCTTCCTTGATTCTCTTGTCCATTTCGCTTCTGTCAGGTGTATCCAGAGCTGTTAAATATGTTAACGAGTTCCTGGCGACAGCATTGTGTACACAGGTAATGGATGTGCATTCAGTGCAACCTTGTCACTTGGATGAATTTCTCCAGTGCATGGTCTTGCAAACTAACATGGCAGCAGGCATTCCTAGATGATGCTTACTTCATGCAACTTCCATTCAATTGAGATGACCTCTAAATGTTTAGATTTGGCTGTAAGCTCAGGTTGGATTGGGGTTTTGAATAGCATGAGTGGTATTCTTGAGACTTTTATTGATACTGAGATCACCTACTAATGCCTGCATAACCAGTGTGGTTGACCAGTGTCCAATTTGCTTGTTCCTTACAGGTGTCTCAAAAGCTGTTGAGCATGTCAATAAAACAATTGCACCTGCACTGATTAGCAAGGTAGGAGCAATCTGTCTTCTGCTAACATTAGCTAATGCCAGTCCAGTGTGACCTAATTGATGGGCTGTCTCTCTAGAGACAGTTATAGGAACTGTATTACATGGGGGGATGTTAACCTGTGTATTGGAGTGCATGTGAACAAACTGACCTATAGCAATCGCTTTACTTAATGACTGTGTATATAACATTTAATCAAAACAATCTATAGCAGCCCAGTGTTGTAGTGTGCAGAAACACTTAAGCACCTGGGAACTTCAGTGGTGTGCAGTTAAGATACAAGCTGCTTTACGGTTAAAAGGGTGGCTGAATGATGGGGAGGGACTGGGTTTTATCTAAGCTGCCTAATTTGGAAGGGAATCTGAGGGGATCTTAGTAAAACCTGCTAGAGTGAGATTTCTGTGCACTTTGTGGGTGTTAAGCCCTAGCTAGAAAGGATCATGCAAAACTAAGTGGTAATGCATAAAGTGGTTGCATGTTCTTAGTGACAATTCCAAATGCTATGTATTAAGTTACAAATGGGTGTATGTTGTGAGCAAACTGGTCGTCTTTGAGCTTGCACTGAAGGGGCAGGGGGCATAAACTGGGACGTTCTCCTATGCCTTGCCAGGCAGATAGCAGTTTAAATGTCAGGAAGTCGAGGGACATGATAGCCTTGCAGCTCTGGATGTGAAGCACAAAACAAGCTTTTGATGTGTCCAACTTACCTGTCAGCCTTGGTCTGCTGGAAGTGACCAGAAGATGCTGCTGTGTGATAATGCCAAGAACTAGTCTCTTCAACTGCTGGTAGTTGCCCTTAAGCAAGTCTTGGTGCCTGCTAAGGAAGTAAAAATGCAGTGGGTAGATGAGAGTATGTAGAGTCATGTTTGGTGTCAAGCAGTGCTTTGCTTGCTTCTCTCTGCAGAATGTCAACGTTGTGGAGCAGGAAAAGATTGACAAACTGATGCTGGAAATGGATGGATCTGAGAACAAATGTAAGTGGGCTTTGTGCTGCAGTGTTGGGGGGTGGGGGGGAACCAACCCAAAGATTTGTTTATAGAATTCTAGCTTACCTTATCAGAAACAGTGGGCAGTGCATGGCATGTGCGGTGCACTACCATAAGCAAGATCATGGTGCTGGTATTGCTGAGGCTTTTTATGAAGACGTAACATTTCTGTAAACAATTTCTTTGTTTCAGCCAAATTTGGTGCCAATGCCATCTTGGGTGTATCTCTGGCTGTATGCAAAGCTGGTGCTGCTGAGAAGGGTGTCCCCTTGTACCGTCACATTGCTGACCTTGCTGGAAATGCAGAAGTCATTCTTCCAGTGCCTGTAAGTCTCTTGATAGGGCTACCTAAAGACTTGATCTGACCAGGTACTTCATGATGTCTTGTGGTCTTGGATCAAGTTTTCTAGAGAATGAAGAGTCTTTACATAAATGCTGCTACTGATTTACCCTGCAACATTCTAACTTGACTTCTTGTTTTGGTTACTCCAAGGCTTTCAATGTGATCAATGGTGGCTCCCATGCTGGCAATAAACTGGCTATGCAGGAGTTCATGATCCTCCCTGTGGGTGCTGACAGTTTCAAGGAGGCAATGCGCATTGGTGCCGAGGTCTATCACAATCTGAAAAATGTGATCAAGGAAAAGTATGGCAAGGATGCAACCAATGTGGGTGATGAGGGTGGCTTTGCCCCCAACATCCTGGAAAACAAAGAAGGTAAGAATGAGTCGCATGGGGGAGAAGGCGTAGCTGATAGCCAGAGAACGAAGACTGTATCTGTCCAGTATGGATGGAAAGCAAGATCAGTAGGTTGTAGGACTTGTTGCTGTTTCTTTGTTCCGCTTCTTATCCTGACAAACTTTCCAAGATGCTGTGCTGGTTTGGTCCAGTATAGGACCACAGAGCTGTTCCCTTAGGCATCGGTTTATGCAGCTTGACAGGATGGCTTTGACTTCAATGCCTCATTACTGTTTCCTTCTTATAGCAGCATAAAGTAATCTTACCCCCGTCCAGTTGAAAAGTGGTGTGGCAATGTCTGCATGCAGCACAGGTTTCCTAGAAGTCAGTAGTCGAAGTTCACTGGAGTTGTTTTTCTGATGACAAAGAAGGAAAACAGTTTGAACTATGCCTGGTCCTGCGTGGGAGTGCATGAAGGCTTGCCTGGGAAGTTGAAGCTTTTGCTGCTTCCACAGCCAAACAGTTCTGTTCAGAAACCTGTGGGGGAGGGAGGCAGTTTGTCTTGTGGAAAGGGAAATACCTGCCACTGCAAAAACTGTACCAGAAGAGCTGTTTTTCTGCCTCTTCTGCAGAAATGGAGCTGTCAATAAGACAGTAGAATACTAGAACTGTTATGTTACTTTTTACTTTAAAGCTGTTAGTTATATTATTGTTGGAGGTGGCCTCTGAACTGTGTTGCCTGACACTGAAGATACTGAGCCAGCACTAGAAATTGGGGTATTTCTGAATCCCACAGTCATGTGCAGCTCTTGCTAGGTCTGTACCCTAGCAGACATCAACGAAGATGACCTTGAATGACCATTACAGTACAAGGAATTTGTGTTGTTGGCAGCAGCTGCTTTTGCAGTTCGTACTACATTAACATCTATTAAAAAAAAAAAAAGAAACCAAATGAAAACATTTGATCTAAGCTTCCTACTTATATAGCCTGTCTGACCCAGCTGCTTGGCTTTGAGTCAGGGTAATTGGGAGAGTCTTATTGGTCTTAACGAACTTGGACTCTGCCAAACAGGGTCACATAGTGGGTAGTATCCAGAGACTCCTACTGAGTAGTTAGTTCGGTTCCTTCTTCTGCACATAAATGTGCAAGTGGAGAACAGGTAGATGCAAAGAGAGGGTGCCCTGTGCAGAGGCAGGCTGTGTATTGCATGGCCTGTCGGGGTTTGGATGCTTACCAATTTCATGGTCAACACCTGATCAGGAGCTAAAAGGGATTAAAATGCAGCCACTACTCCCTGCCCACGTGCATAAAGCTGAAAGAGGATGTAGTATCATCTAGTATTAAGCTTTCTGGGCCGACATACAGTCCTGCTTGAAGAGATTATGAATCCCATCATGGTGTCTCAAGGGTATTACAAGCTGAAAGGAGTATTAAAGTAATGTCTTGTTCAAGTCAGTTCAGAAGTGGGAGAGTCCAAGAAGCTCTTCTGTGTGGCCTTTGGGCTTTCCGTAGAGGGTAATGGAGATTCTTGGCCAAGTGAATGTAGTGTTGTTGGTAAATGAATAGCTTTTGAGTTAAGATGTTTGGCGGGCACTCAGAAGTACCTTACCGTGTTTCAGCTCTGGAGCTGCTGAAGACTGCTATCAGCAAGGCTGGCTATTCTGAGAAGGTTGTCATTGGCATGGACGTGGCTGCCTCAGAGTTCTACCGTGATGGAAAGTATGACCTGGACTTCAAATCCCCTGATGATCCCAGCAGATACATTTCTCCTGATCAGCTGGCTGACCTGTACAAAGGCTTTGTCAAGAACTACCCCTGTAAGTTGCTTGTCAACAAAAAGTGTGGTGGTAGTGGCAAATAGGGGTGATCGCTGAAGGAAAGAGTTAGGGTGCAGCTTCCCTTATAAGAGGGATCAAGAGCAGAACAAACAGCTAGCCTTTTTGGGTCTTAGAAATGTTCTTTGAGGTGGGTAGTACTTGGCTGCAGCGCTTTGGTACCACTGCTTTCAAACAAGACTTTTCACAGGGTGGCGTTGTCTTAAAGCTCCTTGTATCCCTCTACAGTGGTGTCCATTGAAGACCCATTTGACCAGGATGACTGGGCTGCCTGGAAGAAGTTCACTGGCAGTGTTGGCATCCAGGTGGTTGGTGATGATCTGACTGTGACCAATCCGAAGCGTATTGCCAAGGCTGTGGAGGAGAAATCCTGCAACTGCCTGCTCCTTAAGGTCAACCAGATCGGCTCTGTGACAGAGTCCCTGCAAGCGTAAGTTCTCCCCTTTTGGCTATGCCAGGGAGGGGATTGTGTAACTGGGAGACGAATGTACAGTCCAGAGCTAGTGGAATGGAAATCTGTTGATTGGGCATCTGTGAGGGAAGAACAATCGTTAACTAATAGAGGATATAGGCAAGTAAACCTTGTACCTTCATGGTGTTGAAGTCATACAGGCATGTCAGCTTCACTGGGTCTACACATGTGTGAAAGCAGCTCTTTGTCACGGTGTTGTCACACGATTCTAACCTTAACATGTACCAAAGGGCAGTTCTGTCTTGCCAAAGCCAGGAATGCCTGCCATTTGGCAGCACCACGAGAGCAAAGGCTGCTGAGAAATAGGCATGGTGTGATGCTTCACCTGTTTATCTCTTCCAGCTGCAAGCTTGCCCAGTCCAATGGCTGGGGTGTGATGGTGAGTCATCGCTCTGGAGAAACAGAAGATACCTTCATTGCTGATCTGGTAGTTGGTCTCTGCACTGGTCAGGTTGGTATCTCTAGCTGTAGTTTGCCTCTTTACTTGATGAGATAATACGGTGATAGAGCCGTGCTGCACAGCACATGAGGTCTGCTCTGACTTAAGGCGTGCAGGCTTGCTCATTTGTTCAATGGGAGCGTGACAAGGGAACACGTTATCTTCTGTAAACTCACCTTTAACCACCAACTTGAAAACTCTTTGTGAACTCCAGTGGGTGTATTGGGATTTCCTGATACCGAAGCTGTTAGCAAATGAACAATATTTATTGCTCCCAAGCCCTATCCTGTTTGAGTATACAGATATATAGAGCCTGATGCTGAAATAAAGCTTGTGACTATGCTTATTACTCTAAACAGAGTAAATAGTTTTGTGTTATTATCTGTGGCCTTATTTCTGCTATAGTTTTGTGTTGTTATCTGTGGCCTTATTTCTGCTATAGTTCTGTACTAACTTCCTGATTTCCCTTTCAGATCAAAACTGGTGCCCCTTGCCGATCTGAGCGTCTAGCCAAGTACAACCAACTGCTGAGGTGAGACTTTCGGGAGCGGGGAAAGGGTTGAGGGTTAAGCTTGACATTGAATGGATGCACCACTAATGCATTCGGGGCCCAGCTTGCTTTTCTGCATCTCCGAAACACTCTGCTGCTTAAAGACATATGCTGACACTGGCTGAGGTGCTTTTGGGCTGGTGCTGTGCTTCCGGAGCTGGCTGTGGGCTATGTGATGAATTGGATGGGTAATGTCTGTGACACGTGCTAAAGGGGAACATCATACAAAGCATCCTGTGATACTAGATATGAGACACTCCTCCTGTCTGCATGATGCCGTTCCCTTGGGCAAGCATTTAAAATGTTTGGGCAAAGTTACGTGAGATGGGTGATAGTGACCAGTGCAGTTAAACGTGCTTGTAGCTGAAGTGGCTTGGTGGGAACTGGCTTGTGGCTCTGGTAGTACCTTCAGTACCAGGTAGATCAGGTGATTCATGATAAGGCCAGCAGCTGTGCTAATGCAGGAGTCCTATGCTGTCTGCTCATACCCAACACTCTCTTCCCTTTCCCTCAGAATTGAAGAGGAGCTTGGCAGCAAGGCCCGCTTTGCTGGAAGGAACTTCAGGAACCCTCGTGTCAACTAAGCCGTGTAGCTCAGTCAACCCCTGTTCCGGTTTAAAGCACTAGTCATCTACTTAGATCACAATTACCTGTACTAGAAAGTTAAGGGCAGCTGAAGGGCAAAAACCAGTTTGCAGGTCCTCTTCCCCCCTAGACGATTCTTTCACCTAGTGTTTTCACCAACTCTGATCTGTTACTTGTAATGCTCTACTGCTTTTGTAGAACAGTCCCTGTGGGGGGGTCTGTGCGTTAAACACCCTCTGGGACCATGACTTGTGACTCTGGGCATAAACACTTTAATTCTTTTCTTTGCCTGTCTGGTCTTCAATGTTTGGAGCTGTGTGGCTTGCAGTGCAGTAAAAGAGGTACCTGCAAACAGAAATAGTAGTGTTTTTACATGTGATAAATAAAAGCATCAAACAACCCAACCAAGTGTGGCTTTGAGTTCCTTTGGGGGAGACTGAGAGGCTGGGGTATGTACCGCTGCATCATCATACCCTGCTCTAAGGCTGTTGTGCAGGGAGCAAGAGTTGGACTGCTGTCACTGTGGCCATAGGGTGGATTTAAGTTGCTTTGTGACAAACAGACAAAGAATCATCTGAATGTTTGTGCCTGCTATCAAGAGGTGGCCTTCAAGGATATGTTCAGTCATTTGGAAGGGGGACTAAGAATAGGTTTCTAATCCCTAGATCAATTGTGATCCTGCAGGGGAAGAGAAAAAGCTCAGAGGTCTTCCTTCATTTATCAAAGATGAGGTGTATCCTGACAAGTGCTGGGGTTAACCTTTATCATGGTCTGTGCCGGCTGGCTGCTTGTCAGTCTTGTCACAGTACTGCTGAAAAAATGCAGTGACAGTCTTGGCTTTTAGCAAGAGGTTGGCACAGCGTTAACCATGTTGAAAGTGAATTTGTAACCTCAGTCTCGATTGGCTTCTGTGAGAAGATGCAGCTCCATGGGATGTGAGCTCTGGAACAGTGCTGGGCCTGAACCCTTGGGCCTGGAGGAGGGAAAAAAAGAGAAGCTACCCACGGAATCAGTGATTCTAGGAGATGGTGATAGGTTTTTATAGATGTTTTCATGTAATGTGGTACAAGGAACCCTGGTATGAGTGGGATGCTGTATCAATTAAGAAACCTTAGCCAATGTTAACTGCTGCATTTGTTTTACTTTTGTTAATAGCACTCTAGTGTGAGGTGTAATTGAAAGTTGATCTGATAGCTGCACTTCAGTTTTTACCCTATTAGTATCTGGGTACCATTTTTCATATGGGGGATTTCCAGCTGTGTGAGAACAGATGGCCGTGAACAAAACGGCTCGTGAGCAAATGTCTGTTTCCAAAGCCCTTCGTGCTCAGGTTGCAGCTCTGCGGGTTTGGCTGGGCCGGGAAGGGAGCGCAGGGAGGTTGCAAGGCATCCTTGGTCGGTGCTCGTGTTCCTGGAGAGGAGGAGAAAGAATTCCTTTTTCCTGGGCGTTTGGCAAGAGGTTGCGCAGTGGCTCTGTCACCAGTGCGGTGCTACTGCTCTGTGGGCAACGTTAGTCCCTTCCCAGTGTGGGAGAAAAAGCAAATTATTGGAGGAGATTGTTGAAGCCAGTTCTTGTTCCTTATGGGTTTTGTTTTTTCCCATAATGGTAGAGTTGTAAGGAGAAGATTCAAGATGCAAAAGTCACTTCAACGACTATTCTACTCATCTTTTGATTCCGTGGAACTAAATTACTGGTGGCTTAGAAGTGTTTATTATCTGTGCGGAGCACAGCAGTGCCCCGCTGTGGGCCTTGCGTGTCTTGCAGTGTGGTGGTAAGTCGATTTTGTATCTCATGGTTTTCAATCAGTAAGATGGAAATGGCACATTTAAAGCCAGCGATGCTGCAGGGTACGTGTCATCATTTACCTTAAACCCTGCGTCTTAAAGAACATACTCAGTTCTAGTCTGGGGGGGGGGGAACTGACACATTTTATTTCGGAAGGTGCTGTAGGGAAGTACAGAGCTATACAATGCTGAGGGGAACGGACTGGGTGTTACACCCCAAACCAAACCCCTACAACAGTGCTCTGCTGCCGGAGGAGGGCTGTGAGACTGCCCCGGGGGGTGCAGAGCCAGAACAGGGGCGTCTGAGAGCTGCTGGGAGATGTCAGGTCTGCCCAGGTCTGGGGGGAGTAACAGCTGTGAAAGGATTTGGCAGCAGGGAAGCCTGGCTTCTACAGTGTCTATTGATCCGTCTATTGTCTATTTTTAACTAGAAAGACTCATCTGTTGTTGGCGTTGTCTTGTATAAAGCTGCCGCACCAGCGATGCTGAACAGCCATCACATGGGAAAGGAGGAGGTTTTGGCATCTTTCCTATAACTGAAACCCGGGAGGGCGCAAAATAACGGCTCTTGTGCAGCGCAGCGTGTTCTGGTGCCAGGAGCCCCCGCGCAAAGGGCTGAAGCTCGGTCCTTGCGGGGATGTGGCCACCGTCCCGTGAGCTCACTCAGGTTGGAATATTGAACTCCTCTCACCTGGGACGTGGGTATGTTTGGGTCCGGTTCTGTGTCTTGCAGCATCCAAGCGAGCGTGGGCCAAGACCCGTGGGAGTCGGGTGGATTCAGACCCGAGCACAGCTTATCCTTCCCCAGTCCCTGCAGATGGACTCGGAAAGCAGCCGCAGGCACAGCTGGCTCCTGAACCACCGGCAGTAACCGCTGCCATGAAAACATCCCTTTGTTGGGCAGTTGGCAACTGTTTCTCCTCATGAGATTTATCTCCTCTGTCAAGCCCTTCTAAAGAAGAGCTTTGCTATAAATACTGAATTTACCAGCCCGAGCTCAGCGCATGGTAAACGCCTCCTCTCGCGCATATTTGTCCTTTCTGAAGGCATTGGTCTAAGCTGGTTGCGCTCCACGCAGATTTGAAGCCTGGTGCACTTTTCACACATAGCTGATCTCTGAATTAGACCTGTTTAAATGAATAAACCAGCTAATTACACATAAATCCTATCAAGGGATTTTTCTTCTTCTGTCAGAGAGGCAAGCTTGTAATATATGCAAAATGGTTTGGAAAGCTTTTAGCAGAGCCAGAGCCTTTGGTTAGGGAGCAATAGCACGGCTGTTTCTCACCTGGTACTTCAGGAAGTCCAAATTCTGACCCCACCCTGCCCGGGCCTCTGTATTTCCACCTGGTCATTTTCTCTTAAACATGAGAAAGCAAAACACCTCGTTGTGTTTTGGTAAGGGGGAGGGCTGTTACAGGTACAATTACCAGACAAGCTGTGCCTTAAAATAATTAGGAAATGGCAGGTAAAATGGCAGGGTCAGAAGAATGTTGCTTGGGCTGTCAAAGTCAAAAGCCAAAGTCGGGTGCTGTTGAACTGAATGCTCCTTCCAATGCCAGGAAATCAATCCCACCGTGTCAGATGCTGCGCCCACCTGTCCCATCAAACCAGAGCAATATAAAGCTTTCCAGTTAAATCTCAGAGAGTATTTGGGCCAGATCAGCAAGGAGCTTCCAGCTGCAGAGGATTCAGGCTCTGCCTAACGAGGCCACAGCACTGAAAGGAGTTACTCGCAAAGGAAGAAAAGAGACCAGAATGGGTAAGTGCTGAACCGTGGGACTGGGGGTTGTAGATAAGAATTTAAAATGTGTTCGAGAGAAGTGAATGACTGGTAACGCTGTGCGTGTGTTTGGAGTGAGAGGAATAAGCGAATAGGGAACAAGAGTTGATTGCTGAAAATCAAGACCTAAACCTGCAGCGCTAGAGGGAGGGAGAGATGTGTCTGCTCCTTAATCAGGGCTGGAATCCCGCTGCACAGCTCCTCACCTTTCGGTACTGTCCCCATGGAGCTCCTACTCGAAAGGCTCTGCTTTACAACAGAGTGCAAATGTAGCACAGCCAGTGCCTTTATTACTCTAATAATTTGCAGGGATGGCACTCTTTGGAGCAGAAGGAGGCATCGGCTTAGCAAACATGAATTGGGAGGCTATTCCGAGAATAGCAGGCAGCCTTAAAAGCGGATCTGGAGTGAGGAGCAGGCAGGAGACATGACTGATGAGCAGAGAGGGGAGGCAGGCGGCGCTTTCGGGAGCTATTCAGGTAACAGGATGTATAATGGAGTGATGCAAAGGACTGGAGAGGGAAAGATCTCCCGTTACCCACTGGCTCTGTTTCTAGGTTTGTAGAGGTGGCTCTTCTGCTTTGTAGCCCAGCCTGCTCTCGCTATTAATTTCCTAATACCTTGGCTTCTAGGTCTCGTCCGGGCCCTGTCTCAAAGAGTCTGTTCTGGCCGGAAAGGAATGTTGCCATCCCTCTGTAATCAACGAGAAACCAAATGATTCAACCTTTGGTTTTCTCACTAGATATTAGTCCCCGGTAGGGAGTTACGCACATCGTTCATAACCTTCGCTCTCAGAAACTGAAGCTGGTGGTGCAAGGCCTGTTTTCCAGCCCTTTGGTTATTTTGATCCACCCACAGAGGCTGCTCACTCCTTTTCTAGTGTCGTGGGCATCAAACTGGGCCCCATCAGCAGCAGCGGTGTCAGACACGGCAGTACTGTAACCTTCCCCGTTCCGTTCGGGAGCTGACTGTCAGCTCACCCGCCTGGCGGGGACAACTCTGTCCCCTGAGCACAGAGGCCTGACTCCACACGCGTCCACAACGCGATGCTGGCGGGGGTGATGATCTGCGCTGTTCGCCTTTCATCCTGTTTGCCTTTCTTCCCTGATATTTGCATCACTCAAAAATGTTAGAAATTATTTTTTTTTCCTTAGATCATTGATTTTTAAAAAGATACAAAACTACAACTGGACAGTGGATCAACCCTGTTCCTTGCTCAGCTCAGTGAAATCTTGAGACTTGCCAGGTAGGAGATTTTACTGCCTCTAATGTGGGTAAGAACAATTTTACACCCAGTGCTTTTTTCCCCTCCTGCTTGCTTATCCGGGGCACAAAAAAGTCACCGTCCCATTGCGTGCATCCAGCATGATCATCGCCCTGTGCCCTCTGGTGTCCCCAGGAAGGGACCTCACAAGCCGTGCCACATTCCTCTGTCTCCGCGGAGGCAGAAGCTGTGGGAGTGAGCCATCTTTCTTTGAAGGCAATTCATTGACTGCGGCGCTTCGTCAACACCCACTCGCTCATTCACAGACATAAAGGCGCGTGTAAACAGCCTCGCACGCTGCTGGGGGCTCCTCAGCCGGCGGCTGCGGGGAAAAAGCCCCACACCAGCGCACGGGGACCAGTAAGAGCAGATGAAGGGAGGGCAACTGCGGCGTCTTTCCCGCTAGAAGGAGGATATTTGGCTTTCCTGCTGCTGTGCAGACGGAGTGCACGGAGCCGTGAGGGTGGATGCAGGGAGCGAGGATCTCGGCCGGGTGGCCAGCCCTGCCAGCCCCGCAGCAGCATCTTGGGCTGCGGCCTCATGCTCCCTTTCCCAGCAGGGTTTAGAGACCCGTGCCAGGCACCAGCTCAGTCCCACCACTCCCTGGGAAAGCTTTTATTACTCTTCTCTTTGTATCGCTGGGTGAAATGATTTCCTTGTAGATAGGAGCTGTGGGTGGGTGTGAGAATAAAATGCAAGAACCCTGCTCCTCTCTGAGCAGCTGGGAACAAAGCCTCCCTGCAGCTGCCTGCTGGGGTCACCAGGATGGTGCCCGAGCTGTCCCAGTTTGGTCATTTCTACAGTGAAAGAGATACCAGTTTGTGTTCGCTCTTTCAGTGCCCAAGAGGGACCGAAGCGCTCTGAGACCTGACGCACTCTATGTGTACTTTGTGCTCCAGGGATAGATACAGTCGCAGAAAGATGAAGTGCAGGGTGTGGAGGAGGGTAAGAAGAAGAAATGGAGCCATACCAGCCGCGGCACTCAATTGTGCTATGAAAAGCTGCAGGTAAAAAAGGAAAGGAAAAAAACCAAAACAACCACCAAGGAAGAAACCAAGGAAGAGAAGTGAGGCAGGGAAGGCAAAAAAGGATCGAGTGAAGAACCTAGATGATAAAAATGAGAATATGCAAACAAAATAAACTATAAGGAAGAAAATAATCACAAGGTGCAGATCACCTCCTTGTGCCACACTTGAAGTTTGCATGTGGTGAAATCTCGTGTCTCTAATACAACGCGCAAGCTTAGCTCTGTCTAGAGGCGCATCCGCTTCATCATCCAGGGTGGCACTTACAGGCTTAAGTTACAGGAGAGAAAAGAAATATGAAGTAGTTCGGCAAAATAAAAACCTTGGACAAAGTGCAGGCAAAATGACACCTTGCTGACGGTGGTGTCTCTGTGACCAGCACTGAGCATCCCCGGGCCGTCACCTCGTGCTTCCAGCGGGGTTTGAGTAATTTGAGAAGTTGGGAGCTACGTGATGGGCAGGGGGGTGTAGCGTTCCCTCTGCAAATGAGCTGGGAAAGCACCTGGATTGGGATCGAATGCAGAATAGCAGGGTCTTCCTTGGTTTCTTTGCAAGGACCAGGACTGTCCTGAGCAAGCACCATCCCGTGCTGTTCAGAAAGGGTTTTTTTTCAGAAGCAGTGGCTCCTTCTCTGCCAGATGCTTCACTGCAGAGAGTCGAACTCCTGCTAGCGGTGACGAAGGGCAAAGATGACTTCTGCCCACCTGGAACTGCCCCCAAACTTGGCAAAGTGATTTGAGCTCAAAATATGATTTGCATGATGGTGTGTTCTGTTTTAGCATTTGGAGAAAAAAACACTTTTCATTGACATAGTTTGTTTTGAAAGGATGTTTCTTCGGAAAACTCCTCGAGAAAGCTTTTAAACCAAACTAATGAGGAAACCAAATGCTTCCTGGCAGACAAAACACTTTCTTTGCTCATGTTCCCCACTGCTGAGTGTCTCGGATTCCGGGTGACCCAACGCAATTCTTGTGTGGACAGGGAAACAGAAACTTTGATTTCAACTCGCAGCACATGAGTTGCCTGAACCTCTCGCCCTGCAAAACCCACTTACTTTTATTGGTGAGTCTGTTTAATGGCAAGTGTTTTATGATGGGTTTTAATCCGAGAAGTCACCCAAACCCACCGGCTGCCTCTTGCCTACGAAATGCTTGCAAACAGCGTCAGTCACGAAGGCACCGACGTCCTATAGCAGGTGCCTCGGTCAGAGCAAAGGACACAGATAGAACTTCATACATCAAGATGCCAATGTGCTTCCCTCGGCTGCTGTGGGCTTTATCTGTGTCTCATTTTAAATGCTTGTTCTTGCTCCCTGAAATTTTGCAGAAGGGTCTTGAATAACATATATTGCATTAAACAGGCATCCAGTGCTGAAAAATAAGAGGACGGATTCTGTTAATTCAACTACCTATGCAGGTATTAAACCCCAAATGCAACGTAAGATGCTTTTCGGCCTAAGTCCCAGCAGTGAATCCCTGCAGCCGAGCACGGAGAGGGGTGGGATTTTGCAGGGGAGAACAGACATTCATGTTGTCCTTTTGCTTCCTTCTCACTGTGACCAGAATCCTCGTTGTTTTCAGGTGTCCGAAGTGTTGCGATGTGGCTGTGCGGAATGGAGTCCTGCCGACGTCCCAGCCATGCCATTGCTCCAGAGGCACCAGCTGGTGGGTGAATATGAGTGTCGGTTGGGCTTGGGGATTTTTGCATCAGAAGCCTAATGTCAACCACGTCGCATTTGCACTGGTGTGTGCACATGCAAAATCAAAAAGATGCTAAAAAAGCCGTGTATGCTAAAGCTCCTCGGGCAGTACTTTGGAGGGTAGGTGACAAATCCTTGGAAAAGACCTGCTTGCTAATCAGAGTGGAGCTGCAGGCTCTTGTGAAGGTTCCAGGGTGTGCTCCTACCTCCACACTATTTTAGTTTTTGATTTGTGTCCTCATTGAAGCAGCTCTGCAAACAAAAGCTGGGGAAGAAAAGCTCACAGGCTGCCCCGCTGCTCTTCCATTGCAAAGCTGTCAGATCCATTTTACTGCACTACTTTATTTAAAGTCCTAACCTGTGGGTTTTATGCTCTGTAGTACCTGGGTTCTTCTCTCATCTCCTGTGATAAACAGTGATTGAAAGATGGGTATCGTGGCTTCTATGTAGGCTACAAAATCGCTGACAGTGGGAATAGCTGAATTCAGAGCCTGAAAGCCTAGTGTCCTACCAAAATCCAGAGAGCAGATGTTTCTAGCTATCTACAGCCTGAACCTGCCTTCAGTCTCTAAACAAGAGAGAAATCTATCTGCTTTCCCAAAGATATATACCTCTATTACTTAAAAAAACCTAAAATCCTCTTGCCCGGCTGTTCCAGACGAAAAGTGTTAAGACGAGGCCTCTCCAGCGGACACAGTCCCCAGGCAGGTGCCGGGAGACCGTGAGCTCTCCTCAGCCCTGGACCTATTCCGAGACTTTGGATGTGTTGTTCCATTTCCCTATTGCTCACTTGTCTCACCTGTCCCATGGGATGGATGACACTTTCCAGGAAGCTGGGGAGAATTCATCAGTGGATTTTGTACAGTGCTTTGAAGATAACAAGTGCTGAGGGGGGAAAAAAAGAGGTGGTGCTTGAAATGGAAATTTCCCCATTTCTGTCACTGTATTTTCTCTCCTTTTAGAAAAGTCCATTCAAATATACCATCAAAGGCAGCAGTGTTGCAACACCAGGGAAAGAGCAGCTACAAGGGGGAGGTGGGAGCCAGAAACCTCCTCCTGGAGGAGCAGATTTGCAGTGGGCAGGACAAAAATGCAAATCTGCAATCAATCCATCTCTCTCTCCCTTGAACGCTTTGGCCATTTATAACGGTTTAAAGTGAAGTCAGTCACTGAGGACAAGAAGAGAAGCTTGTAAATCCATTTACTACTTTCTGCACTAAAAGAGAAGCAGTGAATTTATAGTGGAAATGCAGTAAGTGCACAGATGAGGTGTTCCACATTAGCGGTAGAGGATGGCTCAAAAATATCAGAGCAAACCTTTGAACAAACAGAAAGCACCTAGGCCTCGGGAGCCAGACAGATCAGCAGCTTTGTGGGCTAATCTTCCCTCCGCTGCCCTGCTCGGAGTTTCCATCAAAGGCACAGAGGTGTCTACGCCACGTCGCCTTTCGCGTCCCCCTCCGTTTGTGGTCCCATTGTGCTGGCGGCACGGGCCTGATAGTGGCTCCCCTCCTGATGCCTTCCCTGCCAGCGTGGGGATGGACAACCGCGGCAAAAAGATGGGGCTTTTTCCCAGCGTGGTGGAATTCGGCCTCCCTGGGAGCAGGAGAATCTGCTTCCAGCTCAGCGGGCTTAACAGCAGGTGTTGCGAAGCTCCGAATTCCCTCCCCTTATGCCTGTTCTCGACTGCGCGTGGAAATCACTTTTTCCCACTTTTTTTGGTCCGTGGCCTCGTCGGACCAGTGCTGTGATTCCAGAGCTCCCTTTCCTGCAAGGCCAGTGAGCCTGTACCGACCCCATCACGCTTTTGGTGTGTCAGAGGCAGCCAGCTTTCCACTCTGTAATTTCAGATTCAACTGGTTTTTACATACGCTTCTATTATGAGCAATCATTTGATGTTAACCATAAGAAAGGCAGAAATGAGCCAGCTCCCTGCGCCAAAGCTTGTCGCTGACAGTGAAGTCTCTTTACAATAGTCCAAGAGTTTAGATGAAATTGGAAATACACCCACTTCGGAGCTGCGTTAGACACATGTGCGTCTGCAGGATGTGACCTTATGCAAAAATGGCGCTTTTCGATGGGGAAGCAGCAGAGTGATGTGTGTCTGCCTTCCCGGCGTGTGGCTACCGAAGCGGACCTAAAGAAGCCCCTGTATTTGTGTGTGTGACCGTGCTCATCCTCAGCCACTACTTGATGGCCAGTGGCTGCTGCTTCTGAGACACGAGGCTGTGATACTTGGAAGTGAAAAGGTACAAAAAATAGATAATAAAAACATACGCAACCCCCCCTGGTGCTTAGGATCCTTTTTACAGTGTTCTGCTTAAAAGGACTACTTTCAGCTTGTGATGTTATTACTATCCAAAAGCTGGTTTGGGCTGACGGTGACTTTGTTATATTTTCTTTGCTTACCAGATTTTATCTGGTATGTAAATCACAGAATGAATTACCTCGTAACTATCCCCGGGTACAAATGGGCTACAGAAATAAGCATCAAGGGGTGATGCAATTAATCCCACTCATGAGGAAAGGCTGTCATTAGTCATTTGCAGCTTCAGCACTGGTGACTTTCAAGGTGTACAAATCTCTCGTTAGATACATTTCATGTTCTGCAGATGGCCATTTTGTCTTCTCGCTGCATGCACTGGAACATGCCCAAGTATACAAAAATGAGAGGAACGATTGTTAGGGCTGAAATTTTTTGTTCGTTTTCAATGGGATTTTTTTTTTTCCTTTGCATGGCGCACATCCTGGGCTTTGATAAATGAGTCTCGCTAGACACTGTGGTAAGCCAACCTCTGCTAATATTCATTATGCAGAACCCACTAGGAAATGGTCTGAGTCAGGGAAATGGAAAACCTTTAAAAGATAAAAAGATTATTTTTTTTCCCTGAGGAAACTAATTTATAACATTTTACATTTCTGGGATGTTTTAGAATATTAAAGCTAGAAATTTCAGGGTTGTATGTGCTATCAATGTATTAAATACTTCATAGCAGAGATATAATGATTGAGCCTTATGCAAAGATACAGACAAGACACTTTTTTAGATCACAGAAAATGTATTCAAAGGTGACTTAGGACCCGGATGTTAAAGAATCTGAAAGAAGCCACCAAGGTGGAAGCGGGCTGTGAACGTGCTGCGTGCCACTGGCTCCATGAGCTCCGCAGTGGGCACAGTTTCAGCCCATGATGAATAACCAGTCGCTTCTTCCTCTTCCAGTGGCCCTGCAAGACACCAAGAGCGTCGGTGCCGTAGTCACCGCGGGGGAGCTGGTACCCAGGAACTTGTCACTTTGGCCTGTCCTGATGGTAACTTGTTTCTCCAGTTTCTAAAAAGTTCCATCAGACTAACAAAAAGCGTGATTCTTTTTAACAGCTTCTGTTGAGCCGCTGTAATTTTGTGTGTGAATGTGTGTGAATATGCTCAAACTGATTTAAATCTCATTTAAATTACTTTTCGCTTCCGTTGCAACCCATACAGCTGGTTTTAACTAGAGGTACCTGTGTCCGGGAGGAGTTCACAACCATCCAGTGCGTTGTCCTTCAAGTGGTACGAGCCTTCCAAAAAAGTTCTCCAGCGATACGTGTGAAAATGAGATTTTAGATTCCTAGGATTTCTACAGTAAACAAAACAAAACAGAAAAACCCCCAAAGAAAACAGTTTCCAGCTAAAGGACTGGTATTCAGATATCACAAAGGGAGAGAAAGAATAGAATCCTTTTTTGTGAGTGGAGTTAGGTCATCTGTAAAAGCCTCTCAGAATATTATCTTCCAAGCTAATCGCTGTATTGACATTTGCCTGTTTCATTAGAGCTGAGTTTTCACTGCAGTGCTGAGGTTAGAACCTGACTCATCTGTCATGGTCAAGGGCCGGTTTGTAATTTCATGACTGTAAAATGAAAAAAACCCAAAACTCTCTCCCTTATTTTAATTAGTTGTGTTGAAATGGTGTTCACAGAATTCTCAGTACTGGTGGGTTTTGACTTCATAGTTCCTAGGTAGATTTTTTTTCTCATAGCTATTTGTTTCATTCAGTTGGCAAAGTGACAGTTATTAAAAAAGAGCCATGTTAAAACACATATTTAAAGAGATAATTGAAAAAAGTTTAATATACCATATACACTAACATACAGATGTCAGGTATAATAGATGCAAGGGCTAACAAAAGGAGGAAGAAAGAAATGTTATCTAAAACTACAAAGAAAAAACAATTTAGGCCAGGACTAAGTCAGTCATCTGTGTAATGAACCTCCATGAACACTGAAGCTGACTGAACACGTAAGTTCATGGTCTCTCCAATACGCTGCCAGTAAACTTTGCAGCAAGAAGGATGTGTCAGAAAAGTTTTATGCACATCCAGGAAACAGAACAGCATCTCAAAGGAGTCAAAAGTTGTTTGCAGAATCTTCCTTTACCCAGGGTAAGAGTTCTAATAGAATTCACACTAATAAATCCAGAAATGCTTCACATCATTATTATGCAAATGTATTTATTCCCTTCAAGAGTCTTTCTAAGGTTTGCTGGAGGCACCACAGATACTTTTCTCTACCCACGTGAGTGTTATCTGCATTTGGCAGCAAAGTTGTCACGAAACATTTTAACTCTTCACTCATTGGTGACCTGTTTTGTCTGAAAGCGATTTTCCTTTTGCATCAGCGCCTGCTTTCCGTCCATTCACTAAGTGGTATTTTGCCACTGTTTTTTTTGTTTGTGGGTTTTAGTTTTTTCTTTAGTAATGAAGAAGATGGAATGGTAACAGACAAAACACAGTATGATTTTTTTTACATAAGATAAGAATAATACTACTAAGCATTTGAAGTTTCTGCTATGTCTTTTGCCTCAGTGGAGGCCGATGAATGACGAGCAGGACTCTGGTGGGACCGGTGTGACCCTGCTTGCGGCCAAGACAGAGGCGTTTCTAGTTGACAGCAGCAGCAGCAGCGTTTCAGATCCAGAATACTTGGATAGCAGAACTGTTGCTGCATCAGATCCTTAGAATATATCCCAGGGTAAGGAACAGGATTTGGAGGATTAACATTTTGTGTGTAGATACCTTATGTGGCATGTTGGAATTTAACTCTCTTTGTGGATTTGGCCAATTAGGCTTTCTCTGCGTCAGCAATTTTATACCTCCCAGGAGCGCTGGGGGATAGACGCACGAAACGTTGCGAAGATGTCAGAAATTGCCTTGTTAGAGACTTGCTGGTATCTCATATAGACAATCCATATGTACATAAAATATTTCACATGTAGAACATGCCCAGAACATTTCACCATCAATCTCTCTCCACTGGGCTGGGAACCGTGAAAACCTGCAGTCACCAGACAGAGGAGCAATAAGTGCTCTCTGCAGCATTTGGCTCCTCCTTGATCTTCCTTGTGTTAACTAAACCTTGTACTACTTGAGCTGGTGGAAGATTACAGGACAAGCTCTGTGACTTTGTTTATTATTATCTGCAGGGAGGGCTGCATGTTTGCCAAAAAAAAGTTAAAAAGGCAAAAAAAAAAAAAATCAGCTTCAAGTGCTATTCCTGCAGCAATCCTCTGGTTAAGCAGCAAACTTATAATTGGCTCAGTTGTTCATGGTATGAGGATGTGGGTACGCCCCGGCTGTGAATAATCACCTACTTCTGCGGTTCAACTTGTGTGAATTCCAGGGGGGACACAGATGTTAGTTACACAATATAGGAGGAAATTCCCCCCAAACATGCTTATTTTTGTTTAACAATAAAATATGACATCAAAACGTTGTGAGTAAATACTTCTAATCCTTGTCTGGTGACGTGATCACCAGGAGGTTAGTAGAAGAGGAAAACGGGAGAGAAAGAGGGACAGAGAGGCTGCTGTGGAGAATTTTCCCATCAGAGAGGTGGTGACTGGGGAAAGCTGAAGGCGAGCCCGCCGTTGTGGCAACTCATACAGTTTTTAACGCACACATCCAGAGAGCAAGGAACATGAAATTGTAATTAGCAGAGAAAATAGGAGAGATGGAATCAGACTCTATCAAGGACAGCTTAAGTGTAGCCTCCAAAATGGCTGTGTCAGACATTTAACTGATGTGCATTTTTAGACGCTTATCTAAATTAGTTATTAGAACACAATCAACTCTGTGTCTCAACCTCTGGTGGTAATGTCCCTGAAGTTATGCTAGGGATAAATTTGTCCTGTATGTTCAGGGCAAAGAACTAAATTCCTCTTATGTACAGACCTCAAATCTCCTTGTGCGTGCCTTTCTCTTCAGTGAAAACAGTTCCCACTTCCCTCTGCTGAAGGCAATAACGTTAACAGCCTCCAACTTATCTCCTGTGATGCTACTAGGATCAGCCATGAAGACAGTTTACAGAGACAGCAAACAGTTGGGGTTATACAAGTGTAATTGAGGGCAAAATCTGTCCTGCCATATCCTAGTGCTTTTTCAAAAAGAAGATATAATTCCACATGAAATTTCTCAGATCCCCAGGAAGGTTGTGTGACTCTCTTTACAGCCATGTGATTTATTTTGCTGGCCTGTGTTCTGCGGATGAAAGGTGAGGTTAATGTTAAATAACAAGTTTGCGCTGTTTTCGGCACTGGTACCCTTCATGCTATCTTTTCTAACTACGTGATAGCTCACAGATGAAGCAGCTTAAAAAACTCCTAAGTGACCAAGTATTTTATTAATTGCTACTCAGTAATTTGGAATTCTGCTGTTGTGACAACTTCCTCACTGCACAGAGCAGTAAGAAGCAGCATCAGCTTTTTATCTAGAAATGCACTTAACGCATAATCCTCACTTTGTGTGCAAGGCCAGTAATGGTGGCTTCATGTGACTAGTATGGAGTGTGGACCTAAAAGGTCTGATGGAACGGAGCCACAGCGCAGCCAAAAGCTTCTGACACAGCCATAAAATTTTGCACCTTGTCTCCCCTTGAAGACACTTCAAACATATTTACTCATAACGCTGATAATCTTTACTTCTGCCCCTCTGCTCCGCTCTGTGAGACCCCCCTGCAGTGCTGCCTCCAGTGCTGGGGCACCAACAGCAGAAGGACACGGAGCTGCTGGAGCGGGGCCAGAGGAGGCCCCGGAGATGCTGGGAGGGCTGGAGCCCCTCTGCTGGGAGGACAGGCTGAGAGAGCTGGGGGGGTTCAGCCTGGAGAAGAGAAGGCTCCGGGGAGACCTTGGAGCCCCTTCCAGTCCCTGAAGGGGGCCTACAGGAAGGATGGGGAGGGACTCTGGATCAGGGAGGGGAGCCATGGGATGAGGGGGAACAGTTTTTAACTGGAAGAGGGGAGATTTAGATGAGATATTGGGAAGAAATTCTTTGCTGTGAGGGCGGTGAGCCCCTGGCCCAGGTTGCCCAGAGAAGCTGTAGCTGCCCCATCCCTGGAGGGGTTCGAGGCCAGGTTGGATGGGGCTTGGAGCAACCTGGGCTGGTGGGAGGTGTCCCTGCCCAGGGCATGGGGTGGCACTGGGTGGGCTTTAAGGTCCCTTCAAACTCTAACCATTCTGTGATTCTACTTATTCATGAGAACAAGACCACTCGTAAGAAACACCTGCAGGCAAAAGGCACGTTGAACACAGCCCCGGTGGAAGGGCACTGGGCCACGTACAAACCCGCTGGTGCCACGCCAGGGCTGCTCCGCCTTGGCGCCAGGCCTCGCGCCTCTCCCGGGGCCGGCCTGGGCCACATGGCCAATGCCCACCCGCCTGCTCGGGCCAGCGCGGCTGGGACCGGGCTGCGGGGGCGGCGGGCAGGCCATGGCGGCGGCGGGCAGGCCGCGGGGCTCACGCTCCCCGTTATTGTCTCCTGCCCAGCGTGCCATGGCAG
>VYZM01003158.1:546090-579851 GCA_013398915.1 Dromas ardeola
GGGTGTGAGGCCCTTCCTCGGCGCGGGGATGGTTTATTTATTTGTTTCCCGGTGTTAATGAGTGCGGGAGAGGGGACGGGGGTTCGTTCCGCCCGCAGCCGGGCGGAATGCGCGGGGCTGGCGGCGGGAAGGGCGCGGAGGGGCCGCGGCTGCGGGCGGGGAGAGCGGCTGGGCCGGACTTGTAGCGGCCCCGGAGGTGCCCCCGCGGGCTGGGCCCGGCCTCGCTGTGTTTGGGGCTTTCTCCTCTGCCGGAGTGTCGCGTCTGGCTAATGGTCAATGGAGGAAGGGTTTAAGAGAAAGGTTTAACTTGTTCACCTCTTAAATAAACGGGAGATTGGGAAATATTTAACCTAAATGGACACACAGAGGAGATGGGCGTGCGTGTGTAAAAGATGCACTTATTTTCACGTGTGGTAGGTATGGAATTGTGAAATGAAGATTCTATGCAAATGAATTTAATCATAACATTTTTAGTAGCATAGGAAAGGGTGGTTTTTTTCCTTTCTTTCTGCCCCCCCCCCCCTTTTCCCTTTCTGAAGTGTGAAAAGAAGATGCTCAGGATCAGAAAAGTAGGAGGCAGACAACATGAGAGGCTTCATTGCTGAAACTGGCTGTTCAAGAAATAAAACAATATGATTCATTGTTGAAGTGTCTTTTTCCTTAGATTTATTTTTACACACTGGTTGCAGTTATTTTGATTTACTGACTTCTTATGCTGAGTTTTTCCTCGAAGCAGTGATGTTCTTGGAGATTAGAAGCTCAGAATGTTTTTATGCAGTCAGCAGGCTACTGTCTGATATCTGTTTACTCCTGGGTTGCATTGACCAATTATTGAAATCAAAGATACTATTTTGATTGTGCACCAATGTAACCTAAATGAGGAGCCTCAGCCACTAGTACTTACTGTTACAATTTAGTAAAAACGCTTTCTCGGAACAAATGTGAAGTGACTTAAGTAAAATAGTATGCCCGTTCTTAAATACGGCTTTTAACCAGATAAAAATGAACCCTGTGTCAAAAGAAGTAGTTCTTGGTTGTAAAAGGCGCGTGTCAAATGTCCAATTAATGTGCAATGTATAATATTTTTTTGTAGTTCTAGTATTACCAGGCAAACACTTTGGTTTTTTGTACACTGCTCCCTTAGAATTGAGAAATCTATGGTGGTTAAGAGGGGTGGAAGTGTTTCTATAATAATAAAAGCACTTCTGGTAAATACATCTTACCTTGGTTTTACTCCTTGAGTTTATATCTTAAACTATGAATGGGGGTTGATTTCGGTGGCCTGGTTTGGATGAATAGCGATATATTTTTTTTTTTAGAGATTTGTTGTGTCGGCTGATGAGGTCTGGAGGGAAGAGAAGGAGGTAGATGCACACAATGCCCAGGCTTGGGAGCTCATTGTTCTTTGCCGTACACTCTGCTGTGTTTGGGACCGTGTTCCCGCTCAAACACGGTGTCTTTTTCTTTTGGGAAGTGAAAGATCGAGAATGGGAAGCATTTTCTACCTCTTTCCTCCTTCCCCGGGATGGCCTTTTGGTAACCTTGCGATAAAGCAAAATAGAAAATTAGAAGCTAAAGGGCGCCAAAACATTCTGTGTGTTCTTTCCTCCTCCCCTCCCAGTGCTGGCTCTGCTTCTTTCTCTGTCTGCAAGTGAATATATAAAGAGAGAGGGAGCACATGAGGTGAGACTCGGAAGTACACTCTTTTGAACCTCTCTCAACTTTCTTTCATGTTCTACCTTCTCCCCCCAAATGAAAGCCCCCGCTGGCTTGAAATAAAAAAAAATAAATTACTCCAGATTTGTATATTAGCTTTGAGGTGTTTGGTCTGGAGGCACATGTGCGAGGGAAACTGCTGCCAAGGGAGAATACTTCAGATAAATGCATTGGGATGGCAAAAGTAAAAGGAAGTGTGCAGAGCTTGGTTTCAGTGTATATACATAGTTTCTTTTCTTGATGATTGTTTAATGTTTCTGTTTTTACAGCAGCATCTGTCAGAAAAAAAAACCACACCCAAACAACAAAGAAACCCACAAAAAACCCCCAACAATCAACGCGCTCCACACACAAACAAAAATAACCCCAAAACAAAAACCCAATTGTAGAGTCACAGCATATCTGGAGTTGGAAGGGACCCGTAAGGATCATCGAGTCCAACTCCCTGCTTCTCGCAGGGCTACTACTATAGTGTGTGCTGAAGCTGTGAAAGAGCCGCTGCTGCACAAGGGCTTGAGCTTTTGGGTTATCGAGGTATGGTAAGATCTCAGTTAGCTCACTGATAACTTCAGCCAGCTGGTGATACTGAGGTATGTGGAAGGGGGTAAAAAAATAACACGTGGGTGTTGAGGAAAAGATGCCAGTGTGCTAGATCCTTTGGAGAGCAGGCAGCAGTGACTGTCGTAGCTTAATTATGGGGCCTCAAAGTTCTGATTTTGACTCTTTAGCTGACTTCAGTCTATAATTGGGGTAAATGGCTTGAGTTTCCTTAGCTGAATAAAATCAGGTGGTGATTGCCTCTGGATTGAGGATGCTTTTTTTTTTTTTAATTTTTCTACCATGTGTATAGCTTTGGTGTGGCTAGAGATCATTTTAGCATTATTGCAGGCTGTTGTCTGTATGAATGCTACGATTTGAGTTCACAGAGAGGTACAGTGAAATACTTACGTTGCGTTTCTGTGGCTTCGTGATTCCTATGGCGTGTGAATTTGAGCTATAGAGTGACTGAGAGAGGGATAACTCTCCATCTGGACAAAGCTCTTGATATCCCTGTGCGAAATGGGAAGCATTTCTTGGGCAGAAAAGGTAAGTGGAGCTAGAAGAGACAGACCTGCCTTAAACAGTAATTACATAGCTGGATTAACAAGTAGTGATTTCTTCACATCCGAAGGTTAGTTTTATCTTAGAGGGGGTTTTGTATGCCTGCAAAAGTCCATCCTGTGAAGTTGTGGGTGTACATTCAGTGCTGCCGCAGCAAAAGACTAATAATCAACAACACTCACAAATGTGAAGAGATGTGGTGTGTGTAATTCTTAATGCTGATTACAGCTCAGGTGAGAAAAATGGCATTCTGATGTTGCAGTTTAATAATTGAGTTTTTTTAATAACACGCTATTTGTTAATTTACTATCATAGCTACAAAACGCATCTTTCTGTTCTAGCCATACTGGGTAGTTGTTTTGCCTGTAAAGAAGTTATTTCACTTTTGGGAGTGGGAGGAAAAAAGTGTGCTGTGAGCATATAGAAATGTGCAAGTATGTGTTACTGGCTGCGTAATGGCACAGCAGAACCTGTGTTATCCTCTCAGCAGAGCTGTTTGTACATTAAGATTGCCTGAGGGTAGCTTTGATTTCATTACGTGCCATATTTAAGGACAGTGTAAGCTTCAGTAACATGTTACGCTCTGCGTTGTTGGCATACGAATACAGTACTCGAATTGTAGTTAATTTCTTGTTCAAAAAATAATTACAATTGGAAAACAATTAGTTATTATGTGATCCTGAAAAGGGATGAGTGAGCGACTTGTAAATTTAAAAGGGGTGGTCGGGGTTGGAGTTAACCATTTAAAAAAAAAAAAAAGACAACCAACTCCCTAACTTTCTAATATACAGGGTTTTTTTTTTTTTAGGATGGTATCCTGGTTAGACTAACTGTTTTTAAGGTTCAGCTATTTTTCACTCTGGTTTTGCTATGGAAATACATTGCAGTTGTTTCAGTTGCATGAAGTCTAAATAAATCGTCCTTCTTGACTTAAAGGGATGCTTAGTACCTGACTTTAGCGCAGAGCTTAAATTTAAATCAATAGGCTTAAAATACGGTATATTTACAAAAAAACCCCTATCTTGGAACCAAAACAGAGCAAAACCCCTATTGATTAGAGACCTGCTTTTTTAGTGTGTTTTTTATTTTTTAAAGCTGCTGGAAATGAAGCTTGTACTCCACTGATGTAGAGTTGTTTATTGCTATAGGGAGATTGGTGTTGGTGATGTGGACGCTATCAGGAGGAGGGGAGTGTGATTAGATGCAGTTTGGAAATAGTGTTTTCAGAAAGTTGTTAGGGGGGAAAAAAAAATCTAGCCACTTCTTGGCGTGATAGGAGGTGTTAGGGAGCAGGATCTACAACGCGGTATTGTGCTCTTTATGTTGCTTTGCCAGCAGCATTTTACACAAGCTTTTATAACGTTGGTAGCTGTGCCCAACTGCTCTTTTCAGAGAGGCTGATGTATGAACAAAGGAGCAAACAAGATATGAATACTGTGCTGGCTCCTTTTTATTTATAAGTCTACTGGGGCAAGGAATTGCTGTAAGTGACTAAAAAAACCCAAACAGCTTGAAATATTAGCTGAGTATTCCTGTTTCAGTAGGTGTTGTTTGTTTTGGGGATTTTTTGTTGGTTGTTTATTTGTTTGGGGTTTTTTTAAACACAAATGTCTGTTTAGTTCACTGAGCATCCAGAATAGTACGTTGACCTAGAGAAAAGTGAAGCTAGCCTGGATACAAACATCAGTTTTCCCTCTATGCCTAATGGGGATAATGATGGGCTTTTTTGTGGTGAAATTCTTGGGAATGTGTGCATGAAATGCGCTGGAACAGAGCTGATGGTGTTTCTCTGAATTCTAGGCATAAAGGGTTGCATGTGTATTTGGCATCTTAATTCTGTTAAAAGTGCATCTCTGAAAATGTAGATCAGTTTAGGTATTGCATAAATTTGATAGATTACGAAGTAAGTTTTTATGATTGAATTATCAAAAATCGGGTAATTCTTTGAACGTGTAGGTTGTCTTTTCTCCCTATGAATGAGAGGCTAGTTCACTGTTTAAGATTCGAGGTAAGCAGAAGGAAATGAGTGCTCGTTAATTTTGAGACAAGTAGATTAAATACATATATTAACTATATATTTTTTTTAAATGTTATAATGGTATTATCAATCCCTGATACTGAGGGTCAATTTTGGCCTGTTTCAAATACGTAACAGGATTTCTGTTTTAGAATGATGGATGTTACGTGGTCTTTCCTAGTGCAGGCAGTGAAGGTTGTGGCGTAAATTTATTTTCATGACCAGCAGTACTAATGAAGCTTGTGTTCTAGTAGTTGTTTTGAGGAACAGAAGAGCTTATAAGTCCTGAAGTTTGCCCCCTTCATCCCTGTTGCCAGTTACTTTTTCTTTTCCCCTGTCCTTCATAACACTTGGATGGGCAAATGGACGTGGATGTGCCTACGGACTAGCTGGCTGCCAAGCAAAACTTAAAATGCTGGTTTCTGTCTGGCCAGGCCTTAGTGGGGATGCAATTAATTAGAGCGTTTTTTCTGATCCATCTGTGGGTTTGCACAAAACTTCCAGGAATGTTGATTATTGCCGAGATGACTGTTGTGGCAGGCTTGTTTGAAATTCATTACGCACCAGAAGTTACTGGCATGAAATGAGAGGATAAGGCAACTGGGGAGGGGAGGAGAGGGGAAAGTGAGGTGAATTAGGGAAGTTTTATTTTCTCTGAGAAACCATGTTAAAGAAAGAGAAAGGAAGTTCTGTCATCTAGTGCTAATAAATCTTTCTGTCTGCGTGATGAGCAGTTTCTCCTTTATGTTCGTCTTTTTGTTATGGCTAACTGTTTTGGGGTGGACACAGACAAGTTCTTGGGAATTTGGCCCATCTTCCTGCAGATCTTCTTCCTTTTTTTTTTTGGAGCTGTTTGGAAGCATTCGTAGTGATCAGCAGGTCTGGGAGCAGGCTTAAATACATAGGGGAAACATTCTTGTTATAGATTATGCTAAAATGAATAAAAACATTAAGGAGCAGAATTTATTAGTGAGAAAATGCTGTTAAAATTTTAGAAAACCAAGCTTCTGTTTGGTTTGACATGACTCCTGGTGTGTCTGTGTTTACACCAATTCTCCAACAAATGAATTCTTACCTACAGTAAGCCTAATTTGTATTAGGGGACTGAAAAATGGTAGATCTTATTTGATCTCAGATATCTTGCAAGTGGTATATATTAAATTCTTTGGCAGATATTGTATATTAAACTCTTGATCCTACAGTCAGATATCTGTACTGGGAGTCAGGGTAGTCTGAATGTGTGTAGGGAAATGGATGGGGCAATCTACTTGGTGGGGATTGTTCATCATGCACATTACGATGAATGTGACCTATATATATTTGTGCCTAATGTAAGGTAGGGGCACATGAATGAATTAATGTAGGGTGAGTTGCTGTGTAACTTACTGAATGTTAAATATAGAGCAAGTGTTCACTCTCAATGACAGCAGGTGTGAGAGATGCCGATTTTCTCTCTCTGAAGGGTGGGTAACTTCAAGCAGCCCTGTTTACTTCTGTCCCTTAGTAAATGGCTCTGGGCGCTTAACACAGAGTGGCTGTGACTCATGGGACCTCATCTGCGCGTTTATACCTGGAATCAGCAGTCTGTGCAGTACTACTCATTCCATAAGCACCCATCTATTACCTAAACGGACAAATTGTCTTGTTTTAGCTCATATCTTAAAAATTTTAACAAAAGATATCTGTAATCTTGCCAATATTGTTGGCAATAGAAGCTCTAGTGAAGAGCAGTTTTAAGTTTTCTTTAAGTGAGAAACAGTTCAAAGCATGTATAGACTGTGGGACAGCTAAAACGTGTAGTGAATAGTAGACTTTTAATGTTAGAGTTGCAGCTAAAGGCATTGAGTCATTCTTTTGATGCCAGAGATAGGTCTTTCCTATGCAGCTACTGAAATCACAGTGGTCTAGAGGCAGCTCTTAAGACTGAACTTTGTTTTTAACCTGAGCACCTGTGATAATTACGTGGCCGCATTGCTATGTAAAGCAGGATGATCTAGACTTGAGTGTATTGGTGTGGTGGAATAGAGAATTAAAACAAAACATGATGGTTTCTGTCAAACCCTACTATTTGGCAACGAGTTGAAAGAAAAATGGCAAGTTCAGTTAGTAATTACCTATGTATTATAGGATGCTAGGGGATCAGAAGCTTTGTGGTAAATATCAAAGTTATTAAATATATGTGTTTAAGGATTATGAATCTTCTTAAACAAATGCGTATATGGCATTTGCCTGCTGATACTAACAGCCACAAGGGACTAGAACACATGGTGTTGATGATGCAATGCCTCTTTTCCTTGATGTAGGAGTCTCCATCCGTTCATGCATGTTAACATGAAGTGTGATGAATATGAAAGAAGAAAGTGACGGTACATCATAGAATTTTAAGTGCTTTAAGGGTTGTTTTTCTCCAGAAAATTAAACCCAGTAAAAAAATCACGGTGCCCAGGCAATCAGGACTTTTCAGATTTGCTTTGAATTAAGAAAGAGCACTTGGCATGTGGGAAGGTTCTTCAGGGTAAGTGCTTCATGGTGATAGTGTGGAGACCCACATCAAACACTTTTTCCTATACCTGCAATTGAAGAGTGACTCTCTGAGCTTGGAAAACTTGGAATTGAACGGAGCTCCTTATCTTTTAAACTTCTGCCTTCCACTGTGTGGGAGGGTTGGTTGTTTGATTTTTGGTTGTGTTTTTTTTTTTCATATTGGTGCTCATCTGTTCTTTGGAAGTTTTTAATGCCCACAAAAAAACCTTAACCTGTCTCTTGGAATTCTGCCCGTGTTCCTTTATAATTCTTCTTCAACTTGTTTTCCCATCCCCTCTGTCTGCAATAGCTTTAATGCAGGTATTTCACCTCTTGTTCTTGTATAATCTAGAACTGAGGTATGAACTCCAAAGTATGAAAGAATCTTCAAAGTATGGGAGTAGAAGTATGGACTTATATTGGAGAAGTTGCTTGAAACTTGCAAATTTACCTGGTTAAGGCCCAGTATCGGAGAAGATTCTGCAAAGAACGCTTTGCCTTGCTCCTTGTTCTTGGTAAACTTAAAAATGGGAAAGCCCACAGGTTCTTTAGGTGAACAAAACGCACACAATATAACAATACTTGTGTGTTCTTCTGGTACCTGATATCTCTGTGCCAGGATGGTACATCTTGTATAAAAAGGAATGCCATGTCTCTATTAGAGATCCTCTAATGAGGTCGGCGCAGGAGACTTAAACACTTAATCCTCACTTTTACAAACTGGGAGTGAGATGCAGGAGACCTAATTTATGTCTCCAAGGTCATTCACTTTCATGAAATTTAATAGACCTGCCTTTGACTGTTCCGTAAGCCACTGAATTATGCTACTTGCTTTCTAACGTGAACCCTTAAGATGAGAAACTTTACCCAATGATAGAATGAACTTAAAGGTACCTATACATTTTAAGATTTCTGTGAGTCCGATGCCCAGCTAGTAAGAGCCATCAGGAAATAAATTGGCTTAGCTTAAGACTGGTTTGAGCTGTGCGTTTGGTTTCTAACGTATTTTATTTGTAAGGCTTAAACTATAGGTTTATTTCTATCACACCCAAGTTTATTTGGTGTTACTGGGAACAAAATCAAAATGGGCATGGCTAAAGTAAAGCCCATTTTATTTTATTTTCTTGAGATCTTGATGTGATTTGCCCCTTGTATCTGTGATTAATCAGGGAAACCTCCTCCCCTCCCCCTTTCTTGTTTGCAGTGTTTTCTGTGACTCAGTTTCCATGGTAAATTTTATATTCCCTGCTGCTTAATTCAACTGAACTCAGGGCAGAAGCTATGGAAGGCTTTCAGAGGATGACAGTGGCAAAAACTGTTGAAAGCTGCTCTTGTGTTGGCTGGCCAAAGCTAGAGTAGGGTATTGTTTCAGAGGCTAAAATTTAAATCGAAGGAATGGAGTGAAAAGGGGCAAACATGGATAACTCAATGAAGGTGCATGTTTGTGAAGAAACACGGATGGAGTGTGGTAATGGAAGTAGTTCTCCTAAGGCAGAGATGCAAATAGAACAGCCTAATATCTGAATATAGGGAGTATGGACTTACGGCTTTTCTGTTTATAGGCAGTCTCTTGGTGTTGGGAGGAGGTTGCAATGCATGCTTCTGAAGGACAGTCTGAATAATATTTGGATTAGAAAAGGGCCAAGTCAACTGTTACCATATGCTCTTGAAAGAAAACTTAAGTAGAATCCAAGTTCTCTTCTGCCCTGCCGAAACAGTCCTGGTTGCTGTTTGAATGTCTTCATCAAAGCTTTGAGAGATTGTAGGAGTGCAGTAGGTGAAAAGATAGTAGTGCACATAGTCTAGTAGTCTTAAGATTTTATTTTTATTGTACTAATTTTTAGGGAGGTGCTAGAATTACCAATGATATCTTGCTATATGCCAAATGTCCTTTAGTAGAAATGTATGTGGGTTGTAACATGTTTATTTTGTACCTCTGCTTATATTTTTTTGTAATTATGCCAGTTTCCCTAGTGTAGGTTTTGGGATTCTACCTGCTGTTATTATTTTTTGGTGATTAATGTCAACGTTTGAGGATATGTTTCTTTTTCCTGGATTCTCAGTTTCTATCACAGTTTACCTTCCATGGCTGGCTTTGTAAAATACAGTTCTGTAAGCTGCCTATCTCCTCATTCTTCTGGTTGGAAAAAGTCATTTGATTCCTATTTCCTGCCTCTCTTCATGTTGAATAGACTTAGTCTTTTATTGTTGAGTTTTATTGTCTAACTGCATGCTTCTCTTTCCATGGCTGTAATATATGAAAAATGAAACTGGCTCCACTTGTATCCTCATTGTATGTCCCTTTTCTCCGTGCAGGCTTCCTTCAATTAATAAGAGCCTCTTCTCTTCCCTGCACTAATTATTCATCAAATAACTCCTTCCATAGCTTTTGTCCCAAAGTACAAGTTTAGTAAGATGTGGAAAGTAATTACTTTTGTGTATGTTTAGTGAAGTCTTCTGAGTCCTGATAAGTTATATTCACACTTTTCCTTGCTGGGACTTTTCTTACGCCCTAATGCACGTTAGGTATTCTTGAATAGAAACAAAGGCTGGGAGGGATTACTAATGAATGAGGCCTCTTGTTTATAACGTTCAGTTGAAACTAAACATGTTTCCTATATTAAATCCCAAAGATATTTTAATTGGGTCATATATTTAATTCCTGGAGATGATAAAGGGTCATGCTACAGGTAGGCAACAAGAAAGACTGGAAGGATTGCATGTTGTTAATTCATAACAAGAATTTAGATGTCATTGGTATTGCAATATTTGGGTTGTGTTCCAGGCACTTAAAAAAGAACCCAACACCACAACTTGCTGCATGACCTTGAGCTGAACAACTCATTGCAATTGTGTCTTTCTGCTTATGAAAGATGTGTTGATACTCTGTCATTGTTATCAGGAAGCTTTATAGATCTTAAGAAATATGAAAATGCTAATTTTTTGTATCTGTTTACTTTGCTAATCCGAAAATGTATGTTAACTTCGTTATACATTACGTATTTCCTCTTTGTGATGATCCTGAAAGAGCCAGTTAATGCTTTAAAAGCAACACAAAACAATCCTTCCAAGCCTAGCAGCTTGGCCATTCCCAAATACAGAGAGAACTTGACTTGATGGCTCAGAATCATGAAAATCTGTGCTGTGGCAAACCTTTAGCTTTCTTTCTATGATATTTTACTGTTTGGTATAGAGGACCAGCAAGCTCTAAAGTAATGATGAAATATGTGGAGATTTTTTTATTTTATTTTTTTTAATGGCAGTTTGTGGCACTGGTTACAGAAACAATAGGTAAACTCTGAGGAACCTGTTGTTCTACTGGCTAAGAAATGACTACACTTAAAAAATACAATCTGAGTAGCTCTCTTTTCAGTTTATTGTGGTTACTTGCACCTTCCGCGCCACCCCCCCGGCCCAGTGAAGAATGAAGTTATTTTGCTGTTTTACCATGTTACTATTTTTTTTTTCTTCCTGTTGGACCATAGCAGTGAGGTAGGGTGTGCTTTAAAGTATGGACGTTGTTTTGAAGTTGTTGGGTTTTTTTCCTATATTGATGTCTGGAGATTGATATATTTGAGGCGGTATATTTGCATCAAGGCACCAGTGAGCTGTGTTCCCTGTGGCTATAGATCATCACTTTCTCACTGTATCTTTTAATTTAAGACGTGGTTGCTCTTTCTTTTACTTCAAAGTCTAACTCTGATGGCAACTTTCTGTTGTATCTTTGCATTTGTTATTTTGTGTCTTGATGTATCATCAATATCCATTTGGTATTACTTGTCCATATCAAAGTAGTTAAGGATTTTCTCATAACAGCAGCTGTAGAAAATACCTAGTTCTTCAGTATTGAATGGAAATTATTCTTATTGTTTTTTAAATGCTTGTTCTATTAGCTACCAAATTTGAGTTATATTAAATTTTCTTCTTAAAGTTTTAGAATAAATTTCTAGCTTGCTATTTTCCATGGTTCTCAGAACCGTGTTCTGGTACAGTTCTTGTCCTGAATCGAGTTTACCTTTAAAATGAGCTTTGTAGGAATTACTGTAACTTTTTACTCCCTGGTTTACTTATTTGTGCTTTTAGCAGAAAGTATGTGCCTTGATGCTTTGTAATAGCAGGATATCTCTAGGTATTACTAATGGAGACCTCCTATATTTAGTGTCCCTCATGTTACTAATTGACTATTTGCTCATTCAGAGAAGAGTTCTGAATCAATACTGGAAATACTTTCTGAGTAACGTTCCCCCTACCTCCTTAAAGTGAATGAAATTGGGATTTGGCTTTCAGGTGTACGAAGGTGAAGATATAAATGTTGAATGAGCCTTCCAAGATGGAAGGAGGTGGTGTTATCCATTAGTGAGTTAAGGAAAGCCAGAAGGTTATTTGCTATGTACATGTTTGCTTTTAATAAAGATATGTTCTTTAGAATCTAGTTCAGTAGGAACATAATTTGAACCTCATTTAAATATGATTCTTGAAAATCAGTGTGAGTATCGGTAGGTGTATAAAGAAGACAAATTGTGTTCTCTCTAGCCTGCTTTCCCCCCTTGTCCCCAGGTGAGAGGAAGGAAGGAAGGGCTTTAGAGAAGAAAATTAGTCAGAAGAGATTAATACTTGCAGTGCAGAAAACAGACTGATCCTTCTGTGATCTTAAGTTTCTGTTTGAAGTCCAACCAGGCCTATTCTCTGTGTGGCTGGGTGTGTTTTCCAGCTTGTGTAGCCTTTTTGTCTGGTCTGTGATTAGAAGAGGTGGTGGCTGTAGTGAGCTGGTGTCAGAAGTAAAACCAAAATATTCTTTAAGCTTTAAAATACAATTTGACATACAAACAATTATCAGAGAGCGTATCTAGGGGAAAGAGGGTTTCTTTCTCCTTTTTTTCTGATGGTACTTTGGCATGTGTATCAGTATGCGTGAGTTGTTGAATGTGATTTTTTTCTTTCTTTTTTTTTTTGAGAGAGAAAATGAAGACGATATCCATTGTGTTCATTTTCCACACTATGACAATACATAAAGACACCAGACTTAAAAGGTACCTTAAAAATATCTCTTCACTGTAGCAGCAGAGCCCTTGTCTTCAGTGTTTAAGTTCAGGCAAATGCCTTGGTGATAAAAAGCATTTTGAATTTTCAAAGTTGTGGATTTTTTTGTGGGAAGAACCTATTTGGGTAGCATCACTTAAAGATCCCTTTGAGATTGTTCCCTGCATAGTTCCTTGATGTTAACTGTTCTCAGGTCATCAGTTCCTACTCGCAGAAATAGGACTTCAGGGGCCAGTCATCCCTAGCACGATCTGACTTCTGTAGCTGTGGAAAAATGTCTTCTGTTTCAAAAGACTGCAGATGTGAAGTGTTTGTCAGAAAGAACTTGCAGAGCATGGTACGTGGCCAATATGCTCGCTATAGTGACTTGATGAGCTATGAATTTGCACTGCAGATAAATTGGCTGTCAGGGTGGACTCTAAGTGTTGTCTCTATAGCACTGTACAATTTTTTTACTTTTTTTGAACTATTGGTGTCAAAACAAACCTCTGGTACTACAGGGACTGAACGCTGCAGAAGCTTGTATTGGGAGTTTTCACATTAGTGAGAAACTGCTTAGAGATAAAGGGTGTGCAGAAAGTCTGACATTTGGGGCTAGCGCTGGGTAATGAAATACATGAAATCATTTAAGAGGAGGAAGCTGATATATGATATTACAGAGCAACATCTAAAGGAGTTGGTTTCAAAATGTGAAAGGACTTCCTACGAGCAGTAGCACCCTTTCCCAATCCCTTTAGGAGCTGGATATCCATCTGAATTACGTTTGTTCATTATGATTAGTTGAGTATATTCCTGAAAAAAACAAAGGCTTTGAATAGTCTTGCTTTTTTGATGATCCTGAGCTTGAGAAAACCCACGTTTCTCTGTAGTGGTAACTCATTTAGCTGTGTCTAAAATTTGGTGCTGCTGTGTAGTAGGCAAAAATCTTTGCTATGCATTTAGTTCTCAGGGAAGTGTCGCAGCTGAAACATGTTTAAAGAAATCTGCTTAAAAGGTTTAATTTTGCTTGCTTGTGCACATATTGGTTTTTTTTTTTCCCCCTCCAACGTGGGACGTCGTGCTATTTACTCAGTGTGAAAAGAGCCCATACAGTGGCGTTCATCATGCCATAGTCTAATCCGAAAGAAGATTATATGGAAAACCTACTGGTTTGGGGAGTGTGCTTCTCAACAAGAAGAGTGTCAGCTCACCTACAAATCACTTTATGCCGTGTGTGTCAGGATAGTTTGTTACAGGTATATTTACTTTTCTATGTTAAAGAGAATTCCTTTTGTGACTTTGAATAACTATAAACCGGAGAATTACATGGCTGAAATCTTTGAGGTGAGAAATTGATTCAGGTTTGGGATACAGTTCGATTCTGTATTGGTGACAGGTTTGATTGTTAGCACCGCATAGAATGGTAGAGCAAAACTTTGGACTTCATGGTCAGAGCAGCAAAGAGATGGATACACACATTGCCTATTGCGTGTCCGTTGTGTGGCCAGTGTTGACCCAACTTGGACTAGTTATTGCTTGCCACAGGTATGAGGCAGTGGCTGTGGTAAAGGCAAGCAGAAAAAGCTTTCCGGAGACTTTCAGGCAGTTTGAAATATTTCAAACTGGGTTTAGAAGAGGGGGAAAGGGCTGTGGTGATGATTACTAGGGGAGCTTGGGAGTGCAAAATGTATTTATGGAAACAAGCTAACACTTAAACAGAACTGTAAAGACTTGTCTTCTGATCAGCTTTTTAATGTGAAAAGAGCTCTCCGGTTTGAATTACAGGGCTCTGGTTAAATGATTACATGAGGTATGTTTAAAAATAGCAAATGTATTTTATGTCCAGTCAAGTAAGGTTCTTGGCATTCAAAACTCAAATGAAATCTATGTTGACTTGCATCTGACAGCCAAGTGGCTCAAATTCTATATTTCTTGAACGAAAATTGCTTTTTCTAAATTTTAGATGAATACCATTGTAGCCTGTAACAAGCAATAATCTCGTACTGGACTTTCTTTAAGAGTAGGACCCGTAACTCTGCAAGCATGCTTCAGTTCAGCTATTTAAAATATGGGGTTTTGAATGCTTATGCTAAGGCAAATTTATAATTTGTGAATACTATTTTTTTCAGAGTGAAACGGTCTGTTGAATTCTTCTTTAGCTTGTTTCTGTGCACTTCAGTTTGCCAGATTAACAGAGCTATTAATAATAGCCACTCTTGCTTTCTCAGCGTGAAAGAGGTGGTGAGCATGGAGCTATATGTAGTTTGTATTTTTAATTAAACTTGTACTGGGATTATCTTGTATTACCAGTTACCTTCTAGAAGATTATGTTCATAAAAGGTTCATGAGTTGTTAAGTGGAAGAGATTAAAGTGATTGTTGGCATGTTAGCAGAATTATTTGTTGCCTACGCAGCATTTGTTCATAGCTTTTATTTGCCAGTAATGGCAGACAAGTAAAATGCAAGCATCTGGATTTTAAAATCTACGTTAGCTGACAAAACCAGGCTGTATTTTGGAATGATTGTCTTTTTTATTATTATTTTTTAATGTGATGTTTAGTTGTTTAGAAATATTGAGTGGAAGGATAGGGTTTTTTCTGTGTTTTTGTGTACTGTTACTTTGTGGTGATCCTCTTAATGGTGTGACCAGAGAAGTATTTTATTAAAGAATGGAAAACCACTTAAAGTATGGAGGGCACAAATGAGCATAAAGGACTGATGAGCAGATTCTGGAGAAGATAGCTTCCATTATAGTGGACTTGTAAATCCTTGCTGTACTGGTCAGTTAGTCAATATGGGAAAGGCGTTGAAGGAATCCCGTGCTTAGATAAATAATGTGTTGAAATACAGCGCTTGGTATGATTGTATGCGTCTAGATCTGTTTAGAATTAACTGTGAAATACGTTGCCGCAGTAATGAAGAATCCAGTGGGTGTCTCTGCTGTTATCAAAATCTATTAGAGAGTTTAGCTGTGCGTGAATGCCTTTCATTGTTATGCTTTCGATTCATCCTAAAGCAGTATAAGTAAATGGCATCCATTCTGTGCCGATATAAACAGTGCCTATATGCTTTACAAACAGTGACGTTACAGTTTGAGTAAACATCTGTTTAGCTTTTAGTAATGGATACCAGGCTGGTTGTAGAACTTTTAGCCACGGTTGCATGCATTTTAGCTGCAACAAGGAAAAATAAATATGGGAGATGATATGGCAAACTTTTACATTGTCTGATTATGCACAGATACACTGTGGAAATGTGACCTGTTATTTTTGAAAGGTAATCTGTGGGATTAATTTTTGTGTGTAGAGCGACTTGTTAATGGATATAGTAAGCCCAGTTTCTAGCGCATTCTGTGATGCTACAGAAATGTATTGCACTATTCTGCTCTGTATGTTGCCTTCTAAAAAATATTTTTCCCTCCCACTTTTAACAAGAAGTTCCCTTGTAGTTCTTTGAATTTGCGTGGGCTGGGGGGGAAAGGAGATACATCTGTACAGGAACAGATTTGGGTCAGTGCATCATAGCAGGCTTGCGCCAGCATCGTGCGATACTAATGCTAAACCTACTGTTTCAAACGATGACTGCGAAACTTGACATTACCACTAACTCTTCCACATGCTAATACACTTATCTCAAATTTGGAGATGTTTGAGATGATTAAGAATTCTAATCTTAATTGCTCTTTGGTTGCCAAAAGTGTTTTCTGTTAACAATATGTCCAATTTATCTTCATCCAGCTTTCCTTCTGCCCCGCAATGACGGTTGCATTATGTTGTCAGTGTAAACGTGTGCCTAGCTTACTGAATTTACAGAAAGACTTGTCTTACGTGATTGTATCTAGAAGTCATGTATTGAGTGAGATGTTTGTGAGGTTAATTTGAAAGCTTATAAAGCAGTGACCATTCCTAGTGCTCTGCTCTGAACTGGGAAAACACGATTCCTGTCTGTAGCAACCTGCAAAGCCAGATTTTCATTGCAGAACTTCTGATGAATGCATCACTGTTTTGAAACGTAACTTGTTGTGTTTTTTAATATATACATGATAGCTAGTCACCATGTGGTGGCAATTTTCTCAGTAAAGGAATTTGTGTGGGTAGAAACTCTGATATTTCTTTGCTCAAACATGAAGAATCCAAGCATGCTTTAAGTTAGGCATATTAGTTACATTGATAACTCTGTTTTCCAGATGTAGTGAGTTCAAGAAGGGGGTATATATCAGAAGGGACTATCAAGAAATTAACATTAGATCTGTCTTTGAATTCAGTATTTCATGCATGTCTAGCTGGTAAAATGCTAAATGCAATTTTTTCAATTATAAAGGCTTAGGAGGGCTTAGAGATTATTTTGTGAGATTCTAAAATATGTACTATTTAATACATAGTGCAGAAGGAAAAATCAGGTTTCTTAATGTAAGAACACGAAAATGGAGCCAGCTGCAGCGTTATGCCACCCTGATGCAGCTTTGATGCTATGTTTTTTAGCAGTAAATGAAATATTGATACCTCTTTCTCCCCCCTCACTTTCCAGTACACTCTTAAAGGTTTTGCAGTTGTGTTGAAGTTTTTATAGAACAACCAATCAAGTTTCTGTAACTTTTTTCACTAGGCCTTTATGAATATTAAGGGTTTGTGTTTGTAGTTTAGGGGAAAAAAAAACCTGTATGAGCAGTTTTCTTCTGTACATGGGTGAATCTATTTGTGAACAAGAAAACTGCAGAACTTTGTAAGCTCAAATGAGCTCATGTTCATATGGGTAAGGAGCATGATGTCCCTTGGCTGCAGCGAAATCATACCCAAGATCAAGTAAACAGTATATGAAATGAAACTAGTAAAATGGAAAATAAATGTGTAATTATATCACAAATGAAAGACAGATGTTAGGAACCCAGGGATTATGAGGGCTGGTATGAAAACCATGCAGCAATGCGATGCTTGTTTGAACCATATGTTAGCTCTCAAGCGTGAGTTATATACCACTGAAACGGTTCAGGATACTAGGGAAAAGTTCTTACACTTCTGAGGATTAGGAAAGTAGAGAGGTTAAGAGGAGATTTATAAGGCTGTCAGAATATTCTGCTAGGACTGGAGACATTTGAATTCAGTAGGACAGTGAGCTGCCTCCAACGGAAAATCGTTTGGCTCTGATGGCAGGGTGTACAGGTAGTCTCATTCATGGTACTAGCAAGGTCATGAAGAGTTCCGATTTTGTCACTGTTGGCTTCTGAGCCTAAGCAGCTTCATGTAGCTCTTGGAATTAACTTAGCCCGTCCCCAAATACCTGACATCTAGCAGCTAACTTGTATTTATGAAATGGATTCACTAAATGCTCTTTCCTTACTATCAAAGAAGCTGAAATTTCACAATACTTAACAAGCTCTTTTTAGTGAGCTAAAGCTGAAACTGCGGCGTTGCAACTAAAGTGGAATTGGAGGATCACTGAAAATGGTTTTGCGTCCAGCTGTAAGCTCTATAAAATACTTAGTCTGCTAAATTCTGATGTCTTTATTTACTCCTTACTGCAGTGGAAATTAAATCAGTGGGAAATGTTTCGGGGACTGGTCCATACTGGCCCAAATATTAGCAAACTGATTTTTTTTTTTTTATTTCTGTAAGTTGTATTGCCTTGCTTGTTAATTTTTTTAGAAAATACTGTAGCAAACAACTGCTCAGGTTGTCAACTGCAGGCTGAACAAAGACATGCTAAGGTGACGACTGGAAATGCAGCGCTTTCTCTTCTGATGTATTGTTTGGCTCTTGTATGTATGAGTATGCGTGTTTTTGCAGCTTTATGTCTAAGTGGATGGTCAAAGGTTCAAGGTTTCTAAGATGCACAGAAGATCACTCATTCTGTGTGTGTTTTAGCTTATTGTAACTTGATGACAGCGTTGAATTGAGTGCTGTGAGAAATTGGTCCTGATGTGAAAATTTTCCCCCTTTGTACTTCTTGTGTTGTTCTGCGCACCTCATATCTTGCATTGGGGAAAGCAGGTATCAGAGAGAACCTGAAAATTAAGTTGGAGTTTGCTCAAATTTTGCTCAAATTGCCATTGGATAGTTAGTCTTGTAGAGGCCAAAATTGTAGAGGCCAAATTAAGATCAACACTGAAAACATTTTTTGATTTTTTTTTAGTGGTTTATCTACATGTACCAAGAAGGTGGGGTGCAGATTTGAACATCTGTAGCGATACACTGTGGCTTCCCTATAAACCTGTAGTTCTAAGAACTTGCTTGATTTTTGTAGACGCTTGCACTTCAGTGTCAAGCTCTGAAAAGCCCACTCAGCAGGGAGATCTTGTCTGAATTGTGGGTGTTGATCTTTCTGCGTAGTTTGTTTGCTCTTCTGCAAGCAGTTTGTACAAAAAGTACCTATCACATAGCTTGCTTTTGGTTTTAATTTGATGCAGGCTTTCCCATCTGTCTTCCTGCAAATTCCCTTTCCTAGTTTTTTGTTAGTTTGTAGTATAACGATGAGTAAATACTTCTGGGTGGTGAAACTGAGTGTCCAATGTAATGTTTCACATTTAAAAAAAAAAAATCAAATGAAGCAAAATAGTATCTCTTCCTGATAAGGAAGAATGCAAAGGACTTTGGCAAAAATCAAAGGGGAAAGATAGCACTTAATTTGGAAATTCAGCATCTGTGGTGAACTTGAGTCAATTTCAAGAAATGACGCAGCAATAAAGTCCCAATCCTTGATGTGTACTGAGGCTGAGTAAAGGACACTTTTAGTTACATCCAGTTGTGAGTAGCACTGGCTTTCTTAAACAGCTGTTAAGCTTCTGTAACTGTGGCATGAGTTCATCAGCGACTGCATCATTGGGAATGGAAATTGCACTTGACTTAACTTGAAGGATCAGATCACTGACATTCAAGGGACAGAATGCAGTCGATACTCCCCAGTTCTAATAAAGCTTGGCAGCTTTACAGTGACAGCCAAGCATCATGCCTGGAGACCTTCACGTTTACAGAATTGCCAGTAATAAGTCTGCTGATCTTTTTTTTTCTAAAGAACCATAAGCATTTGTGTGATGTGGTGGGTGGTTGCTGTAAGACGGGTAGTTCATCTCCAGCTGTCTCCTGGACTCTTGGATGTTCTTACTGGATAGTGTGGAATGGCAGGGATGGTAGTGAGGAGAGTTTTGGTATTGCCCCAATTTGGGTATGAATGCCTGCAGACTAAAGCCCACCCGTTGTTGCTTTTTTTTCTGCATTAACTCTCCTGTGTATCAGTGTGTGTGGAGTAGACTTCCCTGCACCTTGCCTGCTGGAAGCTGGCTGCTGGGGTGGAGAAGGGTGGCGGGGGTGTGAGAAACCACTGCTCCAAAGCTGCTGTGAAGAGACAGAAAAGGAAATAAATGTATAGAGCCGTGACAGAATGCTCTTCTGAAGCAGCATGAGGAGAAAATACTCGGATTCTGTGACAGCAGAATCAATAGGGCCTCTGTTGAAACGAATGAGAATTTTTATCTCTTGAGGCTATTGTTGAGGGCAGACTGAGGCAAATGTTTAATGGGTTCATGCTTTTGAAATAATTCTATAACTGTAAGGGAGAGGAACATGCTTTTAAAAATTGAGTGAGCAATTATGAAAAGGAGGTTAGTCGCCACTTCTGTAAATGGTTCCTTTTGTCACAATTGAGTATTCTGTATTTGAAGGAGCATTGGGGAGTCGGCAGTCAGAGCAATCACGGAAATTCTGTTTCTGTATTTATGTTGTGACTTCAGAATTGGTGTGCGGTGATTTACGTGTCTGTAAAACGTGGATGTCTGTCCTGAAGAAAGCTTAAGTATAGAGGTAGAACTTCAGTTTGCAAAGGGAATACCTCTGCAAAATAGAACTTCAGACAAATATGATTATGTACCAGCATCTCTTTCATTCTTGAATTTTGGCATTTAATTTGACTTTGGAAAGTATGCAATTCTCAAAAGTGCTGATCGACACTGCAGACGTACTATACTAGAACTTTGCAATCTAGAGTCTGTAATTGACTGCAAAGAAATTCATAAATACTTAGGAACACTAATAGTAATGTGGGTTACTTAGAATGCAGTGGTACATGGGAGTAGTGAGAAATGGGCTATTTAAGTCTTTCAAGTGCAGTACCTGTTTTTCCTGGTGCAAAGCATATGACAGAGTAACAAATCATTCAAGAGTATAACATACACCTGCATGAAGTGTTACCATAAACTGTACTTGAATACTGGCAAACTGATACTTCTGCCAGCTCATGAAGTTCTTGATTTTTTTTTTTTGTAATTTTTTTTGGTACAAAAACTTGAAATATGTGCATGCTCTGTTTTTGCTTTTGACAAAACAGTTGTGGGTGGTATGGTGTTTTGGCTAGGCACGAAGCTCACAAACTTTGGAAGGAAGAGTGAGAAATTCCAGCTTGAATTTCTTGTTTATAAAACACATGTGTGCTCATGTTCTTGCTCTCACTGCCTTCATGTGTGTATATATGCATATATATATAGCTGCGGTATTCATTATGCAAACAAGGAAAAAAATGAGTGCTCATTGGATTGCTAGGGTTGTTCATGCTTCAGCAAATGATTCTAACCTACTAATTTTATTTAAGGTGGGAAGTGTTTACTCAGGTCACTTGCCAAGTTTGATACTTTCTTGTTTTGTTTTTAAAATGCTCGCAGTACCAAAAGCCTTTGTACATCCTCACTTCAGTTACTCTAGAGGGAACCAGGAAAGAAAAACGCTTTTTTAAAAAATGAAATAATAGCTTGAGTTTCAGAAATACTAAGCTGAAGTGTTTTTTTTTTTTTCCCCCCTTTACCTTGTCAAATTAACATGATTGCATGTTTCACTTTTTATGCTAAAGAGTTTCTGATCTTCAAAGGCAACTTTCAAAAAGACATGCTGGTTCAGCCAAGGAGACTAATATTTTAGAAGGAATATTACCAGTAATAAAAAAGACAGAGTTATGATAGTTTGCATTAATTTTAATAACTTTTTGTACAGCTCTTGAGTCAAGATGTGAGAAATTAAAGGGAAACACGGTTCTTAGTTTGACTGCAGTGTATTTATACCTGATGCATAGCATTAGCTCGCAGAGAGGTGTAAAAAGGCTGCATGAAGCCTTGTTGTGTGGCTTGCTGTAGTAGTGCTATAACAAGATGTGGTAGTTCATTTTCTAATCTCTGTTAAGGAGTCGCATGACCCTGTATCTGTATTGTTCCTACTTGTGATCTCTGCCCTTCAAATGGGGCAAAATGCTATGAAAATTATCTTGATTTTCAGTAGCATCGGGTTTAGTACAGGGTAAATAAGTAGTGTGGTTTGTGGTGCTTAAATTCTCTACCCTGTCCATCAGAGGCTGGGAAAGAAGATAAATAACCCTTGTTTTTTCAGACATTTTTGTGGTTAAATTAATATTCATTTGCCAGTTTTGGTATACCTGCTTCGCACTGTGAAGTAATGGGGCTGATGTAAAATGCTTTCCATTTAATTTTCCTCAGTTGTACCAGCAGCTCAATGTTAGTAATTCATCGTGCAAGTTGATTCCTTGGCAATATGGGGGCCAGGAATATCAGCTCCGTTTCTTCTGGTGGGCCAGTGTAATAGCTGATCGTATTCTGCTTCTATTAAGATCAAGTGGAGACTGATATGGAAACTTATGAGTCTTGATTCATCCCCCCTCCTTCAGATTCAAACAATAGCCGCTAAACGCGCTGGGCTCCGAGTACTTCTTGGACTCCAGGTTGTCTCAGAATAATTTAGAGATGGTGCATGTAACGGACCTAATCAAATGCATGCAAATAGCACAGTGACTATTCATGCAAAAATAACAAAAAAATTAAACTTAACTGCATTGTTAGAAACAACATTTTATGCCTGACTGAGAAATTTATCTAGTAATAGTGGTAAACAGTATTCTTGACTTAAACTTGAGTAAAAGCTTGGTTTTAGTTTCTGTCTTAGTAACTTAACTTACAGGCTTCCCATAATACTGCAAAGGGAAAGTAAGGAAAAAAGGGGGGAGCAATGATTAGAATATTTTTTTTTTCCTGAAAGGCCTGTTACCTGGTGGGATGAGTGAAAGAAATATTGTGAAATGGGATGAGAGGAAAATAAGAAAGAAATGGGTCTGTGTTGTCAGAAAGTTGGAACACTTACGGCGGAGGTTGGATGATTCAATGTTAAGGTACCTTCCCCTGCCTTCCAGTGACAGGGATGGAATGGCTTGGGACTGGTGTGTAAGCAAGAGAAAAAGAAATTAAGAGCTGCCTTCCTGCCACCCCCCACGCCCCGCCATATAAAAGGTGCAAGTATTTCTTTTATGTGTGCTAAATATTGTTTAGGAATAAGAGATCCTAATACATCCATCTGCCTTTTCATGAAGTCTCAGTTATCTACACAAGGCATATTTTCCAAAAGATGTAGTATCAGAAACAAACGTAGGTCTTCCGCTTTAAGTATGGGGTAGAATATCTGAGTTCCTGTGAAATGTCAAATTTCATTTATCATGCACACCATCAATAATGCACCAGATGTTTTGACTGCCTTTAGTTTTGCATTAAATTAAATATAGGCAGGGGTGCAGGATGTTCATCTTTAACACTGCCAAAGCTGGTGCTGTTGACAACTACTTCTTGTGTTCTTTGGGGGTTTTTTTGGTGTTGTAATTGTGTGTGTATATAGCTTGCGTGTTTATAGGTGTCTTGCTTATATAAAAGAATTGCTCTAAAATTAGTTGGCTTCATTCAGATAAGCTTATACACTTAATACTGCTTTGAAGAATTTTTTTTGTTCCATCCTGTCAATCTATTCTTACATTATTAGCTTAATAAGTAATTGCATTCCCTATCTGCATTGTACTTGCTGAAATGGAGGCAAGGTTCTAAATGGTAATAATTATATATAATACTTCTGTTGTAAGGTAAGCATAAAACTTCAAATGGGTTGTATCTCGGACTTAATAATACCTTTGTCTAAAATGCAATCCCCAGTGGTTTGTTAGGGTGTAATACACAGCCTCTGTAAATGCTAACTAATGCGTTTAGAATTTTCACTGGGAAGAGTTGATACCAACTGCACGCTGGCTGTTGAGAAGTGTATCCGCAATGTGATTCTTAGCGACGTGTGGAAGCAGTAGGGTAATTAAGATGGCAAACCTTGGAGATCTAACATCCCCTCCCTCTTTCCTTAGAAAATCAGCTACATCATTGAAACAAGACTTGAAAAGCATGCTCTGAAGCCAGAACAAACACCCTGAAATTTTTATCATAATGTTGCTTTTAAAAGTCCTAAATGTCCTCTATTTAAAATGAAATTCTTTTGTATTAACCTGCTTTCATATGCTAGCTTTCTCCAGACTGCAGAATTGCCTGATTTGACTTTCTAATGTAACTGTAATGAATCTTCTGGGAAATGGAGCGATTGAATGCATATACTGTGCAACTCCATTGTAAAATATTCTGTCAGATCTGCTATATTTCTGACTTTATTTTTTTTTTAGGAGAGGGGTGTCCCCATCAGGTATTAAAGACTAAACCAAATGTATTCTCTAGGGAACTTCAGGAACTCAGTGTGTAATATTGCCTTGATTAAATATATTTTCAGCACCACATACATAAATACGCTGGGCGATAGTAGTACAGTTATATTAAATTCAAAGGCGTGTATTTGGAGAGAAAAGAATAAAGATGAAAATTATTGGCAGATAGCCTTGTAATGGGCACAAGCAGAACTGCTGGGTGTTATGCATGCACAGACAGCAAGGTGAAATATCTGGTAGCCAAATAAAGGCTGTATACATCTGTGTATAATAGCTCATAAGGACACTTCTATGGACATTGTTGTCATGTAAGCACTACGTTCTGCGCTTTAATGTAGCAGCTGGTGAGCTTTTTAAAAGGGATTTCTGTGATACACCAGTTACCAAAAAAAAATTGTATCTATAGTGTTTGTAATTGCTATAATATGATGTTGTTTTATTTGTGTGAAGGAAATTGAACACTGGAGTTTAATAATTAAGGATTTATTAGTTAAAACCTCATGTCATAATTAGCCAGATGCTGCTATGTTGAAACAGTTAGCTGCAATTAGTGTTTTTAAATAGAAGGGTCTTGCATTTAATGCCGTGTAGCCTTGACTTTGAAGATTTCAATCTTTAGAACCTATTGAAGCCCAATGTTGAAGGTAAATTTTCTTTTTGTTGTAATGAAAGGCGGTAATCGTACTGAAATGCCAGGCTAGGTAAGTGAATTAGAACAGTTTGAGTTTGGCTTATTTTTTTTCCCTTAATGTGACACTGAGTGTGGAATGTGTGGTGGTAGATTTTTTGTTTGTTTGTTTTCTTTAAGCAAAAGGTGTTTTTCTAATGCAATGTGTGTGTATGGACTTTTTTTTTGTGATGGGTTTTTTCTGTTTGTTTGGGTTTTTTTCAAAGCTGGTAAAAGGAAAACTGTGGTTGGATTGTTCTGTTTTAGCCACAGATAAACCAACCACATAGGCAAGCATATGATAGTTCGTATATAGGAGGTCTATAGGTATCTGGGATGAAGGATGTGTGGGGCAGGATTTTTAAAAAATGTATTTTTTTTTTTGTCATGGGCAAGTATTTTTTTAATAATACCAGCTTGAGTGGTGTGATGAAGCATCCGATGGGTCCTCCTGAGAGAGGATGATTATACTGGAGAGATATCAAACTATGAATCATTTACACTAACCTCTTGTGAAGCACAGCTTGCATTTTTAATGAAGGATGATTGCATTTCATAAACAGACCTTTAAAAATTAAAATAATATTGATCCACTTTGATGTAGCTCTATTAAAACAGTAAGCTATATATCTGCTTCTAATAGCTATAGGACAGATTATTTTTAAAAATATACCAAAGTGTGCATAAATGCCAAATAGAGGGTATATTTTTCTGTTAAAATGCCTTCTTATTCTGCAGCTGCACTTGCACAGTGTCTGACTTGTGAACAAAAAGACCATTTGAAAAATACTGCATATACCCTATGTGAAAGAGAAGGGGGAATCCAAGTATGTAATAGTCAGTTTGACACCCAAAAGCCATCCCTTTCATGCGTTTGTTTCAGGTCTGAAATGCCTATTATTTGCCCTCTTTACTCCCAGGGAATCCTAGGAGTATCCAGATATTCTTGTGTGTTGTCTGTGCTGATAGCTTCAAAGGTGCTTGCTTTCCCCCACCCATATTTTTGGGTTTCTTGTGTCTTCAAGATGGCTGTTGGGACAGGTAGAGATGGCCAGTGTGATTCCTGAGCTGTGTTCAACTTGGGAACGCCGCAGTGTGTAAATCTCTGGAATCTGTGGCGTGTCCTCCCTGGGCTTGTGATGTACTGGAGCTTCTGGGCAGCCAAATTCCCCAGGGGCAGGAGGAAGCAAGCAGGAAGGTGGAGTGAGAAAGATGCTACTAGGCTGTTCCTCAAATTCTGTGTCAAACTCAGCCTCGTGTTGCAATGCAGCTGTCAGATGCCTCGGAAGCCATTACAGTCTATTGGGTGTGGAGTCGTCATACCTGTCGGCTTTGTGTTCTGTGCCTTTTGGCTCTTGGGGTCAGCTTTTTTGTAAACTCTTCCTTGCAAATTAAGTTGAAAATAATACTTGCATAATACTGGCAGTCAGAGAAGTTCAGGTTATGTCTGTTTCTAGAGGGTAAGTACCATCGTATCCGGGAGATGAGCAGGTTTAATATATTTGCAGGGTTTGTTGAGATGGAAGCCTTTTTATGATAGTCTCTTGAATTTCCTTTAATTATGTACACGTGTGGGACAAAGTTATTTTAAGGCCCTGGGTTAAACTGTTATATGCTAAACTTGAAGAGTAAACAGAAGTGGCAGCCAGTATTGTGTAGCCCTTCAGAGTAGTAAATTAGATTATTCTAAGCGATTTTCAATGTTGAAACATAAGAAGTATAGATGTTTCCCCCACTGTTATGATTATTGCATTTTTTTCTCTTTTAAATCTTAACATTACGTATATTGCTGTTTCTCCATAGATTTCAAAGTACTTTACAAAAGAGTGGAGTGCCACTCAGTTTAGAACTGGTACTTGAAAAAGCCATACTTACAAAAATAATTGTATAGACACTAGCTTGTTAGTTGTTTCACCGGAGACCTTTGGAAATCACATTTTCAGAGCAGTGGTTGGTGTAGTCACTAAATCTCCTTCGCATCTGCACGTGTGTCTGTGGTGTCTTTGGGGAGGGGGCCGCGATACATCCTTTAACAGAGAGGATAGGAAATGTTGGCAGTTGGAACTTAAGGCAGCAAAATAATTGAAGAGAATTATCTAGAAATGCCAACTTCCATCTTGGTGGTTGGTACAACTTCCCCTGGGAGGCCAGTTCTGCCTGAAGAAGGATTTCCCCAACAGCGTATTCACCTGACAAGGCTCCAGCTGATCTGTTCATTGAGGATAGTTTGTACAATGCTTTCTTCTTGAAAGTAGGGAGCTGAAAATTGCCGTGAATAAAACTAGGCATAGTTTATGTGTTTGTGGGGAAAAAGAAATAAATCAGCATTTTATTTGGGATCTGTTGTTGAGTCCCATGGCCAAAGGGCAGATTTAAACTTAAATCTGTTTAACCTTAAAATGCAGGTGGTATATTGTACGATGAAGATGAGTAAGTACAAAGCAGGTGCTCAAGCCTTGGAGAATGTTATAATTCTTGTATTTTTCCTGTAGATAACCTTTTCCTTTTGTCAGTTGAGTTGGGCAATTGAACTAAGGGTTGATGTTGCACAGCAAAGATGTTCTGTGGACCCCTCTCCATATTGTGTCAGTATTTTCTGTTACCCTCTTTTCTCTCTGGTTTCCTTCCATATAAAATTTAATTCTTCAAATCCATTGTAGTACATTGAGTTGCATCTTCCTCTCTCTAAAATGAGTTATATACAAATCAGCTTTTTTTGTCAGGGCATTTGAAAAATGCAGCCTACATTTGGAGTCAAAGGCTTTAAAATCCGTGTGTGTCACTGCTTCAGCATCGAGAATTTATTTTACATGTTCCGAGCGTACGTGGCAAGTGTACGTGCTGTGTTTTATCTACAAATGAAATTTTTCTACCAGTTGTTGCCATTTTGCGTTCTGTTTTTGTAATCATCATCTCTTATAAAATGGCTTTATTGTTCACTGATCAGGTGTATCCTGACATAAATAAAACATTGGCAATAATTGGCTGTGACAGATTTTCAGCACTCCCTCTTCTCTCCAGCGTGTAGAGCCGCTGACAGTTACAGGAGGCAGCGACGGAACCCAGGCCTCCCATAGCAAAGTCCCGGGGGTAATTGGCTTTGACGGCTACTGGTTGCTGCAATAATGCTGATCCATGAGCTTGTGTGAGCTGCATAATGCCTCCAGGATTTTGTACCCATCAATATGTCCTCAGCTGGAATCATTTTTTTTCATACTTTTTCTGTGGCAGTTTATTAAAAGAAACGTTTGCTACATTTGCTGTGTATTTGGTATCTACACAACCTCAGCTGTCATGGTAGATGAAAACACTATCCTGCAATTCTGTACAAAACTCTACTGCGTGTCGGCAGCTGATACAAAGAAAACTTCGCCTGCAATTGGCAGAAGACACTTGCGGCTCAAGTCTCTTCTTTATGTAGGTACTTTGGTGTTTTAAAATTATCTGTGAGAATAAAACGTGATAGTCTGTTGGCAAGAGCACAGCTGCTTTTGTTTGTAAAACTTAATAAGCGATGAGACAAACCTGAAAATATGGAAAGACAGAGACATACGTGCTAAGTGAGAACGAACAGTTTGTCAGTTATAACCACGTGTTTGCTATCTTAAGCGATAACTTGAATGTCTTTTGCGGTGTCTGGTGGAAAAAATAACTCACGGTTGGTGGTATTGATCACACTTGATCTTATTAGGGCATTCTGAAAAATGTAAATTGCAGCAAATCCACCTTGGTTGGATCCTAATCAACTGAAAGACCAAAGTTACTGGGTTCTTAACCAAAATTGACACATAGAGCTGAAATGCATTAAGGGGAGTTCTTAAAATGGGATTACTTCTTCTCAGCTAGAATTACTGCTTGCTCATCACTTAAAGCAGAACTTTTGTGGATGAAGTGTAGGCTACAGTAATATACTACCTCAACAGTAATCATGGTTGTTTTGGGGAAGGAAGTTAGTATAAATAACCCTGTGTAACTTTGTTCTCGGCTAGTTTTAAGTCTCTCTGTTTAGGGGATCTGTTCTAAAGGATTCCAGCAGTAGTTCAGGGAACACTGTCCAGGAATCCAAGGCTACAATGGCTGGGAAGTACCTGCTATTGAAACGGATACTGCTGCTTGCTTTAAATAAAATCCTTTTGGCATACATCAAACCAACCTGCACCTGTAGCGGGATCTGGATGAGTAATACATCTTCAAGGATGACAGTGACTCAGGGAAAGGTCAGGGATTTCTTTTGGTTATGTTTCAGTGCCAGGCTCTGCTAACTCACTGTAATTATTTTTTTTAACTTGTCTGTGATAATTCTAATGTGGTGTATGGGTTGGTAGTCGTGCAGTACCACTGTGTTTTGATAACTCTTCTGGGGAAATACCCGATAACTCATAGTGGATATTCTGCGTGTTTATTTTTAGAAACAAAATACTTCCCAGAGAAACAAACCCTCTGGTTTAGTTGTCGTTATCGGGAGGTCTGGCAAAATTCTAAGTTCCTTGTTTTGTGGACTCAGTTCTGTCTTGATACTGAAAATAAAAGGTGTCTTTTTAATGACGTACTACAGAGAGGAAGTTTAGGATCAATGCCTGGCTGGCTGTTTGCTTTTGGGTTCCAGTTTTCCGTGGCAACAAAAAAAAAAATGCTTCCTACTTAGCTCACATTTTATGAGTTTGGTTTTATAACTGTTTATGTGTCTTGAATCTTTAGGCAAAATCCTGAAGCAAGATATTCCTTGTTCTGTGGTCTTTCTATTGGTGTTTTGAAGGAAGAGGTACTGAAATGTCATTCCTTCCACCAGATGAGCACGAAGTAGAAATAAAATTTCAAAAATAGGATTTCCTTTGGTTTTGGTAGATTATCTTCCCTGGAAATTACAGCAATCATTTGGGAAGAAACGTTTCAGAGGCAGAAAGAAGACTTCAAGAAGCTCACTTCTGCCTTCAGAAGTACTTTTAAATTAGAATGTTGCAGTGTAGTGTTCCTATCCTTTTTTCAAGTTGTTTGCACTGTGACCTGTCATACACAGATTCGGTCCCATTCTGACAGGTAGAACGTTGTACGCTGAAGATCATGTTCTGCTTTCCAGGTAAGCCTTCATTTGACAGCATGATCATATTTAAAACCATTCAGCCTCTTTTGTAGTGTGGTATTGATATCCCTCCCACCCTAGGAACCAGAACCAGGGAATATCAGTTTTTCAAATACGCCCAGCAAAACCTTAGGAATCAAAAATAGCAAAATGCAATTACGGGCTAATTGATTAATGTAATTACATGTATATTTCACTAAAACTGGGTTCTGCAACATTAGCAATTTAATTACAAAATGCATTATGATTCTAAACCTAGCAAAAAGTATTTTGCTGATAGATGTAGCTGCTATTTCTCATCCTGTTTTCTACAAAAACTAGCGTTAGCAGCTAGTGTATGACCAAGTGAAATAATCTAATTTGCATGAGAATGAAGCTGGCTCTGGAAACTTAAGCACATTGCAAAATTGCTTACAAAACTTTAGAAAAGTAACTTCAATTCTTGTGGCTTTTGACTCTTGCATGCAAATTTGATTTTAAACATGTTGTCAAGTGCCAGGTCAATGTATTAAAGTGGAAGTATTTTTGCCTAATATGTATCTTCTCTCTCTTCCTCCTTCCACTTCTGGTTTTGGGCTCTTTCTTTCACCAGCGTAGAAGTTTGAGTTTCAGCGCAGGTTAATTCAGCAGCTGACCCTGCTTAGGTGATTTTTTTTTTTAAAAGCTCTTTCTAAGCTCATCTTTATTGGCTTAACTAAAGCACTTGATTTGGAACTTAAATTTCAACAAGAGCAGCAACTGCATGTTGGTGTGTCTGAAGATCTGTGTATACAAGCTAAGGAGTGCGTTCAGTGGGTCTGGAAGAATAGACTAGGCTTGAACTAGTTCTGTCGTGTGGTAACTTGGTGGTTTCTTTTTTTATTTGGGGAGTGGGCAGTGGACTTCAGAAGTGCAAATACTTTGGATCACAACAGTTGCCTAAAGGTACCTATTTGATAGAGGGGTTCGTTTGTTTGACTTCTAGGTTTTTGGAATTCTAGGTTTTTGGAAGAGTCATGGATGCTGTTAGAATCGGTGTTCCATGGACAAAAGCTGGCAGTGGTCAAGGCATGCTGCCTGTGTCCTTTGGTCTGCTGAGTGATCAGGCTCATAGGGTGACTTTCCTTCCCTCCCCACTTTTTCTTTATTCTTTTTTTTTTCCTTCCCCTCAGTTGGTTAAGAATTGCTTCCTGGGGAAAAAAAAAAACCTCTAGTGAAATCAACCAAGGTGTGGATTTAGATTGCAGTATTATCCTGTGTAAATGTGTATTCTTCATGAAGGGTGCTTCACGTACTGTTAAACTAGTCCATTTGGGAATAAATGAAGGTAACGGATACTTTTAGTTGCCTTAAAAAAAAATAATAATAAAAAATCACGTGCTATTGCAATTTTATTCCCAACAATTTCTCCACAGAGATAAGCTGAAGGTTTGATCTGTTTCAGCTCCATTCCTTCCTCCACACCTCTACATAGGAAAATTGTAACGCCGCCTTCTGCTGGTTGCAATGCCATCTAGGTATGTTTCTAACTTTCAAAAGCTCTTTAAAGTTGCTGAAGGAAATGGCTTGTCTCCTGTGCCTTTTTACATGCGAAGGCTGACACGACCCAGCCATATTTCCTAATGCCCAAGTTCTTTCAGATTTCTGTATCTGGTTTACTTTGCACTCTGTATGTAAGCACAGGGTTTCTTATGCCTGTTTTACCCTTGCCTGTGTATGTTTGGGTTGTCTTTTTTTTTTTAAGCTTTCTGTTGAAGAAAGGTAATGCATTCCTTCTCGTGCTGGTACCAGCCACCCAGTGCTCAATTGTTTTCGTTAGAGGGAGTTTCCTCCACAAACTGTTAGTGTGTATTTGAAAAGAAGTGATACAGTGGGAAATGGTTGTGCTGGGAGCAGCAGAGGGTCCCTATCAATGGTTGGAAGAGGCCTTAGTGAAGACCCTGTTTGCACTGTCTTCTAAATGAAGAATGGCACAAAGACCGCTGAAGTAAGGGTTTTTCTGGTGAAGCCTGATTTTTGTGTAGCTTGCTGCTATTGCACAGGCAATATAAATAATTGCTGGGCCTGATCCCTGTGCTTTTTGATGCAAGCAAGAAGCAAGTGATGACAGGCAGGGGAAGCTAATCCGTGCGGTATCTGTACGGAGAGCAGAAATGTGGAAGGCTGTTGCACTGGCCATCTCTCTAGCGTTAATATTAGAGTAACTGTCAGTAAAGGTCACAGTCTTGCTGATCCAATGTGAAAGCTACGCAATCTTGTTAGCAGATACTGTGCCATACAAAAGAGGATTACGTTGCAATAATAGTTCAGAGTGTATCTTCTTATTGCTCTCCAAAGGAGATGGATTTATTTTCAGGTGTGTGAATGACGAAATACAAAACTTGAGTTAACTTATTTTCCTAATAAAACGTACACTTCATGTAATACTTCAAATGTGCTCTTCTAAATAACCTCGTAATGATCCACAAGCTTGCCCTGACTTAAGAAGATTAAGGAATTAATGTTAAATTACAGACATAACTGCAAATAGCATTTGCTCTGTTCAGCATGCAGAAGAGGTAGACAGTTGACAAACATTAAATGTGGGTTTTTTTAAGATTCTTGTTTTCTTAAAGGAAGAATCGCAACTGTTATAATAATTTAGTGTTAGTATGTCCTGAGTGTGTGTATGAGAAAAGATGGCATCGGCCAGTGGCACTGTCGCTCTGTTTTGTGAAGGTCTGGCTAAGGATTCAGGCAGATGTGCCCCGGGGGTGAAGGTCTCAGTTTAGCTCTACATCAGACAGTTCCTTGTATGTCAGCGAGGTCTAAAAGCCGAGAGTTTCACAGACCAAGTGTACGTGTGCACTGGGTTAGAGTTGGTGTGAGATAATTATAAAATGCCTGAGAAGATTGGCTGTGTTACATAATGTTAATGGAATTATGGCTCGATAAACACATTAATACAAGGGAGGGAGACGATGCACAGGCTTTAGCTGTGGGAGGCATAAACGTTGCTGCTGAAAGCCATGGCATAATTTCTGAATGTGTGTTTTAAATTCAGTGTAGCTAGTTAAAACTAACATGTAATGAGTTTTAGCTGTAAATGTAGTTTTAGGCTGTAAATGGCTTACCTTAATCTTTCTGTTTTGGTCAAGTGAAAGGGAAATGAGGTCTGAGGAAACTCTTTAACAAAAGACGGGAAAGCTCCCAAGATCACTTATCTGTCAGTTGAATTGCAGGTAATGCGTTTTTATGTGCACAGCAGTTTGCTCATTTTCAGAATCAGAGCAGTAGTGGTTCTACAGAAAGAATGGGTTATTCTAAAACAGTGGCCAGGCTATTGATCCTTTTTGAAAAAATAATCTATATTGAGAGATGTAGTAAAGATTTGTAGCTATCAAAGGCTCTAGATTTGTCTTACAATAGATGCTTTTTTTTAGCCACTGTTCTCAATTATTTGTTGATTTTGATGTTCAAAGACAAAGATATACAAAGGCACGAGCTTAAAACTCCAAATTGCTTTTTGCACTGACAACTGTTATAAAACTGCAAACTTGGTATGTGTAGAAGTATAGGGCTGTGAACACGAGGCCTAGTAGGTGTTAGCTGTATATGACACTTAAATCGCAGCCTCTGAGGTCTAAATTTACAGCTTTGGTGGCTCAAAATGCAGTATCTTACAAATTATACTATTCATCTAGCAATGTTTTAGGTAGTTTGGCATTTATTTCCATCAGGATATCGGTAAAGATTACACCCAGAATGATTTTATTTAAGGCTTGGGGACCTAATGTTAACCAGTGTACAGGAACAGCTTTTATTGTGTATCACGGTCACCCACACAGATGTGTGTTTCTGTTTGTAAAAAGGCATATAGGTAGTTGCTATTTGGATATATTGATCGAAACCAAGAAAAAAAAAAGTCACATGTATAGTTTTCGGGGAAGACACAGCTTAATCTCTAAATTACACTGAACAGGCTAGGATTTCTGAGATGTTTTTTGCAGTAGCCTAGCTGGTTTTGTTAGCTGTGAAATAGCTGTTGTGGCTGTGAAGTTGGGTTTTTTGACTTGTATTTGTTCAACAATTGCAAGAGCAGCTGTTACTTTGTGGAAGATAATTTGTGATGGAAGCTTATTAGATCCTTTCTGTAGGGTAGGGTTTCTGCT
>VYZM01003158.1:579872-595657 GCA_013398915.1 Dromas ardeola
TGGCAATGACTTAGTGTGTTGGAGAGACAAATGATTTTCTTCTGCTGCTTTGGTTTTATGTTGAGCTTGTTTAAAAATAAAAAACGTCTTTAACTCATCATTCCTCCTATGATTTACTTTAAAGGATGTGGTTGTTTGAAGATGGCCCTGAATTCTTATGGCCCTTAGAGTTCTTACAGTTACTGCCTGTGTCCAAAAGCAGGGTCCTCAAGAGATCTTTTTGAATCCCCTTAGATGAAGGATGAATATCCTCTTCAAGAAAGATTAGAAGGATAATCATAGATTTTCTGAAACAGAAGATAGGTCTCCAGTGTGAGATATGTGAGTAAAGCTCAAGAGCATCACCTTGTATGTTTACTTGCTTTTCTGGAGTAGAAAATGTGGTCCTTAGACTGGAGAATGAAGAGGTGGTTGTGGTGGGGCAAACACCTTCCTCCCGCTTGGTTAGGAATGTAGGTTGCCTTCATGGCACACCAGAAATTGTTCGCTCTTCTCAGTCAGCAGTTGTGAGTCTGCCTTATTTGGAGGTTTAAAAAAAAAAGACATAATTAAATTCTGTTTTTTCTGTTGGTGTTTTCTTTCTCCCCCCCTCCCCAAGGGCTCAGATTTGGATAAAATGAATCACTAATAATTAAATTTATTAGTAGTTTACCCATTGGATGCCCTCTGCGTAGCTCCTTTCTTGTCAGTGTTATCTTTTGTATGTACCTGCTTTAAGCAAAAAGTTTATAATCAATGAGCGAGAATTTAATGATGTATTTCCACATGGCAGTAACTTATCCTCATTTGAGGTTGAAATAGATCTTTTAATAGTAGTTTGATAACTCAATGGATTTTTAATTAACTGAAATCACACGCCTTAAAATCTTTCACTTACAAATAATAATTAAAAACTCCAGTTCTTATGACTGTGAGGTAATCTTAGACACCACCGATGTTAAAACAGATCAAGAACGGCTCCTGTGATCCATAGGCAGCCTGATAAAAAAAATCTGAGAAACAGCGGCTTCCTTATTCACTTCAGTAGAAAGCTGCACATGAAGTCTCGGCAAACAAAACTTAGTCTTTATTCAATGTGAGAGAGTTAATTCACCTCCAAATTGACAGAGAAGCAGCAATTTTTTTTAACAGCTTTGTACTTTAATTGAAGGTGGTGTCTTGTTTTGCTATCAGCACATTGATAGGACAAATTTCAGGGAGACTTTTTTTTCTGGTGACACTTTAACGTCCACCTGAATACTTACATAGCCTTATTCATGTCACGATGAGGGAGGCAACTAGAGTGGCCAAGGATATAGGGCTAGTAATGAGAGGATCTATTTCTTGCCTGTCATAGGAATGGTAGCATACCTATTCAGCTTTCATGTCTGAAGAAAGAACCATTTTGACCTGGACACATGCATTACTTGATAAAATCAAAGGATTTAATGCTGCTTAGGTCTCTTGAGAGTATGCAGGAGTCACCTGGTATCTAGAGGAAAAAACATTTAGGAGTTTATACAGTGACTGTTCATGCTTACCTTCTTTCAAAAGGGTTCCTACATGGGGAAAAAGAGATCAAGATGCTGGTGTCCTTGAGGTTTCAGATAAGAAGCTCATCTCATGTTAGATGCTATAGTCTTTGAATTCTTTAGTGCTTTTGGAGATCAAAATTAGTAACTTACGGAACCGTTTAAGGCTGATGAGGATCAAGGACCTGCATCTTTAAGTGATGAATGGTCCTAAAAACAGTTGCATCGTCTAGGATTGACTTACATTTGATGTAATGCCAAGAGTTAAACCACTTCAAATTGTTAACTTACTGAAATTTGTACAGAACGGCTCTATGCGTGATATCCTCTGTAGAACACTGATTTAAAAAAAAAAATAATTTTTTGTGCCTGTCAGTAGAAAAAATGATGTCGGTAGAAAAGATAATGATCAACTTCCTTTTAGATAAGCTATAGAAATGCAGATAATTCCCAGGCATATGACATAAAAAGCTCACAATCTTTTTAGCTAAGTATGTTGGTATTTTTTATTAACTGACTGCATCTCTTATTCTGGGCTGTGTGTATGGGAGACATTTCTCTTGTGAAAAACTTTGGTGTTCCCACAAAACTGGGACAGAAAGTAGGAAGGAGAGAGGTGCTAACTCCAACATAAGAAAAAAATTAAGCTTTTCCTGCTCTGTGACAGGTTTCTTAATGACAAAATGGGCTTGGTGACTCCAATGCAGTTCTATTCTTAGCTTTGCCATTTTTTCCCACTCTCCATTAAATTTTTATGGGTAGGAAAATTCATCAGAAGCGAAACTAGTTGCCAAGTCTCGTCTCTATGAAGAAAGGGCTTTTTAGGAGATAAACTGGGAAGAATGTTGCAACATCATCATCTCGCTTAAGCCAAACGGTTCAGAGTGGAAGTTGGTAAGAGGAATTTGAAAATGAGACTTCTCACCCTGGATGATTTTGAAGCTTGGTTACTACTAAAATGCCTTTTTACACCATTTGTTTTGGTTTTTTTGTTTGGTGGGTCGGGTTGTTTTTGTGTGTTTGGTTTTTTTTTTTGGGTAGCTGCCTCTGGGCATTGGCATTTCAGAGGAAAAAACCCCTTTGTTTTTTCAGGAAGCTTATCCAAACAGGAGGAGTAGGTGGAAGAAAAGGTGCAAGAGCGCATGCATACCGAATAGGAAGCTTTCCTGCATGGTGCCTGTTCTTGTTTAGCAATATTTAAAAGACCAGGAACTTTTTGAACACTCGTTACAGGAAAACTGAAAAATTTTAGGGGTGTAGCGTCATTCCTGGGGATGTTGCACTCTTAGAAAAGCTGTGCTGTGTGTAGTAAAAGCAGTACCCCTTCATAAATTAAACTCAGAGAAAGTTCAGTTGTGTACTATCACTCAATAACAACCTGCTTAAATATGGTAAGTTATTCAAAACTGCAAAAATTGCTTCATGCAATGAGACACCACTCCACCTCTGCTATTTCACTCGCCCCTCTTCCCAGCTGGGACTGGTGGATGTGAAGCTGTTACATATATATCAGGGGTGTGTGTGTGTATATATATATATACACACACATATATATACATATATATACACACACACACACACAAACTGTATGTAAACTAAGAAAAGAATACATTTATCCCCCTGATGTCTGAAAAATACTATTGTGTCTACCGGTATATAATGGGTCTGTTATCAGCCTTCCGTGTAAAATAGTACAGGTTTTTAGAAACCTGCAGATACCAGTGGTATGAATTCTTTAAGTAAATGAGGGCATTGGTGTATGGTGTCATTAAGGAGGAGCTGACTGTAGAGGGCACTCGAAATCAATATAGTGTTTTCTTTCCCAGCCTTGAATATGCAAAGATGATGTTTCAGTGAGGAAAAGCAATAAAAGTCCCTATACATTCCTTCTGTCTTTCTCCCCAGCCATACGGCCTCTTGGTGTGTTGGTGGCACGAATGTTGGTTTGGCCTGGAGAGTTAATCTGGGAGATGCGTCTTAATTATTTAGCTCTGGGGGGATTCCTTCACCAGGCTTCCAAAACACTGTGAGCTCTAACACCTTACCTGTTGTTTTCATACTGACTTAAATAATTTGAATGTTTGAAGTATCTTTTCAGGCCTTTATAGAGCATAAATAAAAGGATGAATGATTCAAACTTGATGGCATTTTCTTCCTGTCTTGGATGAGACGTAAAATGCTGCATTTTTTCCTCAGTATATCTGTAGAGAAAGAAGCAGTGTCTTGACCTGCTGTGATTTCTAATATTCCTTTCTAGCAGCTAGTAAAACATGTAATAAAGTACAAATTCCACACTGAGATTTCACGTAGGGATTTTTTTTCCTGTTGTTTATAACTGTCTCTGTAACACTTTTTTTTTTTTCCTTGCCTTTATATGCAGCCTGGTGATCCTGCCCCAAACAACTAAATAACGGTCCTTGGGGAGGGCTTTTCCTGCTTAGAGGTTGTAAAGCCTCAAAGTGCTCATGGTTCTTGGCTGCTTAGTGTTGGACTGCAGCAGATTCTGTATCAAATTCCTTCTGGCAGTTGGGGAAGGATGTGTGTCCGTGGACCAGCTGTATGTGACCGAGGCAGAGCATTAGAACTGCTGGTAGCATTTTAGGGAGAGTCTCGGTACTGCTATTCCTGGCCATGGCTCTTGCTCTTAAGCTAACTTCCTAAATTAAAGGCTGAACTTTTTTTAATGAGTATTTTAAAACGTGAAAAGACAGCATTGGCAATAATGGATATAGGACGGACTTCCAGGTCACTTAATTCAGTTAGTTTTTCAGTAGATTTTCCTCTGAGCATAACTGTTTCCCTAATGACTAAAAAAAGTCCCCAGTTGTTTCAGGTTTTATCTAAAGCTGTAGCTCAAGCTCTTGGTTGGAGAATATTACATCTACAAGTGTAGCGTCTGTTCGGATTTCTCTTCCCTTTACTGCTCTGTGGCAAGAATGATGCCATTTCTTTTACAGATTAAAAGAAGGTCTTGCCTGACCGCTTGGAGTGCATGACCGTTCTGGGACATGCAGAACTGGGGAGTACCATTGTTCGGGCTCCCCTCTTTTGTACTGAATATGCTTTGCCTTTTTCCTATGGAAAAGTTGTAACTGTTTCCTCCTGAGTATACAATCAGGTAATACAAAACTCATAATTTGTACCTCTGACTTGAGTGGTTATGAGGATGGTAATTGTTTCAGCCTGATGGAGATTAAACCTTGTCTCCCATGTCAGTTATTAAATGTGGGAATAGCTGCAGGCTGGGGAATAAAATATTTGATTTACAGTGCAACTCTGAAAAGCTATAATGCAAGAACCGTATAGATTTGTTTGGTATAAAAGCTTCATTTAAGAGGAGAAGCAGCGGCAGCCTACCAGAGCATTTCTGGTTGTGATTTCTATTTTAGCCCGATGTGGTGATTTGTGTGGTATAATGATGGTAACTCAGAGCTGGGAGATGAGTCGTCTGTAATTTTGAGCCTTTCTCAGTGTTACAGCTTCTTATCAGCAGAGTTAACAGGAGCTGAACTGTCTGTATTACGTGGAGTTTTCCTCCTTTCTCAAGTTAAAGGTTAAAGTTATTACAAGCCTGTCTGTTAGCTTTTGTTGGCATTGAAGGGTGCTTTGGACACTTGCACATTATTGCTGTGGACATATTTTTCTGATTAACGTGGTGAGCAGTTGTTTAATTGGAAAAGCTGTTACTTCTCTTGATCCTGACTATGGTAAAAATCGATGTCTTCTCTGCAGTCTGAACTAATAGGAATCAAACTCACTGAAGGATGAAAATGGATTAATCAACGGAGAGCCATCTTAAAGGTTATTTTTAAAAAAACACAAACCAACCAAACACCCCCACCCAAGCTCTGAAACTAATGAGCAAAACACGGCATTTCCTACCTTAAGTTGGACTAATGGAGGGAAGATAGTAGAAGTTTTAAACTGAAATGGATGTAGTAATATTCTTGGGAGCTATTTGGTCTTAAAATCTTTCCTTTTGAACACCACCTCCTGTATATAACTTCAATCTTTGGATGAACTAACGAAAATGAGGTCTAATTATGGGTTTCTTTGTAGTGCAAGCTATGAAGGGCAGTGTCTATTCATTCCAAGAACTGAATCAAACAGGATTGTCAGGCGGCTTCTTGACCTCGTTTGTCCAGTGAAGTCCACTGATTTAAAATATGTCTATTGTGTATCTGGTTATTGGTATCCCAAAGTGTAGATTTAATTGAGAAAGAAATAGCAAGGGGAATGACAATGGCGTATTTAGTTGCCCACTCCTTTGGAAAAATGTGGGTGGTGTTGGGGTTGGAATTGATGTCTCGTAATCCTGTAAATTGGGTAATGGACTAAGCAATCATGGCTTACATGTCTGTTAAAGGAGACTATGGAATATACTTCACGTTGCTTTCTTGAAATTGCGTTCACTGTTAATATATAATCACTATTAACAACTGTGCTTTACAAATGAGCCTGAAAAGCCAGGCTTTAATTCTAGTTAGCGAGCTCTGCAGTTCCCCCTCTTCTCTAAACTTCTAGTTGATTTTTTTTCTCCTGTTAGCTCATTCTTGACAATTCCCCACTTAATATATTTTACAGCTGTGACTTGTGCTACGCATTGGCATCTGCATGGAAGTGAGATGCAGTGTGACCTTTTTGATGGGAGGTTATAAACAGGAACGAAATGGGAGACCTAGAATGTGTTCTGTGACTGCTTAATGATGACTCTGGTAGGGAAATTGAAACAAAGTGTAACCTTTCATTTATGTTTTCGCCTCTTGGTATGCCGCCCTTGGCATGCTCAGATCCTAAAAAGCAAAGCAGCAGATTTTATTTCATGAGGAAGTTGCCTGCCAAGCTTTAATACAAGAGAACGAGGTAATCGCTCAAAGACCAAAGAACACCTTTAAGGTTCTCTCTATCACAGGTCTGAAGACCTGCCTGTGCTCCTCTGGATTTTTCTGCACTTTGCACACTGTTTTTGTTGTTCTTTAGTTCATGTCTTGGTTAATGAATCCAGTTGTTAGCTGCAGTGGGAACCAAGCATATGGAAGAACTTCATGTGATGTTGCTTGACTCTGTGCATTGTGGTTTTTTTTCTTAATGCTGTTTTCAGCCCTTGAGGGGAAACTTGAAGACGTAAAATTTGCAGTCGCAAAGTCAAGTCTCTACACGGTCTTTGTGGCTTGACTTGAATCTACAGTGTTTTGGTGGGTTTTATAACGTTTCTTGTAGGAGGCTGACACTAGATGGCATCCTGCAGCTTGACCATGTCACCTCATTAAAAAATGGTCACTGATTACTCTTGAGCCATTCTCATTAAAAGAGATTTCTGATGCGGTGGCTTTAAAGCTGTTTGTGTATTGTTATATTGGAAACTTGCCGCGCATCCTCTGAAACTCATGCATTCCTCTTGTCCAGGAATGTTTGGCTTTCCTGTAAATTTAATATAGAACATGAAAATATTTTCTTAAATTAATCTTTGTTTTACGGAATTGTCCCTTTGTGTGTTTGTGTTTCAGTAAGGTCTTGATTTGCAACCTGCAGGCAGTTGATTTAATCAAAGATGTAATGTCTGGAACACAATTTAGAATGGGAGGGAATGCTATTCTGATGTTTTACAGTTTTCTGTAAGTACTTTCAAGAAATTACATAGCGCTTGCATATCCGTATTACGGTGTTGCCTTGAAATTACTTGGTTGCCCAATTCTGATGGGGATTATGTATTTTAAGTTTTTGTGTCTTAGTTTGTGTGGATTGATGTGTTTTCTCTCCATGTCGTGAGAAGAGACAATTAAATAAAGACCCCGGGTGCCTTTTACATTAAATTCCCTTTCTGATAGGCCATTGAAGGAACAGTGTCAGGGAAAACTGGCATGTTGCCAGTGTAGCCTTCCTAAAAATACTAATTTGTGTGTTTCTGTAGAAGCTGCATTATATATGAAACCAAGGTGAACATAATTGAGACTAGTGAGTTTTTTGCTTGAGAGTTTTGAAGGAAGTTCAGTGTCAGGAAACAGTCATGTGAATGGAATTTTTAAGCACATAGTGTGATTTTTGTGTTAGTTCTTGTTAAATGCTGATAGGAAAATGTGCATTGTTTTGACAAGTAGCGCAGAACCGATTTATGTTAAAATATACAGCAGGATCCATTTTTTGGAGTGCTTGATAAGCTAGCGTAAACCATGCTTCACTATTGCCACCTCCGCATCTACAGTGGGAGAAATATTGTGAAACTAATTTTGAAAGGCCTTTTTGGCTGTTAATTGGTTGATATTAGCTATCGCAAATCTGCCGCTTCCTTTTAGTTCGGTTAAAGCTTCTGTGTAGGTGGTTGAATGCTGCTGTGTGAAAGATGCTCCTGCAGCACTAAATCCCTACCTGTTTGAAAAACAAGTCAAAATAAGTTGAGTCTGGCAAACTGTTTAAATAATTTGCGTGATTTGAGGAAGGTCTTGTTGTACTCTGAGCAGTACAGTCTTCAATCTTTCTCTTTATCAAGTCTTCCAGAGTGTAAAAAGACCTTTTCCAGATGGATAAAGGTATAGTTTCATAAGTATAATAAGCTGTAGCATGGCCAAGATGGATACCTGCCTAAACTTGGTTGCAATTCTTACCCTGGTGGTGTTTTTTTTTTTAAGACTCTTAAGATATGGATGCATGTGGGAAAGTATCAATTTTTGCCATAAAATGCTGCTGCTTCCCATGAGCAGAAAGCTGTATTCTTTGCTTACTCTTACGAATTTGTGGAGGAAAAAGGAGAAGAGGAATAAACTAAGAACCTTCACGTTATTTCGTGGTTTGGGGGACTCCGGGGGTGGTGGTGGAGCAATGCCTGAATTAGTTTCATACCCGAGGTATCTTCTTCCATAGTTGTGGGAAATCAAGGGTTTCTTCCCCATGTAACTGAACTGGAGTCATGTGGTTTCAGACTGTTAACATTTTTTCAAGATTATAGTAGAAACTTCCTGTTTTCAGAGCTTATCTCCCTGTCTGGAGGAAAAGATTATTATAGGAATGGTCACATCCTGTGGTTATTGTCACTTAAAAAAAAAAAAAGTCTATTGAATTTTTTGGAAGCCTTTGTGAAAGTGCTTACTACACTAAAAAACTGTGAGCTGTAGTTACAGTTCTTATCTCTGCTATGATTTCAGTAAAAGACTGTAAACCCATTGCAAATTTTACATATCTGTTAGTTTAATTTCTGCTATACCTGGTGTGGTGAGAAAAATCTCTTGGTAAAGAATCTGTCTTATTCTGTAAGGAAGATTGTAAAGGAAACATTTGGCAGTCATTTCCTTTAGCTTGTGAGTATGAGCATGCTTTCTATTATAATAGTTTAAACATACCACAGGCTGTTGATAGAGGTATCAAGTTTTCCATTCCCAAAGTTACTTTTAGTAGAAACTGGAGGGAAGAACAGGCAAACTTCCATTGTTTAACAGTTGCTTTGATAGAGTTGAAAGAGATGCATTTGCTTAGTACTTCCTGCCCCCCTTTTCTTTAGCTTTACCCCTCACCTCCTCCCCACACGCATCTACCTATTGAGAGTTTTATTTTGCTTTCTCATATACAGCTGAGAACAAATTTATTTTTAAATAATTTATTAAATTTTCAAGTATGTAAACTTTCATTTTTAAATACGACTTTCTTGACAAATCTTTGGATTTCTTCTTGTTTTCTTTAAGATAATGCCTTCTAAAATAGATCGTGTGTTGTCAGTTTGTCATTAAATTCAAGAAGCTGCTGAACAGGCTGATGTCTTGCCATAAGTACCACAAAATCTGGCAGACACAACTGGATTTTGTTTTGATATTCTTGGCTTACAATGTACCATTCTGTGATTTGGAGTTTCCCAGGGCAGGGATTTTCTACAAAACCACTTTTGAATTTAAGTATTGGTCCCTACAGAGGCGAGGAAACAAACCAGAGGAAAAATATTGAAAAAAGTGTGTTTTTTGTGAATAGCGGACATGAACTTTTTTTGCTTAAATTTGTCTTGTCTGGTTTTGTTTTGATTTCTGGATATAAAAGCTGTTGCTGGGTTTCAAGTTACTTGTCTCACTACTTGGTCCCTAGTAGCTTGGTCACGATATCCCAACTGAGTTTATTACGCTTCGTACTTACTTACCTATGCACATAAAACAGAACATTGTAAACTGCTTGCCAAGCTGCTGCATTCCTCAGGTCGTTCATCTTTTTTGTTTTCGTTTTTTTTTTTTCCTCCTTGCCAAAGAAAGCATACTTTCCTTCGGCCTGAATTTTGTCCTTTTTGAGGTGCAGCTACTTCAGAGTATTGTCCTGGCATTCAGTTTTAACTGGAAATAGAAAATGCTGTTTCCCCTTCTCTGTCTGTTTTTTCTCAGGCTTTTTGTGAGGCGCACTGAAGTCTGGTTTCAAGGGTTTGTGTAGCTGGTGGAATTGAGTCTTCTGCATTTGGAGCAGCGAAAATAGGGAGAAGGGTTTGGGTTGACGTTACTGTGAGCATCCACTTAATTGCATGGGGACTTGAGATGGAACTCCAAGTGCGCTGGGCCAGATCTGTTTGTTTTCAGGGGTGTTTTTGTTGGTTTTGTGGATATTTACCCCCCCACCCCCCACTTCCTAAGCTAGGCCTTCCTGTAAAATCCTGAGATTTCACATGCTGGCATGTGAATTGCCTTAGTCTTCACAGCTCCCGGGGGGGGCGGCAACTTGTGTTTTTCTTTCCTACTGTGACAGAAATGCTGCGTGCATCCAAGATGCTGCATAAAAATAACCTACCAGATTTCTTCCAAAGGCAAAGGCATGTAGAATGGAGTTATACTGGGCTTCATGGCCTTGAATTCTCTATCCCCATTCTACAGCCGAATGATGCACTGACTGGACCAACAGTAATTCTTTGGCTGCGTCGCAGGTTCTGGATGGGCTGAGGAGGAATCTGAGGCAACTTGTGTGTTTTACCTAATAGCAAGCGATTGTATTAACAAGCAGTAAGTACCACCAGTGCACAGGTCCTGGCATTTATTTCTTTTTTTTCTTTGGAGGATTTTTGTTTGCTCTTGAGACTTGTGCCTCTCATCAGGTGGAGTTGGTCCAAAGGTGTTACCTTGCAGGGGTGGCAAAGGAGTCGTTGGTGGCAGTTGTCGGCGGCAGTTGCAGCAAGGGTGGTGCCTGGAATTCTTGGGCCTAAGAGCGGTTAAAGGGATGTTGAAGCTCCTCAGAATTTTCTGTGCTCGATAGGGTCCTCCTTTCCCAGAGTATTGATGTGGTGTGACATTTTAATAGTGACCTGGAAGGACATGCAGCTTGACTGGAGGTCTTCTGAAATATAAACCTGAAGACTGCGTAAGTACAGGGAAGGAGTCAAAGTTCTTGAACCATAAAATGTGTGATAGTTTTAGTAGCTCGGTTTAGCAGCTTCTAGGTTAGTTGCAGTGTACCTAGAGGCTTGGGAGGAAAAAAACCCTTACCCCAAACAACAACAGACAACCAAAACTAACCCCACCAAAATCAACCAAACAAAATCCAACCCAACAAAAAAGCCAAACCTCTGAAAGTTCATGGTCCGTAGAGGGTGCGAGTTCCATTTGGGGATTTGAGGGAGGCAAGGAAATGATTGATCCAAATTGCAGCAGTTATACACTAAATTAAAATAATCTTCGTGTGCTGATTTTTAGGAACTGCTGCCTGCTGTACGTGCAAACGGGGTGGAGTGGAAGTGGACAAGACTCTGACTGTGTTTAACTGTGTGCAGAGTTTACGGTCTCCTTAGGCGGGCTTGGATTACAGAATGAAATGGCCTTTTGATGATGTTGCAGCAATAATAACATTGCACTGTATTTCCTCTTAGAGATTACATTTTAGCAGTGTGGAAAAGCACCCTCATATAATGGTGGAGCAAGCTGTAGCTGAATTAGTGCTGTGGCAAGAAGTTGCTTAAAACTCGATGCATGTTTCCTGTTGTGTATTTACACGTGCTCACAGATATACAAGTATAGACAAGTTTCCTGCTTCAAGCAGGTTTAAATTTGTGTGTAGACAGTAGTAACTGTTTTGTCAAGAGCTGAGTGTCATTTGTTAGTATAAACACAGCTGAGAATAAAACAGTGCGTTATTTGCAAAGGAAGAAAACATCACCTCTAACCTGACCGAAGGTTTTGCAATTAGATTGCAATTTTGCAATTAGAGCCTAGAGGCTTTGATGTTGCATTGAAACCAAACAGGAATGGGTAACAAATATTCAGCGCTCCTGTTCCGAGCAGTTATGAGGTGACCTTTCACGCTAGTAGCCCAGCCTACTTTTCAGCTCCTTTGCTGAGGAATCTTCAGTTGACCGGTTGCCTCAGGAATTCTCTAGCAAATTTTCAGCTTAAACTGCCTCTGCTTCAGGTTTTTTTTCTTTCACTGGAGGTATCATTGTTATTTTGGCTGGGAATATATGCACGGACAGGGAAAGGGAAACTTGTGATGAGGTCTAGAATTAAGTGACACACCAGAAAAAGAGTGCTGTGACAATAATATTAAGCTGTTAGCTTGTCCTCCTGGAACCTACTCCCTTCCTCTTCGCCACTGCCCAATGCCAGATCCAAAGGGAGAGCTTGATTTACGTGGAGCGCTGAAGACAGTGTTAAGTCCCCTTTTAAAAATAGGTTCGGCTTAGCAGGGGTTTAATGTGTTGGGCTTGTTGCTTGCCTAAGCTGGCAAGTAGTGTTACAGTAGCTTTTAGAAAACACTTGCCGTGATTGCAGCTCCACGTGTTCTTAAAAGTAAGTTTACGGCTTCTTTTTTTGTACAATTAGTGCAAGCCAGACAATGTACTTGAACCTGCTTTTAAAAAAAGTTAACTGGGTGAGTTGACTGCCTGACTTCAGTGTGAGCTGCTTTTAAGTGTTTGTGGGACCTCTTTGACTCGGATGTCTCTTTAAAAAAAAAAAAAAATTAATTTACCCATTTAATCTGTATAATCTCATTAAGCCTGTTTATGGTTAGTTTGTGTTTCAAGTGTATACATATCTGGTAAACCTGAAATTGCTCCTTTGGAGCAGTTTCGCTGGTGGGTGAAATGTTTATGTGTATGTGATGGCTAATTCTGTTGGAATAAGTAGAGAATGCTGCTGAGCGATAAATCTCGTGGCTTGGAGTATGCCTATATTTAATATTGTTTGAATTTGTATGTCTGTATTTAATATGCATCAAATTTGTATGTCTTTATTTAATATGCTTCAAATATGGTAGACTCTTGTGTGAAGTTATGAATTATTTGTGTTTGTTATGAGTAGTATGTCTAGAAAGCAGCACATTTTACAGCCCTTTGAAGATACACTGTCTGTCACTTCTCAGTGCTCAATCTTTCATGAGCCGACGTGCGTAGGTACAGTGTACAAAGTGTTACGGTATTCTCGGAAAGCACTGAAAACGCAAGACTGCAAGATAACGGGTGCTTTCCAGTCCTTTAGCTGTGAGGAGAGGTGGTGTACTTGGGTGTATGTGTACATGCCTTTAAGCAACATCAGGAATTACTGACAAATTACAAGTCAAAGCCTTATTTTTTGAGATTTCCAGCTTCTGTTGTTTATTGCCCGTAACGTTTCTTCAACTAGGTGTTCTGTTTAATTAGAATTTTTATAGTAAAGTCAGGTATGGGCTCCCTTGGCTGTGTGCTTAGGCCTGTAGCATGCAGAGGGCTTTGCTTGTAACCGCATCCCTTGTCTCTGTTCATTATCTGTTAATGGTACTCGACATGACAGGCTTGTTTTGATAAATGGAGGCTGCCAGGAAAACTGGCCTGGATTGTGCATGCGGTGGAATTGAGCTTTATTTCATTGTGTAACGCTGGCTAATGCTCGCCGGATCAAACACAACAGCGCATCGTTCGAGGTCTGTCAGCAATTGTGTGAATCACTGTCATTCCGTGAAGCTCTGCTCAAGCCCGCTCCAGGTCTCCTTCTCTGCACGGCGTATTTGCCTCACCCTTCTGGAGGTGGTTCCTGCCTGAGTAGCCTTGATGGCTTTTGTGTATGTATAACTCACGAGGTTTGGGTTTTTTCCCCCTTTTTCAGATATGCATGCTCTTAGTGTTGATCTTAAACTTCCAACAGCTTTTCTCTTGTAATGCTGTGACTAGCAAAGGTGTATTTCGTGACCAAGAAATGATTTTTTTTTTTTCCCCCATCTTTGATAATCCATTTCCAAAAGACAAGATAAAAAGTCCCTGTTGCAAAATGGAGCTTGAGGCTGTGCTCTGTGCATGGGGTTTTTATTTTTTAATTTTAGTCTATGAAATGGGGGCAGATCTCCATATCTCATAGGAAAGCCAATTAGTGAAAGTTCAGTTGTTTCTGATGTCAGTGACTGAATGCTGTAGCTGTTCTGTTCATTCAAGAATCTCCAATACGCTGTGTAAAAACAGATGGGACTTCAGCTGATTTCACTGCCATCTCCCACATTGCCCCGTTCTGAAGTTGGCTTGCCTTGGATTTGCAAGACAGTGTCTGAGACTCAAGAACACTCTCCAGGTCTGTTGCTGTGTTCAGACTGCTGGATGCTGGACTCTGCACTGTTTGAGCAACTTTTGTCCTAATAGGATAACAAAAAATAGGATACCAAACATTCTACAGATCCGCCTCTTTTTTTTTCTTTATTATTTAAGTGCATTTTCCCAATGTATACTGACTTTTAGGATTTGTGGTCCAAGCTGGCTGGGTCATCTGTCCTGAAGGGATAGGGTGTTTGAACAAATACTGTCAAACAGGGTATTTTTCAAATAAAAGGAACTTGGCCTGAATGAACTTAGTGCTGGAAAACTCTTTTGGAAGTCATTAGAAGTAAGCACTGATTTAAATACACACTGGAGCAGTAAGTTCCTTTCTATGATTTGCCAGGTGTCAGGCCACATTTGATTAGAAAATTGAAGTAAGGATAAATGCCATGGGGTTGCTTTGTGTACTGACTTGAGGACTGAATTTCAGCTCTGGCGGATTTGGAGCTATCACACGGCTACTTGGTTACAAAGCTTATTTTGAACCAGTTCTTTCGAAGATAGGCTTCAGTTCAGAAGCTATTATACGATGAATATTGCGGGAGCAAAGCTCGTGCTGCACACCATCTTCAATTTGTATTGATCATAGCAGTCTTGCAGTGTGGCAAGGGCATTAGAATTAATCAGCTACTTCAGCTGTGTTAGTGGTTTTAGGTAGCTATTTCTAGAAGGTACAGAATAAATTTTGAAGTTGGACCTTTGTCTCCTGAAGGACTCCTGTGCTAAGGTACAAAACGTGGGAGAAATACCTATGGATAAATAGAGGGAAAATATACAACTACAGATAATTAACAGCATCTGGAAGGGATAAGTTGGCAGGCAGAACCTGAGTGTGCTGCTCTAATTAACTGGGTCTGTGAACCTTGATTATAATCTTTTTTTTTTTTAAACTTGGCTTTGTAAAATGGTATCAGAGAAGGTGTACACCCCTATCTATTTTACAAGTAAAATGCTACTAGGAAATGGATTTGCTTGGCAGGGAAAAAGTGTATGTTGCCCTCAGGTGACGGATTATATAGATGATTCCTTTTGCATTTTATTCTGCAAGGGAAATGGCAAAGCTTTGCTGTAAAATTAAGTTGGTACTTGGAGCTGAAAGGTCACGGTTGTGGTGTTCAAGAACAGTGCAAGACATTGTGAGGTTCAGACAAGTTGCAGGTTTGCATGAAGGCGCACGGTAAGAGACAAATATTCATTCTTTTTAAAAAAATTGCCAATTAAATACAATTAAAAGGAACGTGTTTTGCTGAGCAGATGAATTTGTTTCCGATGAGGGAAAGGAAGACGTCGCGGAAAGGCTTTTTAAACAAAATGGCTTACTAATTGAAGAGACGGCCAGAAACCCCTTGCGTAGAAGTGCCTTTGAACGTGCCACTGGCCAGGCATCCCTTTCTTATCCATCTTAGGAAGGATGGCCGCGTGTGGATGGATTCCCTCCACCCCTCTATTTTCCCCTGCATTTTCCCCACCCCCGTGTGTGTGTTGCCGAGTGCCGGGAGAGGCGAGAAGGGCTGGTTGCATTAATATTCCCGGCTGCAGCTCCGGGCTGCCAGCGCCGCCCGCTCCCGGGGATGCTTTTGCCCCCTTAACGTCTTGCTTGCGGATGCATTTTCTAGCTGACCACGCTATTAAAGAGCTGCCATCAATCACGGGGCTCCCGGTTCCGGCTGGGCTGAGCGGGGCGGAGGCGGGGGCGGGCCGCCGCCGGGGGAAGGAGCGTGTCTCTCCGTGTGCGCGGAGCGGGGAAGCGGCGGCGGGTCGGGCCGGGC
>VYZM01003158.1:596141-736782 GCA_013398915.1 Dromas ardeola
GGGGGGGAGGGTGTCCGCGGGGGGGGTGCCCTTAAAATTCCATCTGGGGGGCAATGGAGTGGGTCTCCGAACAGAGACCCCTCGGGGAGCATCGGTGCCTGTATGCATACACGTTGTGTTCCCAAGAGGAAAATGAAGGTTGCTCTAAAAGTTGCCTAATTGTTACTTAGCCAATGATAACGCAGAAAAACACCTGGATGGAGAAAAAGCTTGACTTAATTCTCTTTCTCCCCTTCTGGTGCTCCAGTTTTTTCAGAAAAAAAGTTGGATTGACTTGGGAGGTGAGGCGATAGTTTTTATTGGCCTGGGAAGTTCAGAAGGCTTTGAGACTTGCGGGGTTTTCTTTCCATAACAAATGCTTCACCTCTGTGTTCTAAATATAAACAGTTAAGCTAAACGGAGTGCTGTGTTTAATTCTGTGGGTTTTTTCTCTCTAAATGAGATACAGGAGATAAGGATTGCATTTTCCTTATCCTGAAAGAAAGTCCTTTTTCCCTGCACTTGATAAAATGGAATGCCTTTGAAGTACTAATTGGTACGGTGTGTGGTGTAACTTTTTTTAGCGGTGTTTAAGCGTGTTTTAAGATAGCGACAGGAGATCTGCTTGGCCACTTTGTTTCCTGAGGAAGAAACCAGCTCTGCTTTGTTTTGCAATTGGTTTTAAGCTCCTCTCGAGTACATGTGGCTTTGCCCTGCATGGGGCATTGTGTGCCTGGATGGCCTCCTTACAGCCATATGGGGCTGCTTGGGGTGTCGACAAGGCCACTTAATATTTTTATTTTTTTTAAACTTACCATTAATGATAGGCATGTAGGAAAGTGGAGAATGGCAATTTAGTGTAGTTTCAGATGGTCCACCAACATGTTTCTTCTGGGAACTCAGTTTAAAGCAAACTGGATTTAAAACCCTACAGCCGAACGCTATTCCAATGTAAAGCCGTTAATCTGCAGGCAATTAGTTCCAGACGTGCGACCAACTCTGCATTTTTGTCAGTTTTTGTTCTTACAGGCAATGGCATTTTTGAATACTTCGTGCCTAGTTGAATATCACAAGACAGGCGTTTTTAGATGCTTTAACAGCAAGTTGAGAATTGTGTGGGAGCAGCAGTTAAAAGCTTTTATTTGTTTTTTCCAACCCTGTAATTTAGTAGTGTTTAAACTATTTTATAAAGATCTCTGGGACCAGGGAAAGGTGGGTTTGAGCCCAGAGCAGTTAGGTGGTGACGGTCCCCTGGCAGGCCGGGTGCTTGGCAGGCCGTGGGGGAGATATTATTTGATCTGGCTGCAGGATGGAATTGCCCGGGATTACCCCATTTTCTCCTCCCCCCCGTCCCCCCTCCCCGGGGCTGTCTGACAGTGATGCATCAGCGAGTGGGGCTCAAGAGCGTATTTTAAGACTTAAACTGCATGTATTCACTTCAAACATCTTTCCAGAGAAAGGCAGTTAAGAATTTGTCTTGTTTTGCGGTTAGGATTTATGAATTGAGGCGAGGGCTGACGTAATCTATCCTACCACTTCCTTTGTGTGTGTGTGAGAGTTGATAGGGCTTTGTTTTACTTAAAATAGCCAAGACTGTTTCTTAAATACTTTTCTATCTCCTTTACGCTGTGGCCTTCAGTATAAGCAGGCAACTTGTTCCAGTTGGATGTGATTATGCCTTTTTGAGGAAATGGTTCCTTCCTTTTGTCACTAAGGTTCAGTGAATTGCTTGTATGCTAAGTAGATGAGACTTTAATTTTAATTAACATAATGATGTATACAGCTGTTCTGTCAGAATGCATCAACTGTCTTTTGCAATTCTACTACAGGTTGTAGGGAATCTCTTGGTGTGTGTCTCAACCCCTCTTTTGCTTACTCTGATTTATGTAAAGGTGATAAGACGGGGCTTTTGTTTCCTGATGTAAGTGGGTAATAGCTCATCTGCGAGAGCTTTGTTTTGATTTCTGTGTGTGGGAAAGAAAATAAGCTATTTATTGTTAAACTAATCCTAAACCTCCTTGGTTTTTGGGGCTGAGAGGGGTTTTTTGCTACTTAGTGTTCTGCTTAAGAGTAGCCAGAAGGAACTTCTAACTTCCTAATTTTTACAGGGTCAGTGGTGTTTGGTGGATTTTTTTTTTTTTATTTTTTTATTTTTTCCTCGTGTACTGTGAATGAGTTCCTGCTGTAGTGGTTGACCTATGGGTAGGTAAAGCACTTAAAGGGTGATTGTACTCTCTGGAATATTCCCACCACTTTTAAAGTATAGAAACAACGCTGTTTCTTGTTGGCACCTGAGACAGTCTTCATACTGCTGAAATGTTGATTTAATGGACCAAATTTCATCAGGTGAAAAATACTCAGATCTCCACAAACTCAGTGGAGTTACTTCAGAACCAACTGCAAGTGCAGGTTGATATCCAGCTCATAGTCCAGAAATCCCATGCCGAGGACCTAAATTGACTACTTGGTAGCATTTGGTAAGGGTTGAGGTGTATAGGAAGAAAAAGCCATCCTTCCAGTCATTCTTCTGCTTCATCTTGGTAATGGGGTGCTGCAGATTTTTAGGATGGTTGTCTCTTGCAGAGATGCATTGCGTTCTCTAATAAATGGACAGTTTTAGAGCTAGCTCTGAGTGTTGGGTACATGTGTTAATCTTTCCTTGTTCTGGGACTTTTTCAGGTGACATAGGGAGATTGTGCTGATACTGTGTACGCTGAATTTGGAGTAAAAGCAGTTGGTAAAACACTGAAAACCAGTATTTCTGTAATTTGTTGATGTATATGGATAACGTGATATTTCAGCTGAGATCCAGTTACTGTTTACAAAACAATTATGAAGGCAGAGTGTGGAAACAGATACCCTGTGTGGAGATTATCATGAAATGTTGTTTTGGCAAAGTGATTTTCAAATTAAGGATATTTCTTTGCAGCGTTAGCCTGGGCTCTGACAGACAAATGGATTAAAAGATGATGACGGGAGTTGTTACAGTCCCCAGCTGTTGGCCTTATCCCTCTGGTGACCGTGGTCACCCTAGTCCCCAAAGCAGGGGTATCGAAACCATGGGAGAAACTTCAGCTGCCATTGTCCTCAGCCAGATGTGTTTGTTTAAACAAATTTTACTTCTGCTTTAGCTGAATGCACCAGGCAGAAAACAAAAGCAATTCAGGAGCTATGTCCAAGTGCCTCCCAGAGTTCGTTCTTAGGGGTGTGATTGGTCTAGGCGTTTAGGAAGCAGAAATTCCATGTAGCCTGTGGTGTTTGAGGCATTTTCACCTCTGTAAAGGCTACAGAGTCGCTTACAGGTGTGATTGGGTCACTCAACAAGCCTCCACATGAGTTTTATTACTTTTTTTGGGAGCTGTGATGTCTTTGCCAAGATACCTACTTCTTCCTTCAAAATATTTTTTTTTTCTTTTGAACCTTGGGTATTTAAAGCGTAAGACTCAGACCGGTAAATGAGTTAGGAAAAAACTGTGTAGCTCTATTTTGCATTTTAAGAGTAAATAAGAGAAATGGTATCTTCGTCACTGTAGTTGTGGAATAGAATGCTACTTGCTACTCTAATGTGAATCTCTAATATTGATAGTCAATTGCATGAATCTTTAAACAAAGTTTTTTTTTATCTTTGTTTGGAGAACACTGAAGGTGGCAATAGGTCTGTCCAAGGGGTGGCAATATTGGCTTTGGTCTCTGAGGGGAGGTTCTTCCAGTTTGCTGCACTTGCCCCTCACTGAGCTGATGTAGCAGGGATATAAGCATTCAGTGTCATGAAGACTCCCAGCTAAGATGGGTGGTCCTTTTCTTGGAGTAATTTACTAGTCATTAACACGTAGATTGATGTGTAAATATTCTCTAATGTGTATGATAGGGGCATTTTAGGGAAGAAGGGCTGTGTCAGGGGAACTGGAATCCTAGTTGGCATAGTTCGAACTGGCATGTCAGCTGGACCTCGCTTAGCCTCGCTCTTCCTTTAACTGCTTCTCGTGTTGGTGTGTGTAGTTCTCACACGACAAATTTCTCTATTACTAAAGAAAGCAGAAGCTTATAATCCTGTAACACTCTGAATTAAGTAATAAGGGATGCGACCCATGAAAAACTTCCTATAAGCTAGCTTTCTGTTTCCGGAAAATATCGTGAAGCATCGTTAAATGGATCAGGGGAAAATCTGGTTTTTATACTTCATCTTTCTTAATAGAGGTGAAATTCTTTCCAGAAGAATGGGCAAAAATAATATTTATTCCAAAGCTTGCCTGGGGTAGTGGTTTGAGTTCTGACCTTTGGATACAAAGTGAGAACAAATAGTGTTGAAAAATGTAAATGATTAAAACAAGCTGGCCGCCTTTAGGAAAGTTGGTTATTTGTCAAGTTTTGCCAAGAAAAGGTCTTGGTGGTTGGATAAACATTTTACTACTGGAATAAATAGTATTTGATTGTGATGCGTAGATTTTCTTATAACCACATGGGTGTTTTTCTATAAGTGGCGGGTTTGGAATTCAGGCTTTTTCTTATGTTAGCGAGGCACAGAAGAAATGGTGGCTGTAAATTTAGCATTAACAACGAAGCCGTACACTTTCTCTTGGGACGTAATGGCAAATTTTGAAAGTGAACTCGCTTTGATTAGGCTTCTCTGAAAATGGACATAACTTTCACTTTCATATAAAATGACTATACAGTGTGAAATAACAAATCTGGAATGTATTAGTATCAGTTCCTAAAGTTATACTTGCGGATTTTCCAGTCTTTTTTTTAATGAACTGAGTGTGAAAAGCTGTATGACAGGTAAACCTTTTATTAAATCCACCAATCTTGGTATAGCTACGTTGCTGCTTCTGTAATGCCAATTTTGTATATGTAATAAATTTTGTCTTGGGTGCTGATTCGAATTTTCTTGCAACTAGCAATAAAAAAAAAATGCTTTGGTTTTGGCAGTTTGTGGATTTGCTTATTAGTAGAGATCAAAATGACTTGTTTTTGAAAAAAAGCTGAGTTTTTCTTAATAGGCAGTAAGTGTTTCAGCAGCATCTGCAGTGTGATGAGCTTTTATTCTGTTTAGTTGTTTAAAATGAAAAGCATTTAGTAGTTTGAACACTATTGTCAGGTTTTGTGTGTTAATCTTCTTTTTGGAAGATCAAGGCCTCTGCTTGGGAGGAGTTTGGGAACTGGAGAAAGTTCAGGGAGTTTAGCCGTTACGTTGGATATTTTAATCCCTAGTTCTGTAATCTCTCTTCTTGTTCATCTAGCTAGTGAAATGACGGCAGTAAAAAGTTCTAAAACTTAAAAAGGACGTTGCTTTGGGTTTGTTCTTTGCTGGGGAGGTTTCAGCCTGTTAATCTAACCAGTCTACAAAATCAAAATATTTACCTAAACCAGGACCAATATGTGACTTCCTTTGACTGTGGGGAGTTCCCAGCCTTGCTGTGGCTGCCAGCGGGCCACCCCGCCGGGCTAGTGCTTGGAAAACCATAGAAACCCAGCAGAGAGTAGGAGGTATTTTAACCCAAGCACAGGTTAGACCTGGGAGCTTAGTTATTTGTATTTCTTAATATTGTGAGCTCTCTTGGTTTCAGTCAGTGACTGATGACTAAAAGTGGCCTCAGCAGGTAGTTAAGTTACAAGACAATATGAAAATGAGTGAGCCATAATGTAAGAGTCAATACAATTGAAGCGCTGAAGGTTGGGGACTTTTTTTTTTTAAAGTTTGACATAGTAACAGATCTCTGTAGCATTTACTTTTCCAAGTAGTCAAAACATACTGTATTTGCTCCATTTCATATCGAAATCTAACAAAGGAGCCCAAAATCAGATTTCCCTTTCCTGATAATAAGGCTATTACTTTGAGATTAGAGCTGGGAATGGATAATTTTTTTTATATACAGCAGTTCCTCCTTATTAATTGAATGCTCTTAGGTAATCCCGTATGCTGGTTTACGTGAGTGTATGTGAGGAAGAACACCTCTAACCAGTGTGTTTAATATTAGACTGTTGTAATTGAGTTAGTTGGGGACCCAGCCTGTGCTTGTAGTTCAGACTGGGATAAAAGAGTTAAGAGCAGCCCAAGGTTATTAGATCATTTGGAAACCGATTACCCTTTCACAGTGTAATAAAGTAATTATGAATAGAGTATGAAAATTGGTTGCAGTCTGTTTCAACATTATGACTGCCTGTCTTTAAAAGAAATTGCATTGTCCTCTTTTGTGTTGATCTTATAATTTGCATATTCAAAGCATGTTAGATATTTGCCACTTCCAGCTGTAAATGCTAAGTGGCGTTTAAAAAAACAAATTATGCCATCTGTTTGTATAGGTTTTCTGTGAGGTTTTTCAGTTCTTGATAATATTTCACCTTGGATCTGTTCTTTTTACAATAGTACATGCCAGCCTTGCCAAGAGAATTTGAAGTATGTTCTGGTCTAAACTAAAAGAATTCAGTCCTGAGTGGATGTTGCAGCTGAACAGGGCTGTGGCAGCTTCGGCTCTTGGGGGGGTATTTCTCTGCAGCCCTGACATAAGAAACGGTGGTGTTTGGAAAGAAACAGTCGTGATGCTCTATATTTTTTTTTTTTTTAACTCAAGTAGCACTTGATCAAATGCTGCAGTGTGTTGGGAATATCAATGTGAATTTAAGATTTTTTTTTTAAAAACAATAAGTTAAAAATGTTTTAGCCTAACTTGATGGCTTTGTGCACAGATGAGTTCTGTGTCTGAGTGATACAATTTGTGACTAAAATATTGTTAATGTGAAAACCAAGTATAGCTATGATCTCTAAATCACAACTGGGGATGGCTTACCTTGGGATTGAGGTCCCCAAAAGTCCCCTCCCTGCTGCAAGGGTGGTTTTAGCTGCTTCTGAGGCAGTTGCCGATTCACTGGCGTTCAGCAGCGTGCCCTGAGTGCAGGTACCATTGGGGTTTGCTTCCAGCGGGGTGATGATGAGGATGGAGAGGTGCCAGCGGTAACCTCCTGTATCCTGTCACTCTTGTCTGCTGGTCCTGGAGAGTCAGAGTCTGGATTTGAGGGACTAATTGAAGTTTGCCCTCGAAAGGTGTACAAATTCCATGTAGTTGGTGAGAGCACTTCTTGTGGATTTTTGAAGCATGGAGTCTTTAGTCATTAGAATGAAGCCGAAGATGTACATGCTGAACTTCAGAGTTTGACTACTTTAACAAATGCTGCTGTATAAAGTTATAGTTTTGGCATAAAGTTTTATTGAATCCATGCTTTTGGCTGAGTGCTTTTCTTCTGAGGACATACTGTGGTATCTGAGGTGCCAAAGGTAAATGTAACTGCCTTGTTCTCTTACACTCGTTTGAGAGTTCAACAGTAGTTTAGGATTTCAGGAGCACTGCAGAATTTCTGACGGCAAAATCTTTGCTCCGTGCACATCTCTCAGCTCATTTTGAATACAGAGAATTGTTGTTGGAGAGAAATGATAAGCGTTGTGTGTCAGGGTAATAAAATTCTGAGGTCGTTCCCAAACCCATGCTATGATGTGTCATGTGAAGTTGACGTGGGTCTTGGGAGAGAGCTTGAAGAGGCTGCCAGGCTCAGGTGGGGGTTCCTGGGGCTCAGGTGGGGGTTCCTGCCTGTCACGTTCGTCTTGGCACTGTGGTGGTGGCACAAGCATCTTGGCTGGACTTCAGTGCAGAGCCCTCTGTCACAGCAGAAGTGGAAGTGTAGCGTAATGCAGGTGTGACGGCATCTCCGCACATGCAGAGCTGTATGAGCTGTATTGAACTGGTGTCAACAGACCCTCTGACACTAGTACAATGCTGTGACTTCAAGCTAAAATGATATGTTAGGTTTCTATCATAGGCTTTTTCATAGCTGAAAAATCAAGTCCTGACCAGGCTGCTTCAGAAGAAAACCTCAGTTACTCTGCTGCAAGCTGAAGAGTACACCAGGCTACCTTTTCTGTGGCCCTACATCCTTATTAAGATCCTACATGTTTATTCCTAAAGACAGCTGGCACAGCTGAAATACCCGTTGAAAATACTAAGCATGAGATTCTGCAGTGTGTTTTTTGCTTTGCTGTTCTGGGTATCTCAGAGTTCAACTGCAGCCAGGTCAGACATGCGTCACAAACACTGGTGGGGTTTTTGTGAAAATTGACTTTTTAATGCAGTTTGAACATTTGAAATGCACCAGTAGCTTAAGTTTGTTCTGAGTTTGCTTCCATGGAAGTTCCACAGTATATTAAGTATTATTCTGAAGCGGATGAACAAGTGATTGATCCTACAGATAAATATGTGGGCAGATGATGAATAGAAAAACAGATAAGTAGAAACAGATGAATAGGAATTTTCCCTGGGATTATCTTTAGGACATGTTTGAAACTCTTCCTGCCTTTTATACCATAAATTGTGTGTGTGACTTCAATTTATTTTGGTTTTGAAGCATAGGTCTTAATATGTGAGGGAAACAGTGGTTGTGGGTAGTTGGGTGGGTTTTTTGGTCTGGAATGAAATAGGGATGTTCTTCTCAGAGCTCTTGCTGTGGTTTTTTGCTTTGTTGGGAGGTGGGGCTGTTACTGGTGGTTTTGGCTCCCTCCCACCTCTCCAAAAAGGCTGTTACTTTGTGGGAGTTTTTCTTCTTTAAACTGAGCGGTGTGGGTGAAGTTATACCTGTCTAGGAAGTAATGGACGAAGAAATAATATGTACAGCGCTAGTGGAAAATCATGAAAAGGTTTTCACTTTGCTACTGGGCTGAGAGTTTCATAAATACCCTTCTGTAGGAGTTCATCTTTTTCTCTCTTGGTCCTATCAATGCCATTTGATACCAGAATGCTATACATAAAATTTTATTTCATGTTCTGAATTAAAAAATAGTTACGTAATTGTTTTGAAATGTCACTTACACCAAAGTTCATTGTGATTCAAAGGCCAGATCATAATTCAGTGTATGTTAAGAACCAGTCAGCAAGTAATAAATCTCGCCATAGCTGTCTCTCTTATCTCATGGGGGAGGCTGCAGGACTGTAGGAGAAAACAGGCTAATCCCTGAAGTGGTGGGTAGATTTAATTAGGTCCCAGTTGCTTGGGTAACTGGCACTTGGTGAATCTTCTTCTGGAGTATTTGGAAAGTAGCTCTTCAGTCAGCTCCTGATTAGGTTGGTGTTTTGGGTAAAAACTTTGTGACATGACAGACACCCGTCTGAACTCCTACGTGTTTAGTTGTCGAATGCGCTGATGCAGTAAATGATGGAAACTTCATAGACCAGAATCTTCAGAGGTATGCTTTTACAAGAAAAACTTCGTTACATCGTATTTATAATAAATAATGTAATTTGCTTTGCTATCTTTGGTTGGTTGCTGAAGGCTCACCTCAGGATTTCAGTTGAAAGAACAAGTGAAATATGGTAATCCTAGTTTCTGTTATTGTGGGAATAACGAAGGTCTTAGATATGCCTTGGTCACAGACCAGTTAAACGCTGCTATGCTGGTTTATGGTTCTCTGCTTAGCCTGGTGGCTTGTCCGCTGTAGACTGCAAACAGTTCTAGTAGTCTTTTCATGTTGTTTCAGAGCTGTTACTCATGTCTAACCTTCAAACTTTACCCTGAAAATAGTTAGGAATCTCATATTGCTTCAAAATAACCTCCATTTTGAAGGTATTTTCAGTATGGCTTATGTGGTCTTAATTTACATGTCATGATGTCTTAGCATGTAATTCTATAAGCTGAGGAGATTTTCTTTTTTTATTACATGTGCTCATTCTTCCCCTTAAATGTTTTGGTCTCTTGTGAGAGTGTATCATTCGGTACACAAAGGATGAGTTGTCTGGGATTTAAGGAGGGCAAGGCCACAAAATTAAACTTTTGCCACAGTACTTTGGCCATCTCCCAGTTATTGGTGGTGGCAAACGATGAGATGTGGTGGCATCGTAATGAGGCCACCAAATTTCTATGTGGCTTAATAATCGTGTGCATCAGTTACTCTACGTGTAATGGTTTATGGTCTAATTTTGCAATGTTGTTCTCAGCAGGTTACAAGATCAGCCCGAAATCCATTAATACAACTGTATTGCCTCAGTCTAATACATGAGACTGCATGACTTCAGTCGTACACTAGTTGAGAGTATCTACTGAGAGTACTGGAAGTAAAAATTATATTAATGTCTGAAGCGTGACCAAAGTCAGAAGTTATTTCATGCGACGTTAAAATACTTCCTCTTGGTTTAGATTAGAAGCAGACTAATCACTTGGAGCATTTCTTAATGTTTTCTTCGTCTTCTCATGACAGATGCAACCAGTTATGAAGTCCCTTTCAAATGGGTTCATTAGCAGTGGCCGGCGGATTACTCATGCAGTCGTTCTCGTAGCAGACGGAGACTGCTGTTTGAAACATAATATATAGCCTTGGAACACCCTAATGTGTGAGACCTGTGAACTGGTCGTCTTTTTTTTTTTTTTTTCCAAAAATAGTGGTTCAAAGCTAATGAGGAATTCAGTTGGCTGCTGCCCAGGAGCAGTAACATGGCTACGAAGGCGGCGAATTTTCCTGTAATTTTTTGAGAAGCTTTTTCGGTGAGAAGTCATAGTGGATGCCATGGAGCAAATGAGAAGTTGGGTATTCATGTGTAGTATGGACACGGGCGAGAACAGTGTGTAGGCGAGTTCCCTGGGCTGTTTAACGTGGTGTAAAAACAGTCCCTCTTTGCCTATGTGACTTTCCTAACGACTTTCCAGCGTTGCAGATGGCGGTAGCTGTAGGAACCGAGCAGGATTGCTGCTGGTTCTTTGCTCTGGTTTGCTGGGGTGTACAGTGCTTTGATGACTGTAACTGGTTCAGTTGTACAAGGAGAGTTGTAGAAGTTACTGGTGCTGGAGCAAATGTTACTGCTTTCCTAATTTATGAAGAATAATCTAAAAATGACCGTAGACAATGGTTTTTTGTTCATTAATCTGGCCTCCTTCATGACCGTATGTGTTAAAATAATCTGTGTCTTCTAATTTTCCTTGCCATTTGTCAAGAAAAACAAATCTGTGGGATTTGTGCAGTTTCTGTCCTGTGTGTAGAAACTTACGACATCAAGAGCTGGAATATTTCCTAATTACCTGTTCACTGCTGCCTTTTTATCTCACATTCAGTCTCGGCTGATGATGGTATGGGAGTAAGCTGGCCCTTTCTGACTAAAATGAAATGAAGTATAACAATTGCACAATATTACAGGTTGAACAAGGGAAATGTGCCTTAATATTATGTGGTGATTCAAGTCCTTACTATTTGAAGAGGCAGGCAGATAAACTCAGGGACTTTGGCCAGTAACACATTTTGCTGTGATATACCTGTACACATAAGCAGGGTAGATTTTCTTTTGTGTTACTGATTTCTATTTGTTTTTTCCTTGGGGTGGTAGAGGTGAATTTGAGGGGAGGAGGTGGGTCTGTGCTTTGTTTCCTGCTGAGCCTTATGAATATAGTCTGGAGACGGGTTATTGCAGCTCTCCCAGGGTCTCAGTCTGACCTTGGGCCAGTTGGATGTTTTCATGGATGTCCAAAAGACACTCAGCTCTCTTTTTATGGGATGAAAATGTGTTGGAAGTCAAATGCTGTTGTTGACAACTTTGGTTTTCTGTCACTTAAGGTCATACAAGAGATCATACCATCTCCTGAAATACAAACCCTCTTTGCAAACACCTTTTAACATGTGTTTTGAAGTCTTTACCGAGAACAGAGAAGGATAATTAGCTGTTGTGTAGGTTTACTCCAGACAAACTTATACTTAAACAGTACACCTCTCTCAACTTGCTGTGCTTGTGCTTATTCTTTCTTGCACTCAGTATTGTGTATGTTTGCTTTTTGAATAATATTCCCGCTGCCTTTTAGCAGAACCTGCTCCTGTAGCTGAAGAGTAAAGGTCACACTTCCACTAGTAAGGTTTTACTACTTTAAATGCGATATGGCATTTACAGAAGACACTAACAAAAAGGAAGTGAGACATAATTTAATACATTTCACTTGTTAAGTGTTATGAAGAATATGCTGACCGTTTGCTGTAGACAGTCTATAATACGAGGCAGAGATCAAGCCTGCATTTCACACATGAATGCGCAGACTTAATCTCCTGATTACAGCCGAGCTGCTGTCCCGGGCAGAGAGGCTTTGTGGGGAAGAAAATTGTGACGTCTGCTCTGTCATTAACCAAAATAAGCTGCTCCTCAAAGAAAATGAGACCAATGGCTGAAATTAATGACTCTTTCAGTAGGCAGAAATATAATTTGTCTCCATGCCCATGTAAAACATATCTTAAAACGTTGGACAACAAAAATCATGTCCTGTTAATATTTATTGCTCATGCCGATAACATTGTACCATTTTTTTCCCCCTTGTTGCTGAACTGAAAGAGCGCAGAATTTCTTTGTTTCCACTGTTGTGGAATTTTATGGAGCACTTAAGTGGCATAGTGTTACTTAGTGTTGTCAGTGGTCTCTGCAGCTCTCAGATGCTGCTTTCTTTAGAGAGAAATTGCTTTAATTACAGCCGCGTTTCAGTGGAAATGTCTGGTCAGTCAGCTCATCTTTGGAGCCCACCCTGCAGTTATTCGTCCATTTTGAGTAGTTCAAATATACAGGCGGTTGTGTGGAGTTAAATAAAACAGCTAATGTGTCTGAAGACCAGAGTTTTTGCCTTTGCTGCTCAAAGGGTTTTCCAAAAATAACCTGATCTAGTTTTCATTTGGATGGTTTAAATGAAGATATTTTGGAGGCTTTCTAGAAGACGAAAGGATTGCGAGAGGGCAGCTGAGTGTTCAGCCACTTAAAAATGAAACATCCAGTGGAGAAAAGCGTAGCTATATCCATCCCGGGATTGACAGTTTGGTAGATACTTGTAGACATGATGCAGAGATGGAGGTACCAAAATAACATGTAGAATGGAGATTGAAATTCGTTGTAAGCGGGTAGAATTCTAGATGTAGTTGCATTAGCAGTTGCTTGCAAAGCAGCAATGCTCTCATTCTAATAAATGCATGCAAATTAATGTTTGTAGTATTATGCAAAAGTCATTTCTGTCTTAAACCTCTGTCAGCAAAGGTTTTTTTTTTTTACAGTACTTGATGATTTATCAGGAGAAAGTATAACTTATTTGTTGGTGTTTGGATGGTCCCATGGCTAGTCTGTGGTGGTGGAATGGTTGCCACTGCCTTTGTTTTATGTTCTCCACCCTAATCTCACTTTTTTTTCCTCTTCCCTGTGTTTTGTTGCCTGAATCCTACAAATCCAGTCCTGGCTTGATATGGTTGCTGGAGAGAAAGCAAAGTAATTGTGCCTGATAAAAGTAGAATCTATTCAAATTAATCTGCTGTCTATCATAACAAGTTCCTGTTTAACTTTCTCCTGTTTTAGATGTTGGTAAGCAACCTTATAATGCAGATGTTTTCTTGGCTCCAAATGACTTGAAATTCCCTTGATAATAGTTCTTGTTACAATAGCAGCTCTTTACAGGTCCCTTGGGCCCTTTCTCCCCTAACAGCCTTTTAAAGAGAGGGAGCTATGTTGCATGATATGGACATTTTAAAAAGTCTGTTGTTTCTTTTTAATGGTGTTATGGGATGACTACTTCACATTACTCAGACCTATATTGTAGTAATCATTTACATTAGCCTGAATGACTTCAGAAAAAAAGTAGTAAATACATGGCTTCACATTTACTGTTTGTGGATCATTGTTTGTTCCCGTATGTTATGGCTATAGAGGCCATTAAAGCACTTTTTTGAATGAGCAGAGGAGTTCTAAGAGTTATAAACATCAAGGTTTAATAGAGTGGATCACTACTGTGGGCTGGGATCTGAATTTCTGTGCTATAATTGTAGTTGTGTATCGTGGTTGCTCTCTGGTTTTGAAGTGGCCACCTCGCCACTCGGCCCTTAAGCTTCTTGGGAGGTGAGAGGCCAAAGGGGCACAGGGTTTTGGGGGGGTTGTGTGTGTGTCTTCAACGTTTGCTGGATCACAGCACTCCAAAGGAGGGCTGAGCTCTTCAGCTGCTCACCAAACAGCTTCGTAGCAAAATGGGTGTGCGGGCAGCTCCAGCGTCCCTGCTGGCTCCTTAGGTCCCTCACCAAACAGTAACAGAACAGAAAGTCTGTCTAATTTATCTGTTAAAATTGGGAAATCTTATTGGGAGTACAGGAACTTTCTAAGCCTGTATTGATTTTATGTTGCTGCTCGTGAGTTAATATGGGGAGAAATTGTGACTTATTTGGAATTACATGACTTTTATGGAAGCCTGTGTGTAAAACTACCTAAAAGCAGGTGTTCCTAAAAGCTTTTTGCAGATCACTAGTGCAGATCACTTCTCTTATGAAGAAAGACGGAGGGAATTGGGTCTATTTAGTCGTGAAAAAAGACGGCTGAGGGGTGACCTTATTGATGCTTACAAATACTGAAAAGGTGGGTGTCAGGAGGATGGGGCCAGGCTCGTCTCAGTGGTGCCCAGGGACAGGACAAGGGGCGACGGGCACAAACTTGACCATAGGGAGTTCCATCTCACCATGCGGAGGAAGTTATTTCCTCTGAGGGTGGCAGAGCCCGGGCACAGGCTGCCCAGAGAGGTGGGGGAGTCTCCATCTCTGGAGACATTCCAAACCCGCCTGGACGCGTTCCTGTGCCACCTGCTCTGGGTGACCCTGCTCTGGCAGGGGGTGGGACTGGGTGATCTCCAGAGGTCCCTTCCAACCCTGTGATTCTGTGAATATGGCACATAAATAGCCAAACCATTTTCGGAGGAGATAGGAACTGATACTTTCACTCCAAATATTATCCCTGGTGTTTCAGTTCACTCTGTGCTCAAAGCTGACTGTCTTGTGAAATTTTGTTCTTAGTACTTATGGAATTTATGACCTCTTGCAGGTAGGTAGTTGTTCTACCCGTCCTGTGCCAATTCGAATACCGCAAACAAAGTGAAATGTCACTCTCCTCTTTTGAATCCTTACCACTCCGATCTTTAAAAATTCTTATAATTGCCAGGTAAACCTGGCTGCTTTCTGAGGGAAGATTTAAAGATACTTGAAACATTCTTGAGTAAAAGGGAATGAAACATGTTTCTCCTCTGAAAACCTGCAGAATAGCCTGTCATTTTCTGCTGATAAACGCAGAAGTAATTTTTTGCTTTGTGAAATCTTCCTTTGCTTTTGGGAGGAATCTCCTTCCCTCTCTTCTTTTTTCCTGTTCCTTTAAGTTTTGTAGCATCAACATTGTGTTGAAGAGATGGACTTATGATCTTATCTAAGCTGTCATCCTGCAGAGCTCCTCTGTCAAACAGACCCTCGACCTGGATTTCGGAGTGATGCCATAATATCCCAGGTCAGAGCGTGTCGGTGTGAAGGTGGAATGTGCAGTGGGAGAGTGCTGATGTGCGGCATGATACAGGCTGTGATTTAAAAACTGACAGCTGTGAACGTTGCTGGTGTAAGGCACGGCTCAGAAACAGATCTCTTGTTTTTCTTAGGTCAAGTTGGGTAAGTAGTAAGGGAGGGAAAAAAGGTAAAAAGGTTGCTGTCCGTCATGAGAAACACCTTGAATTGTCTGCCTTTATTCAAGTGATGATTACATCTCAGCTGGGAGAGATGCTGATGAAGTCAGTGCCTATTTCTTTCGCTACACACTGGCTTCTGGAACCGTTTGGGGATGATTAGTAGAGAGCAGTTCAAAGTGAACAAACACGCTTTTAATTGCGTGCACTTAGAGGGCTTACAAGAGCTATGGACTGTAAATATGTAACTCATAATGACCATTACTGGCCAGAGTGTTCCAGTGCTATGTTTGTGTTATAAACTCAAAATGCCAGTGAAGGAGATAAGGAAGACAACTGATAAGAGGCATATTATTCATTGGAGAGAGATTCTTAAGAGCTTTTTAAAAGACTTTCAGCAAACTTGCTCCCAGGAGGCTCGCGGATTAGTCCCATGAGCATTCCAGAAGAGGCAGTGGACCCCTTCAGCGCCTGCTCAGCTGTAGAGCTGGTGAGGCACCAGCTAGTCTGGCACCGGCCTTGGAGGAGAGTCATAAGGTGCATGAGAACAGAGGAAGAAAACTAGTGTTTTTACTGACCAGCTCATTAATCTTACAGGAAAAAACTTTGTGTGTATGTATATGTGAGAGAACTTTGGAAGTCAATTATCCTCTAAAGCTTACAGAAAACGTAGTGAATGAATCCTAAAGTAATAAAAAGCTCATCATATTTACCTTCATTCAGACATCTCAAAGCTTTACAAATGCTCAAATGCTTTTAAGACATCATAAGGTTCTGCAACAGGTACTGCTGCATGGGGCTGTTAGATCTTAGCTATCAACCTTTTCTTTTTCTTTCAGTACCATCAGTCAGGAAGAGTTGCTCTAGTTCAAGGCTGTGTAAGTTGTATTTTCTTTTCTTGTTTGGCATTAGAATGTGGCTTGAATTGACATGGCTGCATTCATAATTGTAACTAGGTCTTTCTTAACAGTTTCTGAAACCACTTCCAGATTGTTTTCTCAAACTATTAACTAACTCCCTCTCAGCATCCCAAAAAAGCCAAACGATAAGCAAACAAAAGTCACTGCAGCAGGTCAGAAGCACTTTTATTTGAAGTAACCTTATCTCAACTCCATCCCTGCTGTGCTTTCACTCTTGGTTTTCAGGTGCGGGAGTAGCAATATTAAACCCGTGTTGCACTGAACACCGCACAACAGGTAGTGCAGCAGCAGTTATGACTGCGTAAATCTCAATTTTTTTGTGGCAGCCGTCCAGTGTTGTAGAATAGTCTAGTGGGGTGTGACATAAGCCTTGGGTTCTGTTGAAATACAAAGTCCAAAGGAACAGAAGGGCCAGTTCTGTCTGTGAAGTTGTGGCATTGAGGGACTTGAAGTTCTCCATGTGCTGCCAGCCGGGGTAGTTCTCTGCTCCTGCCTTCAGGGCCTGTGTTCGTTTTCCTTTAGAGATTTGTGTTTAGGCTCTGGATGTGGCAGTTGATTGGAAAATACCATAGGTAAACTCAGCAGGATCAGAATTACAGAAGTCGGGGCAAGTGTCTTTAGTAAAATCTCGCTCCAGACGGTGAAATACTGTCCAAGTGTAACGGTATAAACCTCTTGCTGTATAAATTTTCTTTTCCTTCCTGTGCTGGCTTCTCATTGACTTTGACTTCGGTTTGCAGGCTGTGCATGTGTGTTGTCACGAGGCTGTTAGCTCTGCCTCTCCAGTTTGGGATGATGAATGGGGATGGGGAGTATTCCGAGGGATATCCTGCATTGAACTCTTAAAATACTCTGTCACTCCAAATATCTGCAACTCACATTTTCAACAGGATATGGAAGACAGGGAAAGAATGTGGGAGAAAGTTGGTAACAGATGTTCTTAGCCTTTTCTGAAATTTAAAGGTTAAACTTCTACGTGCCTTCCCAGGGAGGTGGAGCCCATGCAATTAATGAGCTTTGTCATAGAAGGTGGGGGTCTTTTCAAGTGCCAGCTGTGTAGAAGCTACTCTTTTGTGTGTTTGAAGCAGGCGTGTGTGTATTTGAGCTACAGTGCTGGTGCAGCATTTTGGTACTTGCGGTTTTGTTCTGTCTGTTACGGCTGAGATTTCCTAATGTTGTCTTATTAGGGTTATTTTTCCACAAATGATCTTGAGGATTTTCTTAGAGCAGTCCTTCAAACCTTACGAGTATATGGGGGAATCTTTATGGGCTGTTTTCTTTTCTCTTTGTTTCTTTTTTTTTTAATTCAATCCCTTGTGCTAAAACCAAGTTAAAATTCTTCTTTGATATCAAAATTAGAAAAAATCTGTGGAAGGAACCGGAGCAGTTGGAGCACATTCGTCCTTTAATCTGGCATTTGCTGAAAACAGTGCCTTTTTATCTGGCAATATGAGACGAAAAGCTTACAGAAGAATGGTCCTGTTGTGTTTATTAAGACTGGTAACACATGACCAAACAAATCTTGTTAAAAGATTTATCTGTCTGGCTTAAATAAGAAAAAGGAGCTCTCCTCCGTATTTTTAGTTACCCTACAGACTTAGATGCCTTCTTGTTTCAGTCTCATAGCATTTCTGTTGGACTTGCTTTCACATTATCTTTAAAACCTGACTCTTTAATACCAGCTAAGAGGTTTAAGTACTTAATGTGCAAAGAGGTGGTATGTGTGCCTTTTGGTCTGATAATGGTTTCCAGGTGTATAGATCAAATAACTGTGGAGCTGTGTGTGCTGCGTAACTGCAGTTTGCCCACCTTAACTCCCAGTGCCCAGGTCTGTCTGTCACTCCTCTCCTGTGGGAGAAGTGGTATCCATCTTTCTGGACTTGGACGGAAGCATGTGGAAGTTTTTGTGTCTGAACAAATGATGAAACTTTCATTTGAACTAGACTTTCAAATGCTGGAAAAAGACCACTCAGTCGGGCGAATGTGGGGTAATGATCAGTTGAAAATAATGATTATGAGCTTCCGCACTTGAGATTTTTAAATGAAGTTTACAGGTTAAATTTGCACCCGCTTGGTTTCTCGTAAGATACTTTGGTGATAACTTTTTTGGATTGCATTTGAAAATGCCTGGGCAGGTCTGATCACATTTGTTATGACATCTTTCCTTCTCTCTGCCTTTGGGAGTGGAACGGAGAGTGTCAAATCTAACACGTGGCTACTTCTGGGTTTGCCTAGAGACGGGCTAGTACTAAGAGGTGTGCATGTCCCTTGTCCTCAAAGGTGGCTGGGACCTTTGAGTTTCATTTTCTGGAGCGATGCTGCTCTACAGTTGCCTGTCACATAGGTAAAAGATGCAGAAGAGCATTTCAGGAATGCAGGGACTTTTTGTAATAACAACAGTGCTTTTCTTTCCGGAAAAAAGCATTTGCGCTGAAGAGTTCCTCTTGAACGTCTGTGGGCAGAGGAGCCATCCTCCGGACTTGTCTGAAGCTGTTACAATTTAAACTGTTCCGAGAAACTGTTGTGCAATGTTAAACACCTTTTTCTGTACAAAAATAGTGTTTGCAAGCACTTAATGTGCTTGGGATACGGTAGTAAGTAGCAGAATGCAGTAGGGGCAATGTTCTGACTTGAAGTACCTGCTTTCAGACTTCGCTGTTTTTGGGACATTATTGCCAACTCGCCTCCATCGTGTCTGCCCCAGACTCTGAAATTAAGGTTCCTGCCTCCTACCGCAATCCTCGTTTCCTCTTAATCTCTGGACATCTGGATGTTTTAACAGGAATAAGAGTATTTGCATATGACTTGAAGTCGTAGGTATCTGCGTTCTCTGCTGGAAAGCAGAGAACGGAAGGCTTTAGCGAGTAGCTCTGCAAACACATTTTGGGGTTGTATTTGGTTTCTAAGCAGTTTAAGATAACAGGGACTTTTAATGTCTGATGGCATACTGGGTACAGATAAATAAAGTTATCCCATAATGGATGTAATAAACTTACTTGGACAAATGGACATATCCTGAGGCTTTAATTAAACAAATGACAACAACAAAAATATTTTAGTGTGATTGCAGCGAAGCTAACGTTTTTCCTCAGGTTTTTCAACTTGCATTGAACAAATAATGGACAGGGACTATTCTTCCACTCCTTTCTATGCCAGTCTCGGCCACTGTAAAGTGAATGTTCCCCTTTTAGCTTAAAATTACATCTTTCTGAGATTAATCTCTAAAAAATTCCCAATGGAAGAAGCAGTAAACCAGTATCAAAGGCAGTTAATACTCTTCAACCTGTGGTGCTGTAACCTGAATTTCTGTTCTGTAGTACGATGAGAGAAGCAGCCGCTTTGGTGGCTGTTTGGTATAGTGAGAATGATGAGCTGCCAGTGAGGAAAATTACTGGAAACCCAAGCTCCAGAGCTTGCCAGAAACCACTTAAGACTTTCAATGTATTTGCTTTTATTGTCCTAATCCAGATTTAAACATCTGTGTGATTACTGTGTTTGGCAGTATGCATGATGTATTATCCCAGTTTACTTCAGAGAACAAAAAAGGCGGCTTGTGGTATTTTTGGCATTTTTGTGATGGTGTTAGTTTTATGGGTTCCATATTCATGTCTAATTACATATAGAATGATGAAAGTTCTTGACCCGCTACAACATCTGTATCTGATGAATAATGTTGAGTCAGCAGATAGGTTTTCAGAGTATTTACATTTTGGTTAAGAGGGATTAGGCAAATTAGGGAATGCGGAGTTGGTAGTATTTTCCCTTTCCAGCGTGGTTGGTGGGTGAAGGAAGAATGTGGGAGATGAAATGCAAATGCTTCAGTCTAGATGATGTAGTATTTCAGTTGTAAGATATTTTCTGCTCTTATGGTTGAAGAGATCCTTCCAAGTATTGAGTGTATGCATTTGTTTATAAATCGCTGTTTGCTTTTTGTTTCTGGTGTTAGTAAATAAAAAGTGGGCAGATAGCAAGGGGAAATGTTGTATTTCACTGTAGAGGCAAAATATATCTTGGAATCTTTAAAACATGTTTGGGTCATTGCTTAAATAATGAAGATTATTTATCAAATACTTCTGTGGTAATAATGGCCTAATCTTAATTAGGTGGTGGCTGATAAAACATTTTTTTTTTCTTTGCTTTTCTGGTAGTCCTGTGTTACCGCTACACAGCTGAGGTGGTGTAACACTAGCTTTCCTCTGGGATATTTTTTCCTAGTCGTGGTGCAACTACTCTATAGGTTATGTGACTGCTTTACTCTTAGAGAGACAAAAGTAGTCATTGTTTCATGATGTTGGTTTAATCCTGCAATATTTTTGATATTGAGTGGGGGGTTTTTAGTAAAATGTTCTTGGAAATGTGTTCTATTTGTGTAAGAAAGTTGAATAGCGTTTGCGAGGAGATTTCATCACTTGCCTTTTAATGCTGGTTGAACTAGGTCGAGGCTCTGATTAGACGAAGAGGCTTCTTGTACTGTTCATAAATACACTGGCTGTGAAAATTACTTTTGTATGGGTTTTCCTGAAACAGGAGCCTGGAGGAGGGTGGCAATTTTGCTGTATTTGTCGCTGGAAATTTCATAGATGAACAGACTGAGCAAATTGTGGTATACACAAGTTCTTGCATGGCCCTACAGTAAACTAAATTGTTATGAACATAGTGTTTGTTTATTCAATGTTACTTCTCTAAGCAGAACTTTGTTATGCCAAAAAAAAAGGAAAAAATCCAAAGTAATTGGACTAGTAACAAAACCACTGAAGTATCTTGAATTTAATCTGAGAAACAACATGGATTTAAATCTGCAGCTCTGTGGAGAGTTGCGTTTAGTCCTGCAGTGTTTGTTCTTGTATCCTTTAGTTTCTGATCTCTAAAGTACACGAGGAGATCTCTTGTACGTAGGTACAGATGCCACTACTTGTAATTTTTAGATTGCCCTGGGAAAGTAATCAGTTTTTGTTCAAAATGAATAGGTTATTTACTCTCTAAAGTGAATTATGTATCAACAACAATAGAAAAAAAACTCTGAAGCTTGCTGCTGGGGAATTTCCTAGCCTCTAGAAATTTAAGACATTTCGTATTGAGTCCCTGGAGACCATTGCTATCGCTATTATCTGCAGCTTCTCTGGCAATTGACAGGTTCATTGTAGTCTTCTCTACTGGAGTTTCCTTGGATTCCCCTTGTGTGTTACCAGAACGATGGCAGCTGCTATAAGCAGGAAAGAAAATAGAATCATTTCCTACCTGGATGATCGGTTCATTCAGGAAATGCCTGAGAGATTCAAGCCACAGCCTGAATTATATCAGCAAAAGCAATTTGTCTCTCTCCGGCTGTTTCCATTGCTGGAAGTAGTAGTCAACAGGGACAAGAATATTGTAGTCTGAGATTCATGTAAGTGTGAAGGAATTTCAAATACGCAGGACCGCTGACTTCTCAGCTGACATATTAAAAATCAAAATAGTCTTTTTCCTTCTCAAATGTGGTTTCAAAGGCTTAATGGATGAACAGTCTATCTTCTGAGGTCCCTGACTTTCACGCTATAGCGTGCTACACAGTGGACTAATTTCAAGTTGCACCAAATAGTAGCTTCCTGAAAACTTATGAATTGGATGTGGGTAAATTCAGCTTTATCCTGAATTGGTGAGCGAGGGGAAAAAAAGGTTACTTACGTTTGTATGTTGGATGCATCCTTGGAATATCCTTCTTTCATGGCTATTTACAGAAAAAATGGTATGTCATGATTCTTGCTCAGCAGTGCCTGTAGCTGTTCAGACTGCTCCTCTTGAGCAATAATAAAAGGCACTTGGAATTACCTCAAGAGGCGCAAATTCAGTAGAGCCTTTCCAGAAAAGGTGCCAAAAATTCTAAGGTATGTGCTGCTGGCTGTCACTCAAAGGTGTATTGTGTAATCTGTCGGTCCGGGTCATTTTGGTTTGTCCAGTAGAATGGAAAGTCTCAATTTTGAGTCAAAAGAATGAAGGCTATAACTGCATCGGGTCAGTATTCTTTACCCGTCATTCGACTGAGGTACGGTAATAGTTGCAGGGTACTGGAGGGGAGTTAGTGAGCGGCTGTGCGGTGCTTGGCTGCCCACGGGGGTGGAACCACGACTGTAGCAACTGTTGTGTGGTTGTAGGTTGTTGGTTGTAGGATCAGCTCGTTTGAGGATCATGGCCATAGGTCCAAGCTTGCAAATACTCTTGTAACAGCAAGTCCAATTTTTAAAATCTAAACTTGCATTGAAGGAAGAAAAAAAGATGCAGTTGATGTTAACTGTATTTGATTAAATGATTGGGAAAGTAAAAACAGAGGTTTATCTCTTCCCTTCCTATTCCCCAGCAGGAAACTGAACGTGGGAAGGTGATGAGTTAAAAAATCCCAACTCCATGCGTTCTGTTACTGGTAAAGTGAGCGTGAAAGGTCGTATTTTTGCTATATGGCAAAGCAGATTTTGTTAGTGGACTTGCAACTATTGTGGTTTGCTTTGGCTTCAATGAATTCATTCCTGTAATCTGTGGATTACAGGTTAGCTCTATTTTTGGAAAAGCAGGGTAGGGGGAAGACTTCCTATGCCCGATTGCCCTGGAGGTGGCAGATGGCATTCTTTACTCCGTACCAGCTTTGTGGGGCATCCGCTGCTGGTGGTGTCGAGATGTAAAACAACACAGCCATTTGCTGAACTTTTTGACTTGCTTCAAGAAAAGAAGTTGTAGATCCTTCTTTTTTTGCACTTGTCCCTTCCTAAATATTTTTTCCCACTTGCATGCTTCCTCTTCAGCTTCAGGTATAAAATGATAGGCGTTCTCAGTGAGTACTTCCCTTCCAAGAAGTTGTTATAATTCTGTAGTGAACAGAAGAGTTTTTTTAAGGAGTTGTGAGATCTTTTTGAGGATGGAGATCGCTTCAAAAATTTTACAGACACTTCATAAGTTACCATTTCTATGAATACTTCAGAAGACCGCCTTGTATTTTACTGTCTTGTGTTTTCCATACTGAATTGCTTTAGGGTGTGGGGTTTTCTTTGTTTTTAATTTTTATTTTCAGTAATTGAAAGAATTTTGAATATTAACGTGGGCTTTCCCCTCTTTCTCCCCCCCTCCTCCTTTCAAGAACCTTTTTAAAACGCTGGGGTTGTTGGAGTGGTTGAATTTTTCCTGGATTTGAGTGAGAAATTCAGAAGACTGAAGCCCAGGCTCACTGTCTACCTTTCACGGAGGCCCAGCCGTGAGAGGACAGAAGAAGGCACGTGGCGAATCATGACAGCGGACAAAGAAAAAGACAAAGACAAAGAGAAGGACAGGGATAGAGACCGGGATAAGGAGCGAGACAAGAGAGACAAGGTGAGGGAGAGTGAGAACTCGCGTCCTCGGCGGAGCTGTACGTTGGAAGGAGGCGCCAAGAATTATGCAGAAAGTGATCACAGCGAAGATGAGGACAATGACAACAACAGTGCCACCACAGAGGAGTCCACAAAGAAAAGCAAAAAGAAACCACCCAAGAAGAAGTCCCGATATGAGAGAACAGACAACGGTGAAATAACGTCCTTTATCACAGAGGATGATGTTGTATACAGGCCTGGAGGTAAGAAATTCTTACGTTACGTTTCCTTTGAAAGTAATTTTGCACCAGAGCTACCAGTTAGTTGCCTGCAGCAGACAGCACAATGTACTGTCTGTTAATGTAGATTACGATTGTCCTAGGGGCAGGTTGCCACAGTTCCATTAGAGAGAAATATGGATATCCATGCAAAATCTTTTTACTGTATCTGGTAATATCTTAATTTGTTGCAATGAACGTAGCTGCCTTTTGAAAAAAGAGCCACCCTTTTTTCCTTTTGCTACACTAATTATCTGTGCATAGTATGGAATCTCTGTCCCTGGGATTTTCGAAACTGAATTGGGTAAAGCACTGAGCGCTTTGCTCCAACTTTGAAACAAGACCTGATCTGAGCTCGAGATTTGCAGAGGTGGCGCATAGAGATGTCTGCCAACCTTTCTGATGAGTTTTTCTGTGAATCTGAGACTTCTTTGTCGAGCTCCTCTCCTGTCTTCTGTTTGCATAATATAAATTGGGTGACTTAAGATCTCATACCTATTATGCCACTGATTTCACCCCCCTCGTTAATAGCTAGCTAATTAATGTCTATGCACAGCACCTTAGCTATTGGCCAAAACAGACAGTGTCAGTATCAGCAAGTGTCCGGATGTTTTGGGGAGAGAAGCAGAAGCTTGCAGTGGGCTCTGGTCGTGCCACTTAATTCACATAAAGTTTTTAGGGTCTCGCATAAGGTTTCCAGATCTAACCTGTGGCTGCTGCCAGCTAACTTCTTCCTCAAAATGAAATTATACTCGAAAATTAGGTTATTCAGCTAGCTGTATTGCTCACTTTTGAGTACAAATTTCTGTGTTCATCTACACAGCATTTTAAAAGTGTTGATGGCAGTTGTTTGTTCCACCACAAGGAATTAGTTATTTTAGGCTTTACTGTTCAAAGCATTAGCTTAAGGGCTCTGGTAGTTCTATATTACTTTTTCTGTAAAATGATGAGTATGCTGTAGTAACTGCTGGAGCGAAATAGAGATGGGTTCTAACTAAAAACCATGGAAATGAATGAGCAAAAATCTTGTCTGACTTTTTCCATGAGGTGCTGTATATCTCAGCTACTAAAATCTCATTGTATGAATACAGATGTAAATGTTTTTAGTCCTCTGTCCAGTTGTAGTTGTTGTAAGTGCTCTAAAAATGCCAGTTGTATGTTGGGCAGCATCAGCTGTGGGTAGGGATGGGCTGAAATACTGCTGGGTTTGGAGGTGTTGCATCCCAGACTCGGTCTTCCGTGTGAAACTTGTGGAGTCGGTTTGCACTTAGATCTACCAGCGTTTGTCAGAATAGCTTATCTCTTGAAATGCTTCTAACAGCATGTCAGACCATTCAGAAGATGTTTTTCTCTTGGTCAGGGCTTGTAGCTGAGCAATGTTTGTTGCTTGAGCAGTGACAATAGGGAGCCTGCAAAAAAGCGTCGGCTTTGGTGGCAATCTTATTTTTGGTGTCAGAGGATGAAAAATAATATAGAATCTGTTAAGAACAGCTGTTGTGTGAGCCCAGTGGTACCATGCGTTACGCTGGCTTTATTGCGAAAAGCCTTTGCTTAGGATGAAGGTGGAAAATCAGTTGTTCGTGATGTCAAATTTATCCTGCAGTAGGATGGAGAAGTATTAGCACTCTTTATCCAGTAGATGCAGTGCTTGGATAGAGGGATGTTTGCGGACCGGCAGGAATCAGTACTGTAGTTAGACAGTTTGCACCTTGGCCAGACAATTGTTGGAGGGACATGAGCATTAGCTGAAACCTTAATTGGCTATACTGCTTTTTAAATTTTACTTAAAACGTAATTTCTTAACAGGAGTGAGATCTTGAATACACATTCCAGTGTGTAGTCTATTCTAAAGAATTTTAGCATCTATTGCAGAAGAAAATCTTAGCTTCTGTCTAAAGGCTAGCTTCCATATAGGGAGATGTATTTGTAGCTAAGAGTACGAATTACATAAAATTTAAGAGGGATTAAGAGAGTTTAAATTAATGAGACTTGCACAGCAAGGATTAGGAAGATGAAAATTAAAGGGGTGTGCAGAATGGATAGCTGCTTTCAGCTTACGTTTTTTAGGCTTTAAGGGAAGGAAATCCTATCCTTTCGTTTGATTCCTTCTCTTAAATACTCTTATCTGATATGGATCAATGTTAAAGGTCTGCATTTTGTTACTGTGAATTCCGTGGTCAAAATCTCCTGTGTTTACCCCATTGCTGTACAGTACTTAATCCAACACTTGATACTACTTTTTTCTATGCTGAGCTCAGCAGCTATATTTGAGTAATAGCAAATAAACTGGAAATAAGTAGATAATCAAGAACACTGGAATTTTTTTCAAATGAAAGGTTACACTATATTGTTACTATATAAATACTGTTCATGCTAATTTGCATAGATATAATGAATGTATGCATAGCTTTAAACCATGTATTAAAATTTATTGAGTAGAGCTTAGACAACGCCATGCAATTAATCTTCTCGACTTTGTTGGAAATCACCCAGGCCTACGCTGAAAGCTTGTTGGCCCACTTCCCCATCTGTCCTCTCAATTTCCACAACCTCCCTCCCATTTCCTTCCAAATCGAATCTGTGGGGTTGTTTTTCTCTTTTTTTTTTTTCTCGCAGTTCTTACCTTGCCTTTGTCAAAACAACTGTCATGGTAACAAATTAATTTTTATTGTAAAGAGTGTATTCAGATTCGCTTATAGGCTTCCTTAGCATAAGGTAATGACAGTATAAGATAGTTGCGTCAAGACTGAGGGGTTTTTTCTCCTTTTAGATTCAGTTAGGTTATTTCATGCTGAATTTCCTTCCATTTCCAGTGCAGATTGATTCCCTTCTATCCTGCTGGCTTTTACCAAAATACAGCGTGATTTGAAAGGGTTGATTTCCCATCTAGTTTGTATCCACATGCAATATGGTTAGCACATGGCTCCTAATTGGGTGTGCTCTAAAAATGATGGTCTTGGTTTGTAGTAGTTTTTTTTTGCAGTTCTACTTTTTTTTGCTTGTCAGACTGTAAGCGAATTTGAATACTTTGATACTCTGCTGTGCAAACCAGACTTTAGAACTACATCTGTTGGTTGGGTTCGACAATTGGTCTCCGTGTAGGATTTTCTCTATAGATTGTGAAGGGCTGTCGGTCAAATGGCTCTCAATGTATTGACTGGACTCCAGTGGCTGAGGGGCTTCTGGAAAAGCTATCCAGGCTTTGGCCAAGTGCAGTGCTACTCCAAACACCGAGGGACATAGCGACTTTTGTTTAGGCCCTACTTTTGGTACTTGGTTAAGAGAATGACTTGCCTGGCTGGAAGAGGCAGCTATGTGATGGAAAACAAGTAGCACTGTCATAACTTACAATTTTTGGCCAACGTAATGAAAGATGAAAAAAGGTAGTGATGATACTGTTCCAGGGAATTTCTTTCCCTCCCTGTACTGGAGGGCAGCAACATGCTTCAAGTCTTACAGTGGCTTGAGGTGTGGAGGTACTTTTCTTGCGTGTCTTCAGCTTGTCCTTGAACGTGGAGATTTTCTTTTCAATAGTCCAATAAATTGCTCCTATGAAAGAAATGGGTTAAGATTCCAGACTTTTTCTGCTACTTATACAGCAGGAATAGCTGCATCAAAATACTAGCTGGTCATGTGGGTGCTTTTATTGTCCTATTCCTTTTTGTTCTCTGAACTCTTGCATACCTTTCTTGCGGGAGGAAGCTGTGTGGTCCCTGTCCCCTTTCACTCTTGGTCTGTTCATCAATTCAGGAAGGAATATTAGTCCATTAAAGCCACAGAACTTAATGCTCAGGATATTGTTGCTATTGAACAGAATGCTGTATTGTTATCGTGATGGCACCTTGAATGCTGAACTGGAAAAACTTTGGATGAAAGCCTAAGTTGATTTGGAGCCTCAGGAAAACAGATGACTTGATGTGTCACCTGGAGATGAGGACAATGTTGTTTGCTCTGCCTACGTAGAAACATTTAAAAGGATCTGCAGGAATTAAAAGGATTTATGAGGATCTTTTTCTACAGTGACATCAGTAGCTATATAAACAGCACATCAGCAAGAGGAATGAATGTGAGGTAACACAAGGTGAGATGCTTCTGCAGGGAGAGTAGTGCGTTACAGGACTTCATTGTTTTCTAGTGAATTGCTTTCGAATAGCTTACATGAGAGTCTCTTTGTTCTAGGTGTTTTAAGATCGATGTGAAGCTGGAAGAAGAGATGCAGAGTATTAGGTATGGAAAGTGCGGTTTGATGTTGTGCAGGGAAAGAGGCAGAATTAGCTTTATGTGGATCCTGGAACATCTGGCCTAGTATACAAAAAAGAAGAATGTGTCTCTTTGCCACTTGGAGGTGTCTTAGGCAATCACTGGTTGGGACAGCTATTGGACTCCTTGGTTTAGTTGCCGTTTTTTGAGGTATGGGAAATCACTGTCACTAGGATAAAAGTGAGATATTGCTACTGGAAAATACAACTTGAGTAGAGTACTGACTTTTCTGGATTTATAGGTTGATGTCACTTTAAAGTTTTGTTAGATTTCTGTCCCTGAGTGCTGTTAGGAGGCACCATAACCCCATAAGCTATTATCTGGACAGGCATCAGAGAAGGAAAGAGAGACTAAATTTGCAGGTCGAACGCGCTGTTGTGAAATACTGCTGCTCCCTTGTCACCAAAAGTATCAAAGTGAGATCTTACATACTTTTCACTTCGATACATTCTGTGTTACAGTGCATGTGGCCGTTTTTCAAAAGGAGCACTTCATAAGCTTTGAAATGGTTCGCAGTCGTCAGTGGCTGAGTTTTGAAGCCTGCAGGGGTAGGGTTATTGCACTACCACGATGAGAAAATAACAAAAGGTGGGTCATATTACAGAATCATAGAATGGCCTAGGTTGGAAGGGACCTTTCAGATCCCCTAGTCCAACCATCAACTTAACTCTGACAAAAACCCGTATCTCTAAGCACTAGATGTGCCTGTCTTTTAAATACCTCCGGGGATGGTGCCTCAACCGCTTCCCTGGGCAGCCTGTTCCAATGCTCGATAACACTTTCAGTGTAAAAATTTTTCCTAATATCCAGTCTAAACCTCGCCTGGCGCAACTTCTGTGTGAATCCTGACATCGAAGTCTGTCCTGTGGAGTGGGGCCAGAGGAGTTCCAATCACAGCGGAACCAGAATTATATTTACCTGAGATCCGGTTGGACTGAGATTTCTTCTAGCTCTCTTAAAATCCACTGTCAATTTGGTTAGCAAGCAAGTATTAGGACTTCTGAATTTCTAAGCTTTCGTTTGACTGGCGAAATTTTGTTAAATGTTCCCTTTACTGTAACCGTGCTGAGATGTTTTGCATTGTTGTTGCTGAGGAAATTGCTGAAATAGTTGTTTTAATCTAGAAACCTTCATCAGCTTTATAAAAATATATATAAACAAAACCCAAATAAAAGTGCTTCCTGCCTCTGTTTACTTTGTTAATAAGCGGTATGCTGGTATTTGGGTTGAATGTTGGTGAAATTGAGATGCAGGAGTTTGGCTCATGCCCTGACAGTGATTGGCTTGTATTTGACATTGACCCATGTGTTTGTCATTCTTCTCGATGCTGCCTTCTATTTATTCTGACAGCTTTACCAGCTGATGAAGGTGGCCATGGCAGAATTAAATGTAAAACCATGTATAATATATGAACATTAATTTTTTTTTTTCTGCAAACCTTGAAGTTCTGGCACGAGTTTTTAGGCTGCGGAAAAGTTGTGGGGGGCAGGGGGGAGAAGTTAATTCTTTTCTGGGAGGTTTTAAAATTTGAATTTTATGCTTGGGCAGAAGGAAGACAGGCAACAAAATTTTCTCATGTGGACATTTTAATTTTAGGAGGTCTTTAGCCAGACTCTCTTCTGTCCATGTTGTGTGGATTGCCCAAGTTTATCACAGTGCTGCTTGTTTTTGCATGTGTGGCCTTCCCTCGAAAGCTTCGTAGGTGATATAACCATGGATTCGAACATGATGCGCTCTGTGTTTCCCTCTTGAAAGTCTGTTATCGTTGTGATACTAGATCATCGAAATAATCGGATGTTCTGTGACAGACTTTCAGCTGCTGTAACTAGGAATAACCTCAGGAGCTGTGCTGCTTAATGTGTTTATAAAAGTTCTCTTATTTTTCACTCTTACACGACTTTTCAACCTTTCTGTATATGTGAATAGTGGTGAGGAAAACTCGTGAAAAAAATTTAAGAAAATATTATCTTTAAAACTGTTTCAGTGGAAACAAATACACCCTTTACTCATTCCTCCTTTAGTAATTAAAAGAAGGAAAAAAAAAAAGTTAGAGGAAAGGCCTGGATTAGTAGGTGAGTCTTAAACTTGTCAGGAGGGTGAACAAAATGGACATAAGCATTTAAAATGCATAAAGCATCACAAAAGAATTTTCTTTGAAGTTGATTGAAGTCTGCAGAGAACTGTTTCCACATGCAGCTGGAACTTGCGTTATTATTTTTCTGTACTATTGGATATACTTGGCATTTGAGATTTTATGGAAAGTGGGGTTTTCAAAGATCAGGTGAGTAGGGGAATAATATTAAGTCTAGAAAAGCGTATGCTCCATGACAGCATACATCGATTACTTAACTGCATGTAACCAATTTTCTGTATATGTGCTGTTGGCATAAGCAGTAAACATAAGTCAGACTGGGGGGAAAAAAAAAGGTGATGCATTTACTGAGTTCACATTTGCTCTTAACTGTGGCAAGCGGGGCTCTGTGCGTGGACAGCTGGTGGTGCTTGACAGATGGCGTCTTAAGTGCAGATCAAGGTTGATCTGGCAAATGGATTCCTCTGGCTCTGGGCTTTTGGGTATAAACCCTGCGGAGCAATGCTGAGGAGGTGGGGGTTCCCTGGGGGGGGACTGGGGACTGTCCTTAGCCAGCACTGGTCTAACAGGTAGTTTTTCATATTGTCTTTGTTATGGAAACTGCCACTGTTTCATGTAATAACAGATGAATTGTGCAAGTGGAGAATTTTAGCTAAGACTCTCTCTACGGTTACTGTTAGTATTTTATCTGGGGGTCATCCCTCTGCCTTCCATCACAACAGAACACGGGGCACTAACGAAAGGAGATGTACTACCATTAACTGCTCTCATGAAGTATTAGTAAAAGCAGCATGGATTATGTGAACTCTATATATGTATGCTGTGTACTAAAGGAACTTCATAACATCTTCCCTGAGAAGCTTGTAATGCAAAAAAAAAAAATACCTGGCAAAGCCGATGGTGTTTTGGAGCTGTTACGGGATGAATGGGGAAACTTTACGTGAACACCTTGTTGACACAACTTTTTCTGGTGTGACTACAACAGCTACAGTTGAAAATCTGTGGTAACCACAGGTAACCGGAGAACACGGATAAGAGCAGTTTTGCAGACTGCATTAGGGCATTATTTTTGCGGAGGATGGATGTAGAAATTTTTTTTAACCTAAGCAAAAAGTAATACTTCAAGGGGAATGCAGCATGCCATTATGAAACTAGGCAAATGGAAATTTGGAAAAAAAAAAGACAGCGAGTGGGAAGCAACTGTGGAAAATGGGACTAAGGGGAAGGAATTCCTTGAAACAGTGGTTTTTCAAGGAGTGAAAGGGGAGTTTGTGGCCGCAGTAATTTGTTCATGGCCTGTCCTCAATTTATTTCAATCCGAATAGTTTGAACTTCTAGTTGTATGGATTTATCAGCCCTTTTTCTTACTGTTACTATGTGGAAGTTGGCACATCTTTCATTGACCATTAGATAAAGGAGTGTTTGGTCAATGATAATGGCAACACCTGGGTACGCAGTAACTAAACTCTCATTTTAGCTTCTGTACTGGTTTCCCGTGTAGCACAGCAGTTCACGTTATGCCAGAAGATTGCTTTAACTTGTATCTGGAAGTTTTTCTGATAAATAGGTGGAGGGAGTGAAATTTAATCTGCCAGAGCTATTTACAAATTGAAACAATAGGAAAATATTTTTAATTTCAGAAAATACATATTGATTTTTTTTTTAAAAATACCGATATTTTTCAATGCTGCCAGGTATTTGCAGGTAGGTGAATAGAATATCAGGTTAGCAGACAATAGGGAGAATATCACATAATCTTACTTGACAGGAGTGTCTGTATTTGCGTCTCAGCAGGCTTTAAGGCAACAGACTGTAGTATTTGAAATACAGAATTCTGTGGAAATCATCCTCCCCCAAGTGACATGTTTAGTTTTCCCCTTCTGAACATGTGTTTCTGTTCAGGGCTGCACCGACAACTTACAGAATGGGTTATTCTCTTTCCGTTTATCTAATCTGGAAGATTAGGTGATGGGCCAGTTACTAGGGAAACAGCAATGGCTGTAATTTTTTTTTCTGGTTGAGGGCTACACAAATAAAGCCCATCCAGATTGTGATGAGGTATTGTAGTGTGTTGCACTTTAATTATCAAAAGGGGAGCTGAGGGAGAGAAGTTAAGCAACCATTTGGTGTTTGTGGTGGGCTTGGGAATAGAACAGTTTTCCCTTCCAAGTCCTCTTGGTGTGCTTGTTTTGCCTACTAGAGCACGGAGTTACAATTATGCATGGTCTGATAGAAGAACTTCTTTGACTCAAAGCCATGTAAAGATGCTGGTTTTTTCCACTGCGTGCAGCTTCACGGGCCAGCTGTACGCTGTTCATTTCTTCTGATGTCACCATCGACTCATTACCAAAACTTGGAAACACAAGTGAATGAAAAGTGCATGAGAAGAAAGACTCTCTATCTCGATCCTTTAATCTCTACAGGTTTTCGTGTGTATTGGCCAATTGCATGCTCTAGTCAAAGACAGCGTGGAGATTGTTCAGTTGATTTCATGCAGACTGTGACAACTTCTTCTGGTGGTTTCTTAAGGCTGATTATTAATGCTTGTGTTTAAGGTCCCAGAGGAATTATCTGTAGCCATTGTTCTTCTTGTGTTGTAATTTGCACATTAATGAATTTTTAATAGAAGAAAGGAAGTTAGGGATATCTAAAAAAAAAAAAAGTGGGGTCATGTAGTGATGTGGTAACGGCACTGCTCATTTTTTGTCTTCCACATTATTTTAGAAATGAGTGTCCATGGCGAGCTGTTGAAATGCATCCAGTGCAGGTCTGAGTCGTTGTAAGATGTCAGTGAGAAGCGTTTGGAGCAAAAGTTGTATCTCTAGCTGTGTTTGCTGTGACCTTAAAAGATGAGAAAAGACCGTTTTAAATGGCGTGTGTGCAGTAAAGCTTATCTGTTGCTAAAGAAGCAGCTCTTAGACTAACTGGCTACTTAATTTTTTTTTTTTAGTGGCCTGCACTCTTTATTCGCACCCCTCCTCCCTTATCACGTATTTAATTGAAAAAGAAAAACAATTCTAGGACAGGAGGATACCCCAGTGTGAGTTAGTGGCTGAGCATCTACAATGTCTTTGCTTTCAGTGCGGCCTTTCTTGGTAACGCTGCTTTCTGTAAGAAAATGCTTGGTTTATAACAAAATTGTTAATGCAGTATGTGAATGCATCTTACAAGAAAAGAACTGTATAGTATTGTGGACATGCATGAAAAGTGCAGAAAAATAATTGGTGTGGGAAATCATGTAGCTGGGTGCCTGAACCGCAGAGCAGTTGCTTTTATAAAATTGGGAACTGCGGACTACAATTAGCTGTCATTAATTTTGTTGAATAGAAATATGTTCCATTTATTGTACAATCAGGAGCCAGGCTTGAATGAGTTTAAATAGATGAAATCTAAATTATACTGACAGTCCATTAAACAGCAGCAAAACCCCTTAAAGAAAATGGATTCGCTATGATACCAGTTTATAATAAAATCATTTGCCAAATAAGAACTCTAGGCCAGGCATCAGGAATACTCCTGTGAGTTTCAAATGAACACAGTAAATTGGTTGAACCGTTTATTGCAGAACAGGGCTCTAGCACATTGTTTTCTGACAAGGAGCCAGCAGTGTTGCTTGAAATCTGCTCAGCAGGCAGTGACACTAAAAGATCAGCCTGGCAATTTGTTTGTTGTCAGCCATATGTGGGGAAGAGAGGCAACTGTACGGCTCCCTACCTGTCAGCCCTGATATTTTTCTGCTTAAAACCATGTGTTTGTCATTCCCAATGCACTCCTTCCCCCCCTTTTTTCCCCCCTTACATTTGTTACTAAGCCATCATGTTAAATGCGTTGCTGTAGTTAGAGATGTTTCCACGATTGACCTTTTGTTTTTAAGGGTTTGGTAATTTTCCTGTATCTGGAACACGGGCAAATTCAGATTGCAACATTTAGAACGTTGCAGATATTTTTCTGATCCTTTGAAAAGTACCCTTTAGTTACTAATGATCTGAGACTGCTAATATTGTGCTACTAATCGTATTTAACTGTCCTGGGTGGTGGTGGGGAAGGATTGTGGCGTTTGCCTTTAAGTACCTGGGACACTGAAGTGAAGAACCCTGCTGCGGGGGGTTCCCACTAGTTTTGGCTGTGGCAGAGGTATTTCTGGAGAAGAGTTCAGAATTCCCTGGTCACGCTTCTGCACTGCTTGGCAGATGGCACTAGGACAACTAAGCCCTTTACTTTTCAACATCAGAATGGAGGAATTTAAATATCCTTTAATTCTGGGATGTAAATATCCTTTAATTTGCCTGTCCCGCAACTTGTATTTGGTTCCTTTTACAGTTTCTCAGGTCCATCATACAAATTTCTACTGCAGTGCGACTGAATCTGTAGACTTAATGAGTGTTGGGATAAGTGCTGTCTCTGTATTAAGTTAGAATTAGTGGATGTGGAACAGGAGTGTACGGGGACGGTGCAGGTTGACTCTACTTGATTAAATGGTTGAACATGGGCCATGTGTTACTGCTGCTTACGCGAGCCTGCTGATCCGTCTGGTTGGTTGAGACAATGTCAGAGTTGATGCATGAACTATTGAAACTTGGTGTCTGATGAGCTCCCCTAGGTGGTACCTAAATTCTTATTAAGAAGAGTGGGTTTTTACACATCTGGCGCTTCGTTTTTCAGAACCTCTGATTCCAGCATAGACTATCCGAAGGAAAGCAAAATGAAGGAAAGAATGTGTAATCCATAAGCTAGTGGGATGCCAAAAGTGGGGTGTGTGTGTGTATATCGGAGCTCTGGTTGTTTACAGCTACACTGTGAAGTCTGAGCTTGTGACTGTTGAAATATGATGGCAGGGGGTTGTAGGCAATTCCCTGATGATGGCTTTCAAGGAAGATCTTCCCTATGGAAGTGTGGTGCTGCGCAGAGAGCCTACGGCTTTGTCTCTTGGGTGATGCAAGTGTTGACTCATAAGGTAAAACATAAAAGGATTCTAATCGTGAAGATGGTTACTACGTAAACGGCAGCATTTAATCTGATAAAGGTTCATGTGTTCAGAAAAGTGAGGGGGTCGGGGTTTTTTTTACCAAAAGATCTTTAAGTCCATGCACTGAAGCTCTAATTTTAAAAGCAGCTTTTAGTCAGGGAATATTAATGTAACCCTTCAGAACTAGGGCACATCTGGTGACTATCACAAGCCCAAAGGCATAATGACTCTGTACCATGTGTTGTAGAAAGACTTCATCTCCAGTGGGACATTTTACACGAAATAGGAAAGTAAGCAAATGTGCTCATGGTTGGAGATGGGCAGTGAATCCCGCTGGTGACGCGGGGAGCTTAAGATATCTTTATTTAGTGTTGTAGTGGCAAAGGTTATGGAAAGCCCTTTTCTCTTTTTCTTTCCCCCCACCCCATTGGAGAGTTTGCTGGTTTGTCACCAGTAGAGTCTGTGGTGTAACAGATGAGATGGTTAACTTGTCTGAGGTGACCCTTGGAAGCTGACACAGGGATGTTATCGTGCTGGGGAGAAAGCAGAGTGTGAATTTATAGCACACCCGTTTCCTCTGTGGTTACCTGCTTCGTGCTTGCTCTTATTTACTAATAAATGCAGGGTGATGCAAAGATGACTATCTTTCAGTAACAGAAATTAACTTGTACTTTGGTAAGTGTGTAAGGATGTTCAGGGCAACAATTTTTGCTTGCCAGATTTCATCCTATAGCTTAATTTTGCTGATTTTTTTTAATGGGTCAATGTAGATAATCAGGCATCTCCTTTGATTTTCTGTTAGTGGTATGATTCGGTCTATAGAGGGGGTCATGAGCTTTGCCCAAAAAGACACTTCTTTCACAGAATCACAGAACGGTGGGGGTTGGAAGGGGCCTCTGGAGATCACCCAGTCCCACCCCCTGCCCGAGCAGGGTCACCCAGAGCAGGTGGCACAGGAACGCGTCCAGGCGGGTTTGGGATGTCTCCAGAGACGGAGACTCCCCCACCTCTCTGGGCAGCCTGTGCCAGGGCTCTGCCACCCTCAAAGGGAAGAAGTTCCTCCTCATGGTGAGACAGAACTCCCTATGGTCAAGTTTGTGCCCATTACCTCTTGTCCTGTTGTTGGGCACCGCTGAGAAGAGCCTGGCCCCATCCTCCTGACACCCCTCCTTTAAGTATTTGTAAGCGTTGATAAGGTCCCCCCTCAGTTGTATCTTTTCTAGACTAAAAAGGCCCAAATCCCTTAAGTTCGGTTTTCAAGGGATCTTTGCAATTGGCAGAGCAGCCGACGCAGAATGGAGCTGTTGGTGCAACTGTAGTAAGGACTAGAAAAGAAAAAAATGACTGGGAAGGGAAGGAGACTTGAAGTGTTTGGAGGTGGACAGAATACAGGCTAAGAAAAATACTTTAAGGTTTTCACTACCTTGTAAGTTAAAGAAAGGGAATAGGGAGAAGGTAAGTGAATGTATAATGGTGATGTAGTATGTGTAGTGAGATTAATTTGTGTATGTTTAACCAAGGCCTCTTGTGAGGCTGGGTTTTAGGCAGCTGGGGTTTGGAGAAAGGTTGTCGCAGAAGAGCGAAGAGCAAGTGCTGGATGTGGAGCGAGTGTCACGGTGTTCCTGAGTATTTGTTGGACTTCTGCATTGTATTTTGTTTTGTAGGGAACTTACCTTGTCAGGGTTTGCACACATTGCAAATGTGTATTGCCCTTAAGCCTCCCAATATCAGTAGCTGCTACCAAGTTAGTCCACAGTCTGACATGGTGCGCTCAGAGAGGGCAAACTGGTGACTTACTCAACTTGTCTGAGTAGGCGATAGTGTAATGGCTTAATTACGGTTATGGGCCACTTGGTCTATAATTCCGTGTAGTGAGATGATTAACATTTTGAGGATTGGATAGTATTTATTTGAAAATCAGGGGGTTAGGAATTGTGCATCACAGTAGAGCAACTTCAGTGGACACGATGACGAGCCATTCAATTGATGACATGTTTAAATTGGGAAATTCATAGTCAGTTTGGGTTTTTTGTTGGGCTTCGAGTGGAAAGGATTGAATGTTAAGGTTAGTAGAAATGAATATTAATATTGCAGGAGCAAGTAGAAGTCTGAAATACGCCTGTGTTGTGAAGTCCTTTCTAGAATAATAGGTGTTGAAATAACTGACCAGAATTTCCTTCAGTTTTCTGAAGGGTGAGTTCATGTGGGTTCATTGTGTTTTAGGCTGACAAACAGCCTCAGGTTTCAGATTTCATTTAGCACGAAGAGAGGACATGTCACTCCATGTGTATAAACCTGCTGAGCAGTAAAAAAATTCAGAAACAAGTAAACTTGTCTGTGTGAGGAGCATCTTGATTTTGTGATTTTTTTTAAGGTTTTTTTTAGCTTTTGTAACAAACGAGGCATCTTTTGTAGTTGTCACAAAGTGGCAATAGATGCTTGGACACAAAGCAGCCTGAGCAGTAGCCATTAGAGTTGACTGAAGTTGTCATTCTCTGCAGTCATATAGAGATAAGTGTCCCATAAGTATGGGATCAGTTGGGGGGAAAAAAAGGGTGCAATAGCACATTCCCACGTGCTAAGGCTAAGGAGGGGCTGTTTGGTGTTTTGCATGGGCGTAAGTCTTACCTGTGTAGGTTTGTTGCATTTGAAAAATGACATGCAGTTTTTCTTTGTTGCTTGGGTCCACGTTGAAGTCCTTCAAAATAATATATTTGTATTCTGGATTTTTGGTAAACGAAAGTATCTACTCAAAACTCACCATAAAGAGCAATTAATGTGGATGCATCCATAAATGTTCTCCTTTTTGGCTTTTTCCCAGTTTCTACCATGACATTGCTTTGCACCTGGATTAACTTGTTTTCTTATCTGGCCTCTATTGCTTTGGAGACATCTTAACTGGATGTCATCTTTGTGTTTAAATCTTGGCGGGCAGCCAACAGTGCCTTCCTTAAATGCCGTGTACTGGTGAGTCAACACGCTTGCTTTATCCATGGTAGGTGCCAGATTCTCTTTCTTTTGTGTCAACCATTTCAGGGGGATGCTTAGCTGTTTATTCTGCGGACTGTCTGATAGCTCTGAAACTTGTGTAACTGAGATATTAAGGAAAAAAAATTGCTTTTTATACGCTTTCCCCAGTGACTCCTGAAAAGCTTCCTGCAAATGAGTGGTGGAATGTCGCGTGAACGGGTGATTCACCTGGGATACTGAGCAGTTGGGTGGAGTAGAGGGCTTTCTAAATGGAATGATTAGCCAAGTAAATCTGGGATAACAAAATGATGCAGGAATACTTTGATACGGTTAAATCGCTATAACTTCTAAATAAACTGGATTGAATCATACTGTATCGATGCAAGGAGGCAAAGAGGATGCATTTGGTGCAAGGTAGCCCAGATGCTTACCTGCCTGACTTCTGGGAGATTTTGAGGATTTTGGACGAAAAGCGCTATATAAGAGCGAGTTACAAGACAAATAGATTACTGTTCTTCTGGTGTTGATGGTTGATTACATCTATGCTATTTCAAGCTTTTAAAATGTACATATGCGTGCTGTCGCAACAGCTGCTACTGTCTTAGCTAGGAAATGCACAATTTGAAATCGGTCGTTTGGAAAAGGCAAGTCGTACTTGAAAAGAACGGACGTAATTCTTCTTGATTCCACAGAGATACTGCAGGTTGTTATATAAAACCATTTATCATTATTTTCTTACTTAAAAAGAAAAAAAAGCCAACCAAACCCCAAGATTTTAGTGTATTTTACATCCATGAAACTTCTATTTCTCTTGAGACTCCTGGTGTGAGGTATTTGGCTTTTCACATCATAGATGGTGAAAGTATGCAGCAGCAAAGTTCAAACCGATACTATTTAGATACCTATGTAGCCTTGCTATTTAGCATGGTTTCCTGTGATGCCGTCGTCATTAAGACAAATCACTGTATTTAGTAAATGTTTGGCTAGCGCTAGCATTTTTTTTGGAAGATTGTACTCCTGACCATGTCTCCTCCTCTGCTGTAATGCTGGAGTGGCAGTAAGGACTCAGAATAAATCCAGTATGCCAGTTAACTTTTCTCACCGTTTCCTTGGCTTTAAAATTCTTTACTCTACAACTTTATTTAATGCTTAGAGCACAAAAAGTCTCTAAACACCTGCCTGTCTGGTGTTGATTGTTTCATTCCTTAGTTGATTCCGTTATCCTCTTGGCTTATCTCTCAATTTAGGTGGGGTTAGGTTTGCATCAGATGGCACCTGGTAAAGAGGTGCCGGCTGTACTGAAGGGGAATTCCTACTTTTGTTGGCACTTTTATGCTAAAAAGAGCTGTGCAGTTCTCAAAAGGGCCGAGGACTCATGGAGCTACAACCGACAGCAAGCCTAGGGAAGGTCAGAGTGGTGCTTCTCATGGAAAAAAAGGCCTTTGGAACTCATGGCCTGAGAAGTCGTGAATTCATTTCAGTGCTGTTTCAGTGGATGCTTTGGTAACCAATGACCAAAACTTAGTATGTAACATAAATTCTCAGGGATTTCAGTGAAATTTGTGTAAGCTGACCAACGTTACCTTATAGTTAAAAGGAAAAAAAAAAACCCAGAACTGTTTGGTTTGGAACTTGCATGCTTCAGAACACTCGAGCTGTGAGTCGTTACAGTTGTGGGAATGTGGACACGACTGCGCTATAATTACACTGCTTCTGTATGCGGAGAGAGGAGGGAGCTTCACAGCGGATAGAACTCTGATTTCAGGTCAAGCCAGATTCTTATCCTGTCTCTTTGACTCTTAGTATAAAATACACAATAGATCTTCGGCTTAAAGACGTGTTTTGTCAAGCTCATTTGACTTTCCCAAATGCTGTTGCGAAGCGATTACCGGTGCAGCTTGCAAAGGACGGAGATCGGTGTGGTGAAGCAGCCTGGTTTACAAATAGTGTTGCGGGTAGAAATTCGACATTTTGCGTTTACGGGCTTTGCTTCAGATGGTTCCTATGGTTATGTGATAAACCAGCAGGAAGGGACTCCATGCCTTTCACAAGGCACAAGCGTTGGAGGGGCTGCCGATGCTCTGTTCAAGTCCAGCTTCCAGCCCACCCTTCGTGGGCGGCAGCTCTCAGCCCTCAGTTGGCGCTTTTCTGCGCGGGGTTGTGCGATGCTCCTGAGCAGGCCATTTGTTCTGGGAATGTGTGCTCAGACCAACACCTTCTCCAGGCTAGATGGAAATCATGGGTCGGTCAAGGTGAGAAATACCTTTGCTTTTGGATTCCTTCCAGTGAATGTGGAATTTTAGCTATACCGACTTTAGCTTAATTTGAGAGCAGTACATAGAGGTTATTTTATAGCCTACTGGGGAAAAGAGGTACTGCTCTGCTGTCATGGTTTTGCAGTTAAAGTGTCAGTTTGATGGGTAGTGCCCAGTGAAGATGCTGGAGGTGAACAGTTTTGCATCTGAAACACAGTGTGCTAGCTTTCGGGTGTAATTTTTCTGGGACCAGTTGTTTTTGGAAACCTTTACTACACTGTCTTGACGTACTGATGACATGGGACAAAATAAAGGCCTACTTGCAAATTTGTAGATATGGGCTGAGAACAGAATTTGGGAAGATAAGGGAAGGTACAGAAAAGGAAGACAGAGGAAAAAAAATCATTTCGCACTTAAATTTTACATGACTGGTAGAAAAGCTAGAACTTTTTTCCCCCCTTGATCTCAGTACTGAGATGAAGAGGAACGTCTTCTGGTGTAAGCAGAACACAAATTCTGTGGTTATGAAGTGTCCCAATGTAGGAAGAGTTTTTATGGTAAGTATTGGACTGTAACTCAAAAGTTCGTTTCCTTGCTTCATTAAAAAAAACCCCAAACAACCTCAAAAACATAACTCTGAGTTCTCAGCCTGTCACCTGACTACTTCAGGCTACCACTTCTTGCCTGTAAAATGAAGATATTGGTGTTTTACTGGAATTCTAGTATCATCTAGCCTTGTTGGCTATAACTGTGCTTGTAGCCGAAAGCAGCAAGTCCGGACCTGCGTGATGGCAACAAGCTGTGCGGAATTTGGGGAAAGGTGGTACCTGCATGTAAGCTTGGTTTGCCAGCACAGTTGCTTTGATCCTGGCAAAGCGTCAGTTACCTGAAATGAATGAAGACGGGTACTGTACACCTCTCTCTCCTTAGAACAGGGTATCATACTGCTGCCACATTTAAAATCAGATGCAGAACTTTGTAATTCGGGCATATATATCATTGAAGTGCTATAGATTTGAAATGCCTGGCCTTTCTCCAGCCTGGTTTGATGTAGCTCCTAAGGTTCTTTCTGCGCTTTTGGTAGTCCTAAGGTATTCCTGCTAAATAGCTGCTAAGTTTCCTTCCTTTAAATTAATCTTTGAGTTAACTCTTAGCGGTGAGAGAATTCCTGAGAACACATTGGGTTTCAAATGATTAATGAAGGGTTTTTTCTTTCAGGAGGAAGAGGTTGTATTGCTATAAAGGATGACAGTGCATCCTTAGGAACGCTCTTTGTGGAGCATACGAACTAGAAAATGTGTGTCTTGAACAACTTTTAGATTTTACAAGACATGAAGCAGGGTATTAGTTGTGTTTTGAAACGTGTCTTATAAAACTCTAAGACTTTGGAATTTTTCTGTAGAAATATAAATAGGTCCATGGAGAATCGTTCATGGAATAGTTGGTGTTCTTTGTCTTCTGTCTTTTGAATAGCAATTACCTATCTGAATAAAAAAGGAAAACACAAGGACCCTCCTTTTAAACATTTGTTTGGCTTTGGGAGTACAATCTTTGCCTTCTAGCAAGCTGTGTGTGTTTTCTGATTTCTAAGGTTGTTATCATTTATCAGGCACATCTTTCCCATCCTTGCTGTAATTTTATTCTGAGGCACTGCTTTTGGTGGGAGTATTGCCAAGAATGTTTTTAATACAAGAGACCTTATTTTACAGCAACCTTGTAGAATCCAGTCGTCAAAAGCAAACAAAAATCATTACTCGGTTTCTGTCATGTCAAATGTAATTTGAGAAAGCCCAGTCCTTCCCTGAGGTAAATCTAATTTAGTTTGCTGCATTTCATCTATGATTGGTTGCCTTGGTTTTCCTCACAATTAGAGGAGAAAATATGTTAGTACTAGGTTCTTAATAGCAAGCTAACCACAAAAGATCTGATTAGTTTCCCGTCTTATTTTGATCTGGTTCATAGGTTGTGCCCTGGTCATTTTTATTAACTACGTTCTGAATGGTCTTATATGACTTCCTTTTGTTTGTCTAGCAAAATGTCTGTTCAAATCGTTAATTTTTATGCAGTTAATTCCCTTATTTATCATCATAAAACATCTAGTTTCTATTTTTAGATCACACTCGGAATAAATTACATGTTATGCAAATGAAATGGTGGCTCTTTCTAAGCTTAAGTTGTTTTTTAATTTATCCTGTTTTTATGTTCTTTCTTGGAGGTACTGAAGTTAATTTCCACTATTTTAAAATCTTGTTTTTTTTAAAGATTGCGTATATATTGAAAGTCGCCGGCCGAATACCCCGTATTTCATCTGCAGCATTCAAGACTTCAAACTGGTAAGGAAAATTTTTCACATCTCCTCCTTTTCCCTGCCCCATTCTCCAGCGAGATGGCAATATTTCTTAGGCTGTAGCTCTTCCTGCAGCTCCTTGCTCCTTCCGAGTAAGTCTTTAGCTTCTGAAATAGTAGCTGCTTTGCTATTAAGACAGCGATCTATCTTTGGTATAGGCTTAGTTAGCTGGGCTGCAGAGTTCACGTTGTGGTCTACATCATTATACGGTTTTGTAATCTGCAGAAATAATGAGTTGAGTGTTTTTGGCAAGTTGTGGCTCAGTAAGTTAAGGGTTTCCTGGGAAGTTAAATTTGGCTGTGCCTTTACCTCCAGCTTTATATAGCACAGCTGTGTAAGTGGAAGCATGTGGGCTGACTTGTGGTAACCCCTGTATCTCAGCTGATGGGGGGGCTGACAGGTGAGGATGCAGAGAGAGACCAGACCAATATGACAAGTCTATACTGGTTTGGAAAAATATAAAATAATATTTAAGAGTGCTTTAGCGCTTTATTCTTTTAAAATGAGAAGTCGGGGGGCCTGTGCAAGAAGCAGACTAGTTGGAGTTGTGGTTTGCCCCTTTTTTTTTATTTGTGTGCTCAAAAGGGTAAATGTGTTCCTTCCCAGTATGCTGGAGCTGCCCAGAAAGCCCCTTGCTGCTTGGGCAGAGTGGCAGCTGCTGCCTGTTGGGCACAAGGGGACACAAGGGGTTCTGCAGTTCGCAGCACTTTGGGTAGCATAAACAGAATATTTGGGAAAGGGAACTGTTACTGCTGATCGTCTTGCTGTTGTTGGCTTATGGAAGTTCTGAATATGTAATAAATAGTCTACAGGTGTAGATCACCCACTACCTGTTGCTATCAGAATATATCTTCGTTTTCCAAGCTCTCTTACTCAAGTCTTCCACTTTACTCCATACAAGTTTATTTTGTGAGACCACATGTTTTCAACCTGCAAAGGATATGACATCAGGGTTGCTGGCAATTTTGCATATTCTTTTCACACGGGAACAGTTTCATTGTTTTACGGTTACTTTTGCCTGCTCTAAGTTCTTTTAATTTCTCTGTTAGATTTATTTTTCTTCTTACTGACATCATGCATAAAAGGAACTTGTAAAAAAAACCCCTTCGTGCTGATTATACTAGCAAAAATGAATCTTCGGTGTGTTTCTCACTGTTGATTTTGCTACTGGGGGGAAAGGAAAGATGTACAGTGGAAAGGACACTCGATTTCTTTCCTAGTGAGGGATACCAACAGGACAACAGTCTCATTTAGCCTTCAGATAAATATGTCAAGTGAAGCAGGGAAGTTAAAGTCAACAGCTTTGAAATGTCGCTTACTAATTAAGTACGTTATTATGTTGGTTGTCATAAACTAGAAGTTTTTGGGTGAGTGTTTGAGTCTTGCCCTACACCTGCTGCTGGTGTAGGTGCAGTTCTGGAGCTGAGGCTGGAATACCATTCAGTTTCGCTCTTGAAATGAACTGAAGTTTAACTTGCTTTTTTCAGTAAGATCTTCAATCATAATTAGATTTGGATTTACATTCGGCAATAGTGAAGCTAGAAACTGGTTCTACGAAGTCTGGCACTTTCTTCTAGTTTAGAGTTCAAGCTTCTTCCATGTGACAGATCGCAGGAGACAAAGATGGCAGAAGCAAATACTGAAGTAGAGAATGGTGTATTCCCTATAAAATGGGTTTATTCCACTTCATGTTAATCAGGTTGTATTAGAAACAGCATCTTTGTGGTTAGAACTGTTTTGCCTGCTTCACTTTCACAGATACCCGTGTGGAAAATGGGATGAGATTCCTTATAACTTGATGGTGTCATGCTGCTGCAGAAGCAGATGTGACAAATCAGTTCAGAGCAGCTCAGTACTTGTGCCTAGAGCTTGTGACTTGGAGAAACCAATAATTGTTTTTCTGTGCATGCTCTTTGCAGTGCCAGCAATTATGGCAGGTAGGACGGTATGTTTTGTTGCATTAGCTTATACTTTCTTGACCTTCAGATGAACAGGTTTTGCTAAGGACTGTACTAGAGGAATGTCTCTTCTGCTTTCCTGAGGAGCAATTGCACTTCACCAGTGGCTGTAAAATCCTCGTGATGAAGCTGTACGTACTGCTAATTTCTTTGTAATCTGGCTCTGCCATCCTGTGTTTTGTTGCTGTGTGTTGCTTCACACAAAGCAGAGCTGTGATGCTGCGGAGTTTGGTCATTCCCATGGTGGGTTGTATCGGGATAAGCTGAGGCTGGGAGGAAGAGCAGTGGGTTTGGTTCCCCAGCACTGGGGCAACTGGAGGAGCACGGTGAGCTTTGGGATGTCTCTCTCCTCAGTCCAAAAATCGAATGGTGCATCAAGGCTGGCCATGTGCGAAGAAATAAAGTGATTTGATCAATCCAGCATAACTCTGTTAGATGTTGTCATAGGGAACACTTATCCTCTTTTGTCTTTACCATTTCTATGGTACTGGATTCCTTCAAGCTTTCTGGGATTCATGTAAATGGTTTTTTGGAATTGAGAAGTAAAATATGATTCAGTGGGATGTGTTGTGTCTTAGGGAAACTGTTGACAAGGAAGAGGCACTTTAAGTAGTTGTTGTGTCCTTTCTGGTCTGCCATTGCTTCAGTACTTCCATATCACGGCTCTCACTGGCAAATTAATATCTTCTTTCAAAATCACTTCCAGTAACATGTTGAGTCAGATGTTCTTGGGGAGAGAGCTAAATGCCACCAGCACCAAAGCGAGGAGAGGATGCAAACTCCTTGGCGTGCTTATAAGAAATGGGCTGACTCTTCCCGCAGCTGAGAAACCGCTTTGCAAAGCGTTGATTTGAAACCTGCGGGAGCCGCGAGGGCACTGCTAGGGAACCGAGCTGGTGACAGAAGGGACTTCACCTCTTCCTTTATTGCTTGTCCTTTCCTGCTCTGTGGTGCCAGTCAGGAGTTCGGAAAACCATCTGTAGCTCAGACTTGCTATTTAGCATCTACTTGGGATAATGCGCTTCAAGCTTCAAGAAGGAAAAGGCACGCGCGATTCCTGGGCACACTTCAGAGTTTTTGTTATGTTCAGTTCTCTATGATACGTACAGGGAACTGTGTTCATATAATGATCCCACCTCCCCCACCCCTGTGTCTGATGGCTGTAGTTCTGGTAGGATTTTTTGAGTTTGGTTTTTTGTTTGAGTTTTGGAATTTTTTTCGGTTTTGGTTGGTTTTTTTGGTTTGGATTTTGGGGTTTTTTTTTGGATGGTTTTGGTGTTTTTTTGTTTTTTAAACATCTTTGTACACAAGGATGTCAGTAACGTTTGGAGACAATGAAACAGGCTATCTCTTCGTCTTAAATACGAATGCTTCTCAACTTTCTCCCATAACTGCGAATCCAAGTGGTAACTTCCACTAGTCGGGCAGCTGACAAGTTTCACTTTTTCTCACTAATGATATACATGTAGAATATTCTTAGTGAGAAAACAATCAGGAATAATTTTTTTCTTCTTTAAATTCTATTTCTGGCTTAAAAGCCAGAAAAGTTGCTTGTCTTTAAACTGGAGTTTGTACCAATAGAGGAGGTGTTGGTGTGGTAAATGAGAATGGAAGATGCTTTAGTAGCTGGTGGCAGCTTAAGTTCCCTCATGGTTTGCTACAGTCTTGTGTTCTGGTTTTAGAATTACTGCATAGCTGAGACTCATTTTAATGTGGAATTTTTAAGAAACTAGTCAAACTAGCTCGTTTTTGGCGTTCAGAATGATGCATGATATGAAAGGTACCACAGGGGAAAAAAAACCCCAAAGTATTGTATGACTTCAAGGAAGTTTTTGTTTGTGTCTTGTTTCAGTGGAGGATGCCACAGCAAGTACAAATACACTTGCTTTTACTTTGCCTTGCCACAAAATGACAATGGATGTGAAAAAACACCTTCTAAATAGATACAGTTCCTTTCTGGTGTAGTAGTATTTTTAGAATCCCAGAAAATTGAGTGCTTGTTTAGGACCCAAACAAAGGGTTGTGAATCCGGAGTGAGACAACAGTGAGTGTTTTTAAGGTCGAGTCTCTTGGCGCTCTCCTCTTATTTTCATCTGCCTGAACTTTGCTAAAGAAAGCAGCTGGATGGGATGCAGAGACTGGGGGTGAATGAAAACCCGCTCCTGCGTTTCAGCTGCTGGCTGCATGCTGAGATCTGAGCGCTGCGTTCAAAAACCAGCTGCTTCTTGTAGGAGCCTTTTCCGTTCAAAAGCTGGTAAGGTTTCAGGATGGATAAGCAGGGAAAACATGCAGATATTTTTCTTTCTCTCCATTTTTCAACAGATTATAAGCGCAGTGTTGGTCCAATCTATCCATTGAATCAAATGTTTCCTTAGACCATTACAAAAATAGATCATATTTTTCAGCTTTTTCCTTCTAATCTCTTTTGTCTTTGCATAATCAAGAATTTTGCTAAAATGTCTATATCTTTAGTGGCTACTAAGTGGGATTTGCTGACTTGACAGTAAATTTTAGTTACGACGTTAATTTTGTCAAACTTTCTCTTTGTGCTCATTCTGTGTGACAAACTCTAGTATTGATTACCAGTATCTATGGGGTACTTTGATAGAGCAGCACAGTGATCTTTTTCCTAGCGATTGGTTGTCCTTTGACAAACCATCTCAGCTGTTTGTGAGGTGTTCTAGAGGAAGCCTGCAACTCTTCAGGCATGCAGCAGACTTTAGCATAAAGGTAATTTTTTTTGACCTTTTTTTAAAGGTAAAAAATGCTGCTAAACCCACTGTAGCCTGATCTGAACCGGATCTTGTTGGCAAAGCTTTCTCTGTGTAGAGAGCTGTCAAATTCCCCAGGGATGCACACATCTAATGCAGTGCAATAATGGAGCTGTTGGATAAAAAAAATTACAGGTTTCCAAATAGTGGCATTATGTTAACTTTTTTACTAGACCAGATGTCTTCACTAATAGATTTTTTTTTTGTTAATTTAGCTTTTATTAAGATAGCAGTGATTACAATGTAATTTAAGTTTCTCCCTGGAAATACTCAGTACATTTAGTATGGATGTTGTCCGCTGAAAACAACAAGAACTGTCAAATGCTAAGTATGTGAATGTTTTCATTTATAAACCTGAGTTTAACACTATATTTTTTTACTAGAAAGCTCGATTTCTGCAAGTAGATAGTAACCTGGTTAGTTAACCCATTTTTATAGAAGGGGAAGAGTAGGAATTGGCGGAAAATAATCGACTGATAGGAATGGAAAGTGTTTCCAGTGAATCTTGTCTTGCTTAGAAAAGGATATTTTTCTTCCCAGCTGCCTACGGAGCCAAGTTACTTCAATAAAAATTACATGGCACTAGAGCAGACGTGTTCTCCAAAGCGAAAAAGATGTGTGTGCTTAAAGTGAACATCAGTTCTCTTTGTGCTGGAGTGTTGAGCTGTACTGCGGTGCGTAGTGGTTTTTTGTTGCCCCCGTGGTTCTCCCCACTAGAAAACTAAGATGCCCTTTGTCCGAGCCGGGTCACCGAGGGGGATGTCCCTGGTCTTATCCACGCTTCGGGTGTTCACCCAAGGCGGTTGTTCTGTTGTGAAGTGACATCTCGAAGATGTAAAAACACAGAATAATGTTTCTGTAGCTCTCATACTATTCTGCCAGTTACTTGTGATGGTTTGGTTTTTGTTGGGAATTTTGCAGAACATTGAGATGAAAGTTCTTCAGAAATCTGCTGTTTCATTTTTGCCTTCAAATAGAGAAATATTTACTATACTTGTAAATGTTGGCTGTTACAAGTACAGCTTCTTTTTCCACTCCTTCAAGAAAATGATGGGGTGGTGGGTCATGCAAAAGGGTGTAATATGCCATAAAGGCTTTCCTCGATTGCTTCACTTCACCAGTTCTGAATTATTGAACTTACTACATTTTAAAACTGATATTGTCTTAGCCTGTCAAAAGAGTATGAGATAGTTGTCTATACTTTAAAAAAAAACCCAACAAACAAACAAACCCCAAAACCCCCCAGGCAAAAACAAGTTACTAAATTCTTTTTTCCCCGTACTGACTGGGTTATTTTGTGTGCTCCTTGTGACCCAGAATTTTTTTTAACCTCTCTGTAGTGCTAATTCATTTTGCTCTGGATTAATACTATCCTCTTTCAGGATTCAAGACCAGATTATCCTTAAGGACTTTGATTAGGAACGAACTGTGGTGAAGCAATGCTTAAATCTGGTTTATTACCTTACATATTTTTATTGGTTATCGATTCCTTCTCTTTTATTGGTGGTACTACATATTAGCTCTCGGTTGCTTTGTAAGTAGATGCTCTCCCTCCTTCCAACCAGTAGCGCACTGGGGCAGCTGAAGAAGTGGCTGGGTTTAAGTGGTCTTCTGTAAATCTGGATTATGTGAGGTTATCATTAGCTTTAGAGCAACTATTCTAACCGTGTTTTGTTCCTTGGGAAACACTTCTTTACCCGTTTATTTGAAGCCTGTGTTACCCATCTTACAACGTCTACTTTAAAAAATACTATTTTTTAAAGTAAGAAACGGTAAAAATGTAATTGGGAAGCTGAAATACGTGGATAAAGCTTGAAAAAGGGTATAACAATGTGGCTTTAATACTTCATTCACATAAATTGACTGTTGAACAACTATAAGAAGGAAAATGGTGTTTGATAGAGGAGTAGAACTGGGATCCATTAGCATTTAATTCAGGGTTGGTTTACTGCTGATTTTTTTGTCTTACATCTTGGGGTTTAAATTACATGGACAAGCCAATACAATGGAAGCAGCTAATCCTTAGGGGTGTGTTTTGGTTTTTTTCCCACCTAAGTTTTTCTTACTAGCTCTTCTTTCTGTGAGAAACCGTTAAGGTTGTTTACATCAAGAGATGTCTCCCGTACATCAGTCTGCTGCTTTTAACTTAATTCTGCAATAATACTGCCACATTTCTAACAATGCAGTTGTTTAAACAGAGCACGCGGCGGTCAAATACTAATTTTCTAGTCATCAGAAAGTTATGGGAGCATACTTTTTGTTCACTTCAATTTGGCATGAGTCAAATCTTTAAAAAAAAATAAATCTACAGACTTCACACAGTGTTTCTTAAATATTCTTTGGTGCTACAAATACATGGATCAAAGCATAGACAGCACAATAGTGATGCCTGAGTCGTGCTTTAGTTGGCAATCAAGAGGAAGTGAGGAGGAGTGAATTGTCTGCAGACCTCAAGTTTTGAACTTTAATAGATCTGAAATAAATAGCTGGGAATTAAATGTTCCTTCATTCCCCCCAAATGCTAATTTTCCGGAATTGATACTATCTTCACTCATTTCATGTAGTCCTTCAGAAGTAAGCCTGACTCCAGCTACTTATCCTGTTATTGCGGTCTCTGAATTGGAGTCTAAGCTCTGCTAAGAATAACTCAAACCTGACCAAAAATCACTTTGATCTCCTTGTTCCGAGTTTCTGGCAGAAGAACAGTATCTGGAATTTCTTGAGGAAATAGCTACGGATCTGCTCAGCCAGTCACGTTCCTCTTTCACACACTGGTACTTTTTGCTGCTTCATTCCACCCAGCTCCTAAAACAAAACAAGTCTTTTTTTCTTTTTCTTTTTTTTTTTTTAATTGAAGAAGGCTCTGTTTTGAAAATGGATATTTTCACTGACTTCCTTTTTTGGATCAGACCATTTGAAGAAACAGATTTGGATTCTCATCAAATTGAGGGTATAGCTTCAGAGCTGCAAAGGAATGTATTTTTTGTATTAAATAGTATTTCATCATTTTCTATTGTAGTTTAAACGTTGATGGATTCTTTGCGTTATAATCAGTGTATTTATAAACAGTGAAGTTTCTCTTTATCTCTTAATGGTTAACAGGTCCTAACATTCAGTCCATTCTCTTTATCTTAATTAAAATGTTGACTGTGATTACTTCCAGATGATGAAAAAAAGGTGATTAAAACTTAGATGGATGAGTTGTATGAGAAAATGCAATCAATATGCAGAAATTGGGTTAATACGCATGCAGGGTGGTCATAGAGATGGCTTTTGATGCTCTTTTGCGTAGGACCCCACTGAACTGGAAGGAGACTTCTTTCGGTCCCGAGGGCTGGACACGAGGGAGGCAGCACAGAGCGGTAGCTGGGAGCTTGTAAGGAGTGTGAAATACCTAGGCAGCCTGCGGGGCTCAGACAGAGGGGTACGTAGGTGCGACTAACCAGCTTGAATAATTTGCCATTTGCGTTCGGTGGGCCTACCAGAGCGGCGTGCCGAGGTGTGTTAGAAAGTCTCAGGGACGTAATTCATTTGGAATGGAAACGGATGCTGTTGGAAAGCCAAGGATCGCCCCGCTGCCTGTTCTTCCTAAGGGGTGTTCTGCTGCACACCTCAGGCCATGGCCAAGCACTGCCCTTTGTGGAGATGCGTTAATGATAATTAATGTCAGCTTACCCGTGACACTGGGTTAGGTAACTGTTCTATAACGCAGATACACGCACACCCCCAATTACGTAAACTAAACCGGCTTTGGGAGAGCTCTGTGACACGATGTGGGTGAGAAAGCCAACAGTGTATTCTCTTAAGTGCTATAGAATTTAAGCACCCATTCCTATCTCTGCGCGGCGGAGCACGGACAGACACTTCCTGCCAACTCCTGATCTGTTTCCTGGTGCGAACGGCTTCCTCGGGAGACAGGAGCCTGCAGGGTTGGGTACAAGATTGTTTTACCCCAATAAAATTTTTCTCCTCACCTTAAATAACCAGCTGTTGGCTTAAATATATGATGCAACAGTAGTAATTGCATTTCAAATATAATATGTTAATTATGCATCTAAACCCATGCGTATCCGGCTTTGATTACTTGTCTCAATTTAAATATCAAAAGTAGTGAAGAGCCATGGATATTGGAAATGTGTTTATCTGTATGCAGAGATCAGTAGTAAAATAAGATTACTGAATATTAGTGTTTTGGCAGAAGGAAACAAAGCACAATGCAGAAATTCCCTAAGTTTTACCTTCCATGCCCACTAAGAGCGTACTGATTTGAAAACGTAGTCACAGAGTATTACATTTACGAGCGTATTGAATATAAAGTTCAGATTAATTTACTGAAACCAAGGCAATTCCAGCTTCACTTCTAAGTTGAAAGAGGAAAAAAAGACACATCAGAAATGAAAGTGCAACTATCATCCAAGAAGCTTATATGCTTTTTCTCTGCAATAACAAGTCGAGGTGAAGTGAGGAGTTAAGTGAACAAGAACAGCAAAAGCAAAGGGTGAGAACTGACAGCCAAAAGAAACCCAGAGCTGCTGGTAATAACAGGCTACCTCTGGCCATGACGCCAGCTAATTTGTACAAATGTAATACATCTTGCAAATCTGTCCCCTAATCCTGTCATTCAAACCTTTCTTGGTATGAATTTCCAGCGCTTGATAAATAAGTCCAAATTGCCTTTTTATGGTTTTCCTTTTTTCCGAAGAGAGTCAGAACCCAACCAGCAAATGGATTTCAGCAGCATGCTTCTGATTTATCATATTTTGACTTAATTTGATGTCACATTTAGAATGCTAATGGGCTACACTTTGAATCTGAGCATCAGAGAAACTTTAAAACAGGAAAAAAAATCGGTGAATTTGCCATCCGAAAGAAAACATTATTAATTGTGATGCAGTTGCCCTTTGTGCCTGTGTGTTTACTTGATTGAAGCATCTCGACTGTGGTGCTTTCTCCTTGAAGCCTGATTTGAATGGAGCGTACAGCTGGATTGCCCCAGGGCCTTGTAACAATTTATAGTCTGGATGGAAAGGCAGAAGTGCATAAAAAGACAGTTGTGAAATGCCGCTAGTGCCCTGTAATAGAAAAGCTGTGTGTGATGACCTTGGCTGTGTGGGCCTGCGGGATCATTTTGCTGTGATCCGAAGGATTATAAAATGGGAAGTGTTGCGTATCACCTGGAATAGAGAGGAAAAATTAAAAGAAATATGTCTTTCAGAATTAGGCAGTCTGTGCTTCCTCTCCTTTGCATTCTTCCTGCATATGGCCTTGCATTTTAGCAAACATGTTAAAATTACATCTGTTATCCTCTGCGCTGTTACAGGAGTTAGTGTTTTTGAATGCAAATGTCTGGGTGAGGTTTCTGTAGCCACAAGCATTTATGTATTTAAAAGCCTCATTCTGTTTGTAGATGAATTGATGTTCTGTTCCTGAACTGCAGCTGAATTAATTTGTGGCTAATTTTTCCTGGCCAGTTATGAGGCAGCATGACCTTTCCTTTTTGGTGTGGAAAATATGCTGATTAATATAGATTCTTGCTTCTCCAGCTTCACCTCCCCTTCTACAGCCAAGAAAAGGCTGAAAGATTTTCTTTCTACCCAAAACCTTTGCTGGAACTGCTGTCCCGTCACTCAATCCTGCCTTCAGCATGGCAAAGTTTGCTGTTAAGGTATGGAGCAGACCCGCTAATCAGAGAGAGACGAATGAGACATTTGAAGGAGGGCTGAATTATTTAAAAAAAAAAAATAAAATAAATTTAGCCTGCAAATGAGATTGGCTTTTCTGTCTAACGTGAAGCAGATTGAAATGCTGCCGTGATTACGGTGGGGCATGTGTGGGGTGGGAGATTAGTATGAGAATGTGGGTCTACGGGGCTTGGACCGAAGGAGCAAGGGATGATGAAGAATCAGAGGTGACAGTTTAAGGATTGCATGGCAGGAGCTGCACAGTGATTAAATCCGCTGATGCTGTCATTGAGCCGTAAGGCTGAAGATAACATTCTCTCCCTGCGCTGAAAACAAGAATCAATACAAACTCCTTGACAGGGGCTAAATTATTAAATAGAGCCTTTCTTGCAATGTTTCATTATCTGGGATTTACCTCAGCTGGTGATTTGTCAGCAGTGCAGGGAGATTTGCTGGGCATTTTATATTAAAATCATTCCAGATGCTTATGAATCCATTTTGATAATTCCCTTCCTCTTTACAATGCTTTTCTGTAGATATTTTTTTGTTTACTTTTGCCCAGATGACACTTGGAATTTTCACACAGATATTAAGCTGTGGTACACAATAGGGTTTGGTCTTGTCACATACCTGTGAAAAAAATTTTCTTATTGTACTAACAGACTGTTCAAGTGCTGAGTTGATTTGCTTTTGGTGCGTTAAATTAGCAAGGTATTTGAAATGTCTTTCCCATGAGGGTCCAGAATTGAAGAAAGAGGAATGAGGCTGCTTTGTGGATTTATGGGTATTGGAGTTTCACTCAACTTGGTTGAAAAATACAGCAACATTCTTTTTATTTTGTTGTATATCTTCTGAAGGCGGGAGCAGAAACCATCCATTCTGAAGTAGCTAAACCAGCATATCTTGCATTCCCAAAGCGCACAGGGCTGTGTGAAGACACTGTATTCAGACCTGCTTCATGCTGGCAGAGATCTGTGATTTCATCAGTGGCGTTATTTCGTCAAGTAAAGAATGTTTAGCATTTTTGTGGGGTGTGTTGGTTTTGTTTTTCTCAGTAGCTTTGATAGCGCAGTGCATCAATGCAACTAAATTAATTTATACAGAGCTACAATGTTATGTCAGAATTGCATCATTGTCTTTTGGAAAGGGAGCGAATTTTCATATTTGGGGGTTTAAAACAGATGGTAGCATTGGTAGGAATAAGGATTAAACAGCTGGAAGTTAAGACTGTATGTATGTATTTTAGGGCTCAACTCCAGCTCTTCCTCCCTTTCCCTCCATATGGCCTGGATCTTTAGAATTGAAATGCAGGCCTTACAACTTATGGGCTACATCTGGGGGAAAAAAAAAAACAACCAAAAAAAAACCAAAAAAACAAACCAAACAAAAAAACCCACAACAACAAACCAACCAAACCCAAAACTCCACGGAATAATCCACATTTTTTTTTTGTTGTGATTAATTTATTTATTTTTTAATGCGATTACCCCGTTTGGTTTTGTACCGCCTGGCATTCGGAAGCCCAGCGATTGGCATTTCCAGCGCTGGCTTCTTGCCACATGAGAAATGAAAATCCTGTCTGGAGGCTGCTGAGGCTTCACCCCCCCAGCAAACGCTCCGGGGCGCTCCGTGCCCGGCTGTGGCGGCGGAGCTGCCTGCGCATCCTGCGCTGCTGCCGGTGGCGAGATGCGTCTCTGCGTGTGCACCACGCTGTGGACGTGTTCCAGCAGAGAGAACATGGCGGACGGCGCCTTGAGATGAGCTGATGATGCCTGTCAGCTTGCCTTAAATCAGAAAATCGCTCCCATTCGGTGGAAAGCTGTTTTATTTTGAGCCAACTTCTGTATAAAACAGAAAGGGAATTCTAAGAATTGCAAGGGGACAAAAATAGGACTAAATGTGAAATCTCATGCTCATTTTGCAAAATTGCAATTGTGTTCTCTGGCCTAATTTTATAGAAAGGAAAGCAGGAAGCACAATTAGTACAAATTGCATTAACAACGTACCCCCCCCCTCATCCCCCCCCCCCAATCTGACTGTGAGCCAAGGATGAAACCAGATATTGAGCAAACAGGGAAAAAGAAGAATATACCACTCACGGTTGAGGAGTGTAATCGGGATTGCTTTCCTGTACTGGGCTATCAAGAGGGACATGTGTGGCTAATAAATTTGTACGTGAGAATATGTTTAATAGCAGTGTCTTGATTCAGATACAGGAGCCATAGAATTATTAACATCCCTCTGTATATTTGACTTACCCATGTGTGTAGTTTTGTTAGGCCCTTTGTCCTGGGAGCGTGTCTTCAGCACCTTTTGCCTTTTTTTTCCATTCCTACTGTCTTGTTTCCTTTTACTTACCCAAAGTAAACCTAGCTGTTGCCTACACCTGGTGCTGATATAATTGACTGCTAAATAAATCAGTAGTTGTCAACTTGAAAATATGGAGAAAAAAGATTGTTATTTCTAGCTTTTAGGGGGGGGGAAAATATTAAATGGTACATTAGCTGCTTTACATGTAGCAAGAGCAAATGGAGTTAGAATAAATTTAGCCATGTCCTCTAGTGTTGAATAGCGAGGGCATCTGTCATGTTTAATAATGCTTCTGACCTTTAGGATTATTGAAGTTGAAATTTTCTCTCTGGTCATTTGGGGGTACTTGAGCACCGACCGATTTCTCGTGTCTCTGCTAAGTCTCCAAAGATACATTGTTATGCTTCGTAAGCTGGTGAAGATAATTCATTAAAGAAATTTGTTTTCCCTCTTTCAAAGTGGTTTTCCTTAAGGAATGTGAAATGTCACTGTGGTCACTAAGTTGTGGTGTGACCCATCCCTCACCATTTGCTTGCTTGCCTTTTCCTGGGAAAGGGCAACATCACTGGTGTGCCTCATAATGCTCGTGTGAAAATAAAATGCTCGGTGTTGAATGGGAGGTGTAGGAGGTAATAAACATCCCACCGCCGGCTACCCAAAATGCTGTCTGGGCTAGCCATGGCTTCGGTGGGGAGCTGTATTTCGGTGTTGTGTTATCACGGCTGTGGAACGGGCATATTCGCTACAGCGTAGGCAGCTTAGGTGCGTGAGCATCTTGCGAAGCTTATACGTTCTATCTGGATGCTTACAAAATAAAATATGGGCAGAAAAGAATAATGCGTAATATGTAAAATAGACAGCTTTGATTTTTTTTTTTCTATCTACATTGGAGAAAGCGCAATTGAGTTAGTGGAGTTCAGTTACGGAAAGCATCACCAAGACTGCCTAGGTAAAGGTTTTGTCCTAAGTGCTCTAGAATAACAGTGCGTGGTCAAAGGTGGGAAGGGTCTGTGATGTTGGCAGTCTTGGTAGAGAGTGGTATCTTCACTTGAATCCGTGCAGAGCTGTGAATGTAATCAGCAATCTCTGCTCCTCCTTCCCTGCCCCGGATTGAGTTGATTGGGCTCTTTCTTCCTGTTTTCCCTAGTTTCCTTAACATTTCAGGACCTGGGGACATTTAAGGTTCTTGGCACGCATAGGTGTCCGTCTTCAGTTACGGGTATCCTCCCTTGCAAGTATTTCTTGCCGTTGTGTTGTGCCGCTGCTGAAGCGGGTAGCAATTGTCTTTATCCATACGGGTCGGCCGTTGTTCCTCTTTACTAGGAAACACTTGATAATGTCATAGACATTGGGCAACGGGTGTATGTTCTGAACTGTCGGCTTTCTCGATTATCGCTGCTGCTGGGTCGTTTCCATGCACTGCCCCTGCTCTTGCCGTGGGATTGTTGTGTAGAGCAAGTTTGTTCTTCAAGGCGAGTGATTATTTGGTTGGTAAATTTGAGGTTGGTACACCACAGTGTCAAAAGGTGTTGATTTCGGGTAGATTAAAAAAATACTAGGAAAGATGTCTGTTCTAGCAGGCTGTTGGTGAGAGGTACAAAAGTGTTGGCATGTGGAAGGGAAAATAGGAGAGATGCTCTTTGGGTACCTGGGATGGGTTCCGTGTTTGAGCAGCAGGAAAGGCAGCACGGCTCCCCTTTTATACAGCACAGCCTGATGGAAGGTGCTCCAAGTCAGCTCCACCTCGTGACTCTCTCATAGAGCTCCAGCTCTACTGCAAATCCTTTTTCCTTCTGTACAGAAGGCGGGCGTGAGGTCTGGGTGCTGCCTGGGGCCTGTTCAGAGAGCAGAAACGGGGCTCAGGGGCTGCCTGGCTGCGGGCGCCCGAGACCCGCAGGGTTTGTGTAAATGAGATAACCGGGGCTTTTCCCTGCTTGGGACTTGGAGCAAGTAAAAAGGAGGAATGTGATGGATGTGCATTTTTGACTCCGTAGTCACTGAACACTAATCCACGGAGAATTTGAACTTGTAATTTTGATTAAAATGATTGATTTTAAATCAGCCTGAGTTCGTTTTGGGCCATTAGAGGGTATTTAAAAGGAAAATAACTCTTTAATTAAATTAGTAGTGCGTAAGTATCCTGCTCTGCTTTCTGAGCAGAACTTCTGTGGTTTTTTGAATCTTATTCCTTCCAGTGTCTTGTTTCTTGGCACACTTTAAGGTTAAAAGCAATGCAGAATTATTAAAACAAACTTGTGCTGAGCAAATCTTAAACTTTATTTGAACTCTCTTTCCTTTTGGAAAATATACAAACTGTGTTGTTCTGTAAAGCAGTTCTTGTTCTGTCCACCTGCATGTACTGTTGCTGTATAAAACAACAAACTGTGTTTCCCTTTTATTTGTAAAACATCATTTTTAAAATAGCAAAATACCAGTTGTAATTGCGGAATAAAAGATAAAGTAGAAATCCATCTAAATGTAAGGATCCCTCTCAAAAATAAAAGTTGTGAGAGTGTGGTGCTATGAAAATAAGTATTTTTCATCAGTTGCTATTTTCATAACAAATTGTGATGATGAGAGAGGACTTCTTGTGCACTCATCTGAATGGAGCAACGGGCTGGGCCTCTTGGTGTGGATTATATTCCCATAGCTGTGATTTGCTGTGGATTTCTTGAGATGAGTCTTGACGAATCCTTGGGTTTTTTTAATCAAATGATGGGCATGCCTTCACAGCAATCCATAGACTGCTCTCTAAAAGGTGGTCATCTGAAGATAAGCATGATATTGGAAAATTCAGTTGAAACATGAGCTGTATAAAATGATCTATTGACTTGAGCAACGTGTGATAATCACAAAAGGCAGTAAGGTCAGTAAACATCTTAGAAATGTCAGAAGAGTAGAGAGAGGTGAAAGAGGCACCCTAAACTGAGCCTAATGTCATGGGGCTCTTGGGAGGTTCTTGGAGCTTTAGCACAAAATATGACACTTATAGTAAAACCCAGGGTAGAGGTAATGTCTCACTCTTGGGGTGAGGATCTTTGCTGGGCCAAGTGTTGGAATCAACCTGTGCAGCCAGTGCAGCAGATTCTAGTCTAGGACATCGTAAATAAGATTTGACGAGCCGTGGGGAAGGTGGTTCTGTTTACAAATTCCTTTCTTCTTATATCACAGATATCACTAGGGTGGTTGAACTTTTGGGTCATGCTCGCCCAGATTTCATTGCTAAGTATTTGTGCAAAGCTGTGTGTTCTCTTTTCGAGTTGAAGTTTCCATGGAGTGGATTCAGTACTAGTCATGGGCAGTGTGAGGATTTTGGCAGGTCAAATAATTTATTTCCTTACAACACTGAATTGTAAAGGTGCTGTTGCTGGCCGTGTCTCATACTGGTGACTGCGAGGAGGAAAGATTCATTCCTTCTGCTGTAGTTTGCAGTTAGAGAATTCCACTGAGTGTCTGATTCAGAGGGGCTTTTTCAAATAGCCAACGCCACCGAAGTGCTTGCACTTACTCTTTTATGCTCCATATCTTAATTTTGCTGGGAAAGCAAACTAATGCTTTACAGTGACTGAACATCCTAGGATGTCTGTATCCCGTGGTTATGACTCAGTGTAATCGTGCATCTTCATGAACTGTGTTAACTATGTCGGAAATGCTGGAGTGGCTGCAGCGTAAAAGAGGTGCAACTTCATCGACACAACAGTGCTTTCCTACATGGAGAAGATTCTTGGTAGGGTTATGGCCACTTGACAGCTTTGCCATTTTGTTTACAAGTAACTGTGCAGTAGAAACAGCGATAAACGTGGCATCTGTATGTTTGTTGTATATAGAAAAAGAAAAGGGAGGGAATGGTTAAGATGAGGTTTACGTGTAACCTTGCAGAAAGGAAAGGAGATGGAACAGTAATGCTAGGATTATTACTTCAGAGAAAGGATTTGCCGCTGTTTACACCCTACTGGCTACAAACATGTCTGGAATATTCGATTTATGGAAAGAATCAAGTAATTAAGATAAAAGAATATACATGATTCACTACTTTGAAATAGAAAGACATAATTTATGCTCTGGTATCTACTGTAGTTATGATTAGTGACCTAAGGCTGTTGAACTTCCTCTTTATGGATTGTGAAAATGCTGTGACAGTTTTCAAGGGAATTGCTCTCTTTGAGTTTAAAGAGATGAAAATGGGCCAGCTAACAAGGACCGGCGTCAGTATGTGCTTTTATATTCTTCATGTTAAAAAAAAAAAAGGGGAAAAAAAAAGGCAATTGCGTGCTTTGATATGTCTGAACCTTAGGACCTTGTGAGGCAGAAGGTGCATAATATATAATACCACACAATGCATGCAATGTATGCCAAGAAATCTGCAGAAAGGGTATTCCCTTGGATGCTTTTTAGAATGTCTGTTGCTGAAAAGGTGGAGAAATATGTTTTCAAAAAAGGAAGCTATTATTTGGTGTTAGTTTTCTGGTTGTGATGTGTTGTAGCATTTCACATATTTGTATTCCAAAATTGTTCATAAACCTAGGAATTCTTGCTCCCTGTGCTGTGCTAACGATCAAAGAAGATTATTATTGCCAGTACGCACTGTGATTGAGTGCTTCCCTGCATTAGCTGAGGCAAATTTGTAGGGAAATATCTGAAAATTGTATACCAATTTCAGACGCTGTTTGTATCTGCTTTTCCAAGCCCTGAGAACATTCTTTCAGTAGAAGCTCTTTGAGTTTTGAAGTAGTTTGGGCCTTTAAGCTAAAAACTTCATGCTCTGAAGTGCAAAATTCCGTGAACTCTGGTTAAAACATCATCATAAATCTTTCATCCGGAAGGTGCAGCTCTCGTGATGCTCTCTGCCGTCTTCGGTGGAACGTGCTCCTTGGTGTAATTCTGTGTCCTTCGTGTCCCGTGTGAGCTTCACTCCCGGTGAGGAAGGGCATGGCCTTGGCATCCGCTCCTTCCTCATCCTGATGGTTCTTGATGCCGGAGGAGGCCGATCCCGGAGCCAATGTTGGTGTTTAACGCCTGCCTTTTGATGCTGAAAGCGGAGAGGTGATTAAACCAAGGGTGCTATTTGTCAGTAAAGATATTGGGCCAGGAAAATAAACAGCTGGGGGAGTACCTGGAGCATGCCTCCATTTGCAATACACTAGCTGCACAGTAAATATTTTAAATTTGAGCTAATATTGCGTTATACTAAAGATTCGTTTATTACCGTACTTATTGAAAAGCACTTGTAGGACAAGTGCTATAGTTTATATTAGTTTAAGCGTTGGAAAATGGATTTGTCAGTGTTGCTTGTGACAGTGCATGAGTATTTTATTTCATTTTTCTAAGATAATAAATACTCAGGTAACTCCACACCTTTTAGGTGCAGGCTCCTCCTGGTGCGCTAGGACTCTTTTTCTTGGTTTTTGTTTGTTTTTTCCCCTCCAGTTCCTAGTCATATTGGAGGTCTCTTCCAGCCTGGCAGCGTTCTCATGACTTCTCAAGCGTTAGAGCGCAGGGTCTGCGCCGTGGCCTCTCTGCAGTCACGTACATGAGCTTGTGAAAGCAGAAGTCAGAGCGATGGCGTGGACAGGACTGAAGAGAATTGCACAGGCCTCTCAAATGTGTGCTTTAATATTGATTTAAATAGGCTTCTCCCTCTAATGTATGCATCAAAGAGAGGGAAGGTGCCTTGTTTTACTGCATAATCACTAACATTCCCCCCCCTTCCCCGCCTGGTAAGACTCCTGGAAAGCAGTTTGAAGAACTAAACTCACGGCGATTTTAAAAACAGTTTTCTTAGTCATGCTGAGAAGATTGTATTTGGTGAAAGGAAACTAATCTAAATAATGAGCTACCTCTAAAACAGTCAAATAAGGTTTACACCAATTTCCTTAATAAGGTTTAGTAACTCTTGGTTCGGGTGCTTTGGTTTGCTTTATGAAAAGTTTTTCTTTTTTATAAGGTACTCTGCCAGTTTCTGCAGTTATAGGTAATGGTTGCACACGGAATTCTTAATCAGGTGTCCTGTTGTTTTCAGTAAGTATTTAAAAAAAATCGGTTATCATGATACGCTTCATATAAATCCTTGTGCTCAGAACAATGGGAAGGGTATAAACTTTCAATAAGAACAGCTGATGATTTCTGAGTCAAGAGCATTTGGATCTGGCAATGACGGGTTCCATCCAGTGCCTCTAGTAATAAAGTAAATCAATTTGAATTCTACAGGAGGACTGAATGGTTTCCGGAACTGCTAGTTGGTCTCAAAGCATTCCACTTCTGGATCTGAGTGAATTAACACCTTGGCTTTTTTAAAAAGAAGCTATTAGTAGCTTCATTTGTTAAGGTTGTAGTGCAGTGACGACTATATTGCCCAAGACAAATGATTAGCCTTAGAACTCAATATTGGCTTGGCTGGCTGCGTTCACTTCAATCTCAATTCAAATGAGAGTGCAGATGGTGTCCTTCATGTACATAGTATATGTTTAAAAACTATATGTCTTTGTTTCAGAACTCCTTTTCTTGTGGTTCATCTTGGTTGTCCACATGTTCACTCATGACTTTCAGCACCTGAGAAAAGGGGTGTTCTTTTTGTACCTCGCTCCCAACTTTCCCTTTGAGCATTTTTCTTTTATAGGAAGTAAATACATCCATTTTATTCTGCAGTGTAGTTATTTTCTGATTTTAGCATTTTCAATATCTAGTATTTCCAGATGAATGGAGGCCATCTTTCCAATCTACAGGTTTAGATTAGATTGTAGCCTGTGGACATGGTTTGGGGTATATTTATTTATTACTGATTTACATATAAATACAAATAAAAAATATAAAGTCTAGTGTTGCTAATTCTAGCTATTGATATCGTGCCAGACAGCACCAATCTGTATTAGAAATTCCCTGCATGTTAAGATACAGTCGTATCTTCTGCAACTTGACATTTTTTTTTTTAAGACTGTTTTTTTCTTCTTGATGAGCTGCTGGGTTTCACAGGAATTACTGACAGTATTATTTTTATTAAGGCTGTGTCATGACCCTGTTTTATCAGGCAGTGTCTGAATGCCCTAATACATGAAGTATGTGTGTAGAAAACTTTCTTCTGTTTTAAAATGTTAGCTATTTTTAAAACACAGTGTGTTAGGTGCAGTTTCTTAGAGGATGTAAACCTTGAAGTAACAGACCATTTTATAAGCAAATGCTTACGTCCTCGGAGAAGCTGCACAAGGAAACATTGACTTTCCAGGCATTTATTTTCCAAATACACTTTGTTTCCTCATAGGAACAGGGTTTGATTATGTGGTGAAAGAGCCAAGGCGCAGGATCTGGCTGATCAATCTTTTAATTTTCTTTTTTTCCTTTTCTTTTTATAATTTAAAAACCCAGCTTGCTAGCAGAGCGGGCCCGTTTGCAGAGGTGCTTTAATTTTTCCTGTCATAAAATTCCCCTGACTGTTAGGCAATATTTTAACAGCCGTATGACTGTTTAAACTCTGTGCTGGGTTTGCAGAGCAAACTGTCTCCTGATTGTTTTATCCTTTCAGCTCTTGGTATCTCTTTGTTAAAAGGTAAACCCCTCAGTGAGATGTTAAAGAAAATGTGCCCCCTTGATATTTAAAAGGTGAGAAATCTATTTAAACTGTGTATGATGGCTTCAAATAGTCTCACCGCTGTGTGTGCTGCTTGTTTTAATAGAAGTGATAAATACTGCGGCTGCTGGTGCTCAGCAATTAGATTTGAGCCATATACTATAAATGACACTTAATGGCAAATGTCAGGCATGGTCTGAATGGTATCTTCATTTCAATGTTGGGTTTCTTTAGGATAATGCTTAAAAAAACCTTAATGGAATTTAATTACCGGAGCATATATTCAATGATTAGTTAAATGCATTTGTAATACCATTAGTTGTTAGGTAACTGTTCGCTTATTATGCTTGACACCGAGTGTATTTGGTGTCGGCTGTGCGTGGGATGCAGAGCAGCAATAGAGATGCTAATAAGGCTGGGTGTTAAGGAGGGTCGCTATCGATACCGTGTCAGCAGCTTCCTGCCAAATTTCCTTCTGTTGGAAAGGCATCATCTCTAATCAAAGTGGAGTCCGGAGAAGCAGCAAACGTGAATAGAGATGCTGTGATCAAAAATAGTGCTTATGCCTAGTGCTTTCCCTCGTAGTGATTCTAATTACAGCCTATTAATGAATTCTTAGCCCTGTTTGTGTCTTTTGTATAGGGCTTTCGTGATACTTGTAGAAATAATGGCTGAAATATGGCATCGCCACTGCATCATCTGTGATTTTTTTTTTTTACAGTAGAACTGAGTGTACCATATATATGCACATACAGAAATCACAGAATGGTTCAGGTTAGAAGGAACCTTAGAGACCATCCAGTTCCAACCCCCTGCCCTGGCTGGTGGGAGGTGTCCCTGCCCCAGGTTGCTCCAAGCCCCGTCCAACCTGGCCTTGAACCCCTCCAGGGATGGGGCAGCCACAGCTGCTCTGGGCAACCTGGGCCAGGGTCTCACCGCCCTCACAGCAAAGAATTTCTTACAAACTTCTAATCTAAATCTCCCCCCTTTCAGTTTGAACCCGCTCCCCCTTGTCCTGTGGCTCCCCTCCCTGATCCAGAGTCCCTCCCTTATCTCTCCTGTAGACCCCCTTCAGGGACTGGAAGGGGCTCGAAGGTCTCCCCGGAGCCATCAAATGCAGCAGCTTTGTGTGTTGTGAAGACTCCCCAGCAGGAGCACAGTGCCAGGTTCCGTGGGTGTTGCGCGGGGATGTGGCTTGTGGCTTGCTCAAACAAAAATCGCGAGCCTGGCTGGACCCAGCTGCCTGTCCCCAGCTACAGTGTGTGTCCGTACTCCGCTTGGTGGAGGCAACACAGACAAAGTTCATCTGCACGGATTTCATCAGGTATACACACACTTAGTGGATCTGGACCCACTGGTGTAGGCAGCTGCTTGTTTTCCCCAAGAAGGGAGCAGTCGGTTGGGGAAAGCTTTTTGTGCCACAGCGGCTTTCCTGGGGGAGGGGAAATGGGTGGCCACGTTGTCTTCTAGCCCTGACAGCTATAATTAAACAGGCTTGTTCGTGGGTAGTTGTGCACTGTAATTGTGTGGTTACTTTCTGCTTTTGCTCAGCATAACTGACACCATGAACCACAGATGGGATTCAAAGAACATAAAAGGGAAACGGAGCAGAAAGATACCACAAAGGGATTAAATGAGGTAGTAAGCAATGACCCATAACCTTCATGAAAGATCTTATGATAGTTTTATTTTAAGCCAGTCAGTTTTTAAGCATAACTGCTTTTTTTACAAGATGAAATTATCTTTTGTCATTTAGAATTGCACTGAAATTTTAAGGGTATTGTCCTACTTAAGTGTATTTCACTGATAGAAAAACAGGTGACTTGCTAGACCTTGGCACAGTAAGCAGCTTTGTTTCTAGTAAAGCTGAAAAGTTTATGGAGCAAATACTATAGTTTGGTTTATATACAAAAATGTTTTATGGTCATGACCTGAACTGAGTGATGTTCTTTTTCTCCTTGAAAGCTTGAATGAGGCTGTGTTCGATTCTGTTTCGGGATTGCTCAAAAGTTGAAAGCCTATGAATGAATCCGTGTTTAACGTCTGATATTTGATGTATTGGGGGATGTTAGTGTGCTGTTTCTGATCCTCTGTTTCTGCGTCACCACCAGCTAAAAGTAGGGAGGATGGGGTTAATCCTGCGTGTTGTAGGTAAGGAGGAAATTGCCTGGGGAATTTGGGTAGAAAACACAAATAACATGGGCAAAAACTGCATAGAGTAGTGCCTTGCTTGGTCCCAGTTGACCTATTTTGCGATCTTATTAAAAGCAGAAGATGATGTCGGTTGCTGATTGATCACACTTTCTGGGGTGTGAATGAGTGAAATTCCAAAGGAATGAAAAAAGATGGATACTTTTTTGATATTGAAAGAGAGGAGTCCCCAGAGCCTGGGCACAAAAGCTGGTTAGAAGTTGAATGTATTGAAAACTGTTCTACTTCGACAGATGGCCGGTGCCCTTGTAGCTTCATTTTCAAGTAGCCATGAAGTCTCATTTTGATCAATTCTAGCTTGCACTTGTTTTTATGCAGTTACACCTACTCTTTTGCACATATAAAAGTATGCCATTCTGTAACTAACTGAGCTAACTTGGGCCGGTAACTTATGCAGTAGATTTTTTACGTACTTCTCTTTGTTCTTCTGTCTCAGTAGAAAACAGGAGACTTCGTGTTAAATTTTAGTGGTTCTATGCCTTTAAGAAACACTGTCAAATAATAAGATTTTAAATAGTTACCTGTTCTTTAACAGAATTGGTAAAGCCTAAAACACTTCATTTCAGTTGGCTGTTTCACAGTTGCTTTTTAGAATATTTTTCAAGATTCATGAGAGACAGGCTTGATTTTTGTTTGGTTCATGGCAAGTGTCTTATTAAAGCTATTGTTCCATATGGGCTTAGGTCCTGGAAAGGAATGACTATTTGCCTAGTGGAATTTTCATTTGTTCCTTGTGTTTCCCTTTCCTTTCATATAGTGCCTAATTCACAGATTGATACCCTATTGTCGGCATTCCACGTAATCAATGGCAGCCTCTCTGTGTCAAGGGGAATTGCTGACATGTACCCCTTGGCAGTTCGTTTGGAAGCAAGTAATTAGAGCACATTGTTTTGAAAACAGGGAGAAAATAGTAGCAGAAGAAGGGAATAGAAGTGTCTGAGTTTATCATCCGAATCTGATTCTAGCTGAGAGTTACTAGCTCTTTGAGGATGACGCTGTTATCAATATGGAGAGGATTATTTTATCTCTAAAGTGTAATTTTAGGAGTGCGGAGCTCCCTTCCTTATTGGTGCCATTTTTTTGGAGTGATATTTGGCTAATGAGTGGGAAGCTAATGTGTAACACCTCTCACTTGCTTTGGTGGGCGAGTGTCTGGATGTCTGCAAAAGACAGGGCTAATCCAGTGTACTGATTTTACTGGGAAGGAATGGGTCTAGATACTGGTTACATCTTTGCTCGAATTATAGCGTATCAACTCTTGGGTGACTGGCGTTGAGTTTTGGTTTAATTATTTCAGGATGTTTTGGATGTCTGGAAAGCAGAAATTGAGGGGAAGGGAAGATTTATGAGTGACACTAAGTCAAGTTAAGAGCTGGTAGGTAACGTTTATTCCATATTAGTTGACTTTTGTAAAAGCGTGGAGGGGAAGACAGGTATGAGGAGCAGACAGAGGGAAGAGAGACGAATGCCTTCAGATAGCTCGCATTGTTCAGCTTTGTTTTAGAAGAGCATCTAGTTGAAGCACAATGAAATTCAGTGCTAACCCGTGTCCTTATGAAGCTGACTTTACTGTTAAATTCACTAATGTTCATGCAGTCTTTTAGTGCTATTTGCTGCCGTTTCTGGTGGATCTTTGCCTAGTTCTCAGTTGCCATAATTATTCTTTGTCTGTCATATATGCTATAGAGTTCTTGCCTGGTGACTATAACAGCTACCCCACCAGAACATCTACTGTTCATAAAATGGCAGTGTAGTGAGTTTTGATAGTAGAGTTCTTCTGGGGATCTGAAGACTGTATTTTTTTTTTTAAGACAGTCTAGCAACTATAATGCCAAACCACCCACACTAGGAGACAACATATGGCAGCTACTGTGAATTAGCATGCAGACAAGTAGCATATCACCTAGTGTTTTTAAAAAGGTTTGAGCCTTGATGGCTGGATTCTAAGGTTTTGGCTACCTGGCCGTCCCTGCACGGCGCACAAAACACAGCCTTACAGATAATGTGTCGGGCCTTAAGACTAAATTTGGCCATGTTTTGCAATTGTTTAAAGCTGTAGGCAAACAGATTGTTTTATGCTTGCATATGTGTATATGGGTATGTACGTAGGCTGAGTTTTACAGGTGTGTTTATGGGACTTGCATGTTTCCCCCTCTCCTTCCATAGGAAACAATTCTGTCTACAAATAACCTGTCTATACTGTGTAATGTTTGCTGTTGTTTGCAAACAGTTTTGCTTCAAGCTTTGTAGAAACCGTAGCAGAGATCTAGAATGAATACTATTCTCAGCAAAGCAGCGTGGCTTTGAGCAAAAGGACGGTGTTTCTTGTACAGCCTTCAGGACAGACGTATCCCTGAGGGTGGGGGGGGTCTTCGCATGCGTATTTGTCTGAGTGTAGAAGTTTGAGGTTCAGGGGAAGGTGTGGTGCTTGTTTTCCACCTGAGTTACTTGTACACAAGACTGAAATAATTTCCAGCATGCTGGAATTCCACCTGAATTCCAAAAGGAGTTTCATTTGTTAAACTTGTGAATAAAAGGGGCATAAGAGAGATTCTGGCTTTAAACAATTGCAACATGTCACGAGCAAGGCATTGTGAAAAAAAATCCTATATTGTTTTGTCAATAAATTACGCGTTCTCCTACATAGATCACAGAAATGGGACTTTACCCTGGAAACGGCAATATCTGATACCCCAGGCAGCTTATATTCCCGGCTCAGCTCCCACTTGGCTGAATGCGCTGATCGATTCTCCGCGGCTTAACCCAGCCTTCTCGTTTCCTGCCGGCCATTACTGCGCTCCATCAGCCGCCCCTCTTTGTGGCCTGCCTTCTGCACCCAGATAAGCCGGCGAGGCATGTTTCTATTAGAAAAAGCTCTTGTAGATGGAATACTCATTAGATAACACTAACAGGTTTAAAGGTTGCAGTCTTTGTGATGGTTCAGGTTAGGAGGAGAGGAACCAAAAGGGCTGCTGCCTTCTATTTGAGGGGCAGAGAGGATTAAACTGCACGTTGCCGTATTTAGTGCTTGTGTTTCCTCGCTGAATACTGACGGCTCTCACTTTTGACAAAGCTTCTGTGTTTGCAAGAAGTAATTACGTGTTAATATGCGTGAATCTGAATTAAATAATCAAGCTGCAAAAATAACATTCATTTGTAGTAATAACCTCTGTATTTCCAAGCTGGCTTTTCTTGGCTTATAGCTGGCCAGGTTTCTTACTTATTTAGAAAACAGCTACACAAAGATGTCCTGAGAACTTGAAATTACATGTGCTATTGCAGGGGGGGAAGAAAAATGATCCTTGCTGTATCTCTTTAGCTCCTGATTTCCAGATAGTTTCATTTGTGTCCCTCCTCTGTCTTTTTTTTATTTTTCCCCAGGGGATCTGGTACGAGTGGTCTTTTTTTTTTCTTTTTCCCTCCTTCGAATATTAGTAAATGTCAAAATTGAGTAACTGTAAAAATACTTCTACATTAGGAATAGAAATAGAGGTAGCGATTCACTGTGGCAGGGAGGGCACAGCAAGTGGGGCAAGTCAAATCTTGTGTTGGAGTCAGGCTAATACTGTGTCACGCAGCAGAACTAGAACCGTTTGTGTATAATGAAATAATCTTTTCTGGGGGGACAAATGATGCCCCAAAGGAGCGGGTTAATTTCTAGTGTTAAAAAAGAAATATAATGTCCACTTGAAAACTGGCCTTGTGAGGCCAGAGCTTTTATGCTGCAATGCACAAGATGTTTATTTTGCACAGTGGAGTGACTGTTAAAATATTTAACATGTTGCTAAAATCATACGAAGAATTTGGTAGCTGACAATTAATCACATAATCTTTTTTTTTCCTGATAGAAAAAACTCATTGTTGAAAATACGTTTCAAAGGAAAGATGTTGTTTTCCTTGTTTCTGTTTTTGCTGTTTGTTTCTCTGAAATAGCTGCTATTCACTGGCTCCAACGTGCCCATCTGTCAGCTCCGGCATTTGGGATATTGTTTCCAAAGCTAGTTGTGATTTAACGTGGTATCTAAATAGGGCAAGTAATGAAGGATACTGCTTAAATCCCTCGGAGAGAATCTGCAGGACATCTGTGATCATTTGCACAATTTGGTTAGTCATAACCCTGGGAAGAGAACGTGGAATCTCTTAAGATAAGAATTGTAACGGGCAGTAACTGTTTGCAAGAGTGTTCTCTCAGAAAACCGGCACCTTGGAATTGTCACAAATGCTGTGGAAATCAGTACATTCGTACGTCTAAAGAGGACCTGCAAGATTATTTTTTTCCCTTTTCAGGGAGAGGCTTGTTTTTAAATAGAAGTTGAGCAGATGCTTGTGAACTGGGATGCTTTAATCCATTTACAGATTTTATCTCAGTCTTGTTGAATGTCCAAAACTGATTCATGTTGTGTGTTTTTTTTTTAAAAAAGGAACGAAAACCAAAACAGCAGCAACAACAAAACCCCAAAATGAGTGCGTTTTGAGTACTGCAGCAATAGACACTATTTTCATTTAAGGGAAGAATGGAATTTTGTAGCAGAGGGAATCTTTTTGAGCTGCCAGAAAGACACTTTAAACCACTTGCCATCGCTGTGATTTCTGCAAGTCTGAATTTGGCATGTGACTATCTGCAGCTTTTCATATATAAAGGTGTAAAAAAGAAAAAGTAACACTTTTTGAAGTAGGGGACGTTTCTTTTGTGTGCACATGGTCCTAAAATAAATAGTCTACCACAGAAGTTGGCGCCTTGACACCTCTGAGTATAGTCTGCTCTGTAAATGACATACACATTTAGAAAGTTGGCTGACAAAATAGCATGTCTAGGAATGTCTGTGCAATGAAGGATGTAAATGTGAAAAACAAGATTATGATAGACGTTTTGTATTTTTAGGGAGACTGAAACTTCAGGCTAAACCCCACAAAATCATGCAAGTTGGAGAGCAGATACAGAAAGTACTTTTCAAGATGAAGCTTTTGAATTAATTGGACAAAAAGCAGCAATCATGGTAAAAAGAGGTATTTAGGAAGGAGACCAGATCACCCCCTCCAAAAAAAACCCCAACCCAAGCAACCCACAACCCAAACCATATTAGTATGCCAGCATATTTTTAGTTGCATCATCGTCCAGAGACTTATGAAAAAATTACTTGCACATTGCGGTTGTAAATGATATTTTTGTTGTTGTGTTCATTATGCATGGGGGCTTTGAGTCGTGTCCTGTGCGTGCATTCGGGGCATGATTCAAATGAAGAGCATTCAGTGTTGTGGAGCATGTGCTGCTTGCTGTTTTGAGAAATATTTTGAGATATATAAAGAAACCAAGCCAGGGAAGTGAAGCGATTGCATCACCCTCTCCTTTACAGTCTTGGCCTAATTCAAAATAAAGCTGTGACCTCCCAGCTCATGGCTTTATATGATGCCAGGGCAATCAAAGCATTTGGCGGTTTTAATCCCCCTCTCTTTGTTGTAATATAACCTCAATGCATGCGTAGTAGAGGATGTAACTTCACAGAGAACTTGTACCCTTCCAGAGTTCTTTCTGCAAAGCAGTCCCCTGGCAGCACCATCGCTGTAAGGTCACGTAGGAGGTTGCATCTGTTCATTTATCACTTGCTACCTTTGTTCTCTCTTCTTTTTACCAAGATAATTAATTTGGTTCCTTTCCTCAACTCGCTCCATGGGCTATTGGTTGTTTTTCAGGCTGTTGAGGGTTTGGTTTGTGGATTAAGTGTTTGCAAGCCCCATCCCTGGCAGGGCACAGCACAGATTTCCCGTCCTTCTCCTCCCTGCGATGTAATTTGCTGTTCAAAAAAACCGCCACCACCAAACCCCAGTGCTGTATTCTGTACTCCTCCTTCATGGTTGCATATACATGGGTACTTACGCCTCCTGTACCATGCTCCTTGGGGTGTTTTACTCTTTGAAAGATGCCTGACTTCAGTGGCACAACCCAAGAAAACCACAGCATTAGCTTTTGATGCTGTGTCTAAACTGTCCGTGCATATAAGCGAGTAGTTTTTGTGCCACAAAGTGCCGCTCTCTGAGTGCTCTCGGGGCTTTGGGTGACACAAGAGGGGTGCCTTCTCTTTGTAACTAAGAAATGCAAAGAGAATTTGCAGAGAAATGCTGTGTTAATGTTTCCCGTCATTGCTGCGTGCAGTTCTTGTTAGCACTAATAGAATTTATGAACTCTTAGCAAGAGGGTAATAAAACATTTACCTGTGTGTGTGTTGTTGTGGTTTTTTTTTTTTCATCTTCAGAATTCAGAGAGACTTTTCATAAAGGTGGAGATGCACAGAACCCGATTTCAGTCTGCAACCACCCTTTTGGAACAGCAGGCAGCAGAAATGAGTGTTGCCTCTCAGACTTTGTCTGTTTGGGTTTCTTTAATTCATTAGACAAGCTTGTTGGCTTTGACTGCAAATGTGTGTCTCTTTTTTTTTTCCTTTCTTTTTTTTTTGTTTTAAAGCAGGTTGAGGTTTCTGCTGTAGAGCACAAATACGCTTCGTATGTTCTTGAATGGTTTTTGAGGCATTGAGTACAGAGAGCACATGTGGTAGTGGTGGATTAGTTAACAAACTATTTTTCTGGCACAATGCTGCCACTAGCAGTTTTTTTGTGGTATTACATGTGTTTTTAATCAAAGCCTGCAAGAAGTGCATTTAAGGGAGAGATTTTGATGTTGTTTATTAAGCAGAAAGGGTGGAAATCGCTGTAACAACTGGGCTGATGTGAACGGGAGAGATAAGAACTTTCTGGCTGGGTAACCTGTGATTTAACTCGTAAATGTAAATGTTTTACGAGCAGTCGTAGAAGGGTCTGGAGAACTGTAGTCCAGAAAAAGCGAACGGTGCTCGCAGTTGCCTCATGCCAAAAGAATGTTAATTTCCCTTTAGGCTTCCCTCGGCTTCTGCAAGTGTTTTGGAGCAGTAGGAAGAATTGTCAGCCACGGGTTTCAAAGATATACTGAAGCAGAGAGTCTGTAACAGCTTGATCTAAAAATTCTCTTTTTAAGTGGTGTTTAAGCTTCAGTTTCCTCCTTAGAAGGAACAAACTGGTGGCTGGTTTCTCAAATGCAAAAGGAGTTAAGTGAAAAAAGATAGTTTTGTGTAAATTTTGCAGTTTGTTTTGTGAGGTACATGAGCAGGCAGAGCCTGTAATTGTTGGGATTGAAGTCCTTTTCTTTTGTGTAACACAGTGTAATAAAGAACATCTAAAGAACATGTCTGAATCCATCTGTCCTTGGGGGGGGGGAATCTAGTGTCTCTTGCTTACAGCTGGTGGGAATGGTTGCATTGAATTATGTTGCTGTTGGTGTTCTTTTTTTCTGAATTATGTTGCTATTGGGTCCCCTCCTCCCTGCCTGGTGTTTGGCCATAAATACTTCTTGTTTGTAGGAATTAGCAGACGAAGATCATGTTGCATGAGGCCAAAAATTCCAATCCTTCTGATCCCTGCCTCTTCTTTTCTTGGGTTAGTTTTTTTGGTGTGAACGGGTTGGTATTTGCTGGTCATGTACAGAGAGATACAACCGCGTGATGATGCAGCGGGTTCTTGTTGCCTTTGTCTGGGTTGAAAGTCAATCTGTCGTTAGCACATTGCGCTTGTTTCATTGTCGTAGAAATATGTTTTCCTCCCTTTTGGGTCTTGTCTTAGGCTTTCTTCAGTGTGAAAACAAATTTATGCTTTAGAAGATTATGTCAGATATGGTGTGATTTTCCTTTTTAGTAATGCCTTTAGACCTTCTTTTTCAGAGTAAACGGGACCACCTCCTTATGAATGTCAAATGGTACTATCGCCAGTCTGAAGTCCCAGATTCAGTCTATCAGCATTTGGTTCAGGACAGACACAATGAGAATGGTAAGTTAGGCTCTGTAGAGTAAGGTCTTCTTTACTCGTACTCTGAATTTTCAGTTTTAACAGTCCAAAAAGCAAGAACACTTTTGCAAGAACACACAAAGTGAGGACTGTTGATGAAAACAGTGTGTTAGAAGATGGATGAGAGTGGTTCTTACCTGCCCTGTTTGTTCTAACTGGTGTATGTCCTGTAACCATAGCTATAATCAGATGCGTTTCAGGTATGGTTTAAATACTGTGCCGTATTATACCAATGCCTTAAGAGAGAATAGAAAAATAACATAGGATCCTTTATGGGCCTTCTGGACAGCATACTAATACCTCACTGGCTGAAGACCAAGCTGTCTGAAGAAATTGTGAATGTCTTCTATTTTTAGTGATTCTGCCACAGTGTCACGAGAACTAAGTTTTTTACATTCATGCTGCCTTGCATGTGTGAATCCTCACTCTGATTAATATTGCAGTAAGTGATGTAACTGAAGCACTCGTAGCTGACTTTCCCTCCTTTCCCTTTGCAAAAACAAGTGTGATCTTGGGTTTAATAGAAGCAGAAGAAACTTTAGTACCTATTCCAGCGTCATTTATCTCTTGCCTCTAGGGGAGACCTAACATTTGCTTCTGTTCTTACCAAGGAATTTCCTTGAGGCAACTGTTAAAATTCTGAAGATATTCCAAGGTGAATTCTGATGATAAAAGTTGATGCTTGAAATATGGAACACAGCAATTTTTGGGGCATGACAGTACCAAGTTGAGCGTACGTTCTCCTTTTTGCAGGCATAAGGGCATTTTGCGTGTGCTTTTAGCAAAAGCTGCACAAATCTAACATTTCTCTAATTTATTTGAAACGTCTAACAATGGGATTATAGGCACAGTGTCAAAAAATGAGTGGTTTTGATACCATGGCTGCTTTTTTATGTCACGCTTCTGTGCGTGTGGAGAAGTAATTTTGTGTGTTCTTCAAAGGTATTATAAAGATGTAATGGAAAAAGTTGTCTTCCAATTTTTTAATCAGCACTGAGAATTTTCTGTATTTGAACACGAATATCAGTATTTATCTCAAAGCCAGAGCACTAAGCAGTTAGTACTGTCAAGATTTTGTTGAAGAATTGAGATTAAATATGCAAACCAACCCAAACCTTAGCCTGAAAACCAGAAGTCAGTGATAAATGAATTTACTTAGTTCCTTTCATCTGGGAGTGACCACTTTTAGTGGTCAGTGGATAACATGTGTCATCTGGTACCCCTCAAAGCTCTTTCCCTTCAGCAGTTCTTTAGATATGGCAAGGGAGAATTCATGAGTAAAAATGGGTATTGTGTTACTTCCATACTTTACGGGCCATGTAAACTATCTGAATGTTTGTCATCTTAACACTGAATAGTGTGTATCTAAGAAACATCCTCAAACTTTAACCTGTAAAAAAGACCTGCAAATGGCGATGGTAGATGCTTTCAGACCGCAGCTAATGCTTTGGTGGTTTTTTTGTTTGTGTTTTTGCTTTCTGGCAGACTCTGGACGAGAGCTTGTTATTACAGACCCAGTCATCAAGAATCGAGAGCTCTTCATTTCAGATTACGTTGACACTTACCACGCTGCTGCCCTCAGGTGAGTTACAGGGGATGAGGCGCTGGGTCTCGGAGCTGGATGAGAAAAACCTTCTTGAGTGAGAGAGAGAGATGCTTTTTCTGGTTGTGTGTGGGGATCATTAGCGTACTGCTCAGCTTTCTCCTCATCTCCTGCAGTAATTAACTTGTGTTATCTGCTCTCATTCAAAAAGGAGCTGTAATTCTACAATCTCGTTTTCATCTCGGTTAATCAATGTTGCTCAGAAGATATTGCTTCCCATCCATGCCAATTTAGGTTATTGCTAGTTCCCGCAGAAATACTACCCATCCCTCCTCCGTGTTTGATTTCGCTATTAACAATAGCATCTCCCAGTAAAGTGACTGTTAGTATGTTGCCCTGATTAAATTGCGTTAAAGGCTTTTTCTCTGAGGCACTTGTCGTTGTTGCAGCTCAGCTAAGAGCTCCATTAAAAACTAGCTGCGCAGACAGGAGGTAATGGACCCCTGTGTTGTTCTCTGCGCTGTCTGCCCTTCCCTGGAGGTTGCTGCTCTCTTTACTTGCAAAGTTTTTAACTGAAGTGGCCAACCTTTGTCTGGGCTGAGGGGATACACCATTACTTCAAAATGTTTTCAAATAGAAACAGCGAGGCGTTGTTTTTCAGCAGATTTCCATCATGCCTAACATGCATGGATATTGTCAAAATGCAAATTGAGTAATCTCCCTGATAATAATGCTCAGATGGTGTTTCACTAGAACCATCTGGAGACGTTTTTTGTTCAGAGTCACTTTGCTGAAGCCACTTACTTCAAGACAAACTGGCTGCGACTTCTGTCATAGGGGTGGGAAGTGGTCTTTGATTTACGTATTGGACTTTTTTATAAACTCAGAAATTCCGGTGGTGTACTATAATCTCATGAAATTCCCCGGTGCCTTTTCTGAGTTACAGAAGGTCGCCTTCCAATTGTAAATCTGCATGCTTGGAAACAAGCTAGCAGGAGGTTGGCTGTCTTGATGGAACCCATCTTGGAGCTCTGACCGCTTAAACAGCGAGAAACTGAACTATGTGTATGGAATTCTCCCTGGGAGTATTTGAGTATTTTAACTTCTCTTTTACATCCTTTCTGTTTTCTTCTTTAAAGAAAAGATAAAAATGGAAAGATAAAATTGGAAATGAAGAGCATACCAAGCAAACTTGAAAAATAACCCTCTCTTCTCTCCTTCCAAAAAAGAGTGGAGGCTGCTGAAAGACCAAACCGATCACTTCCTCAAACGGTCTTGTGTTTTATTTGCCGTCTTTTTGTTTAAAAATACATATCATGGACACCTTTCGGATCATCCTCTTCTTTCTCTTTGTTGGCGTATGGTTTCACTGTTTTGTTGTGTTCTGACTTGTTCATACTTTTGATACTTCTTACAGGCTTGTAGATGGTATCTAAAGATGCTGACGATTAAGAGAATATACTTTTGCAGGATACAGATTACATTTTTTGCTGATTCTTTCCTAGCAAATTGTGATTAATACACGTCAGTAATTTTCAGCGTACAAGAAGAACATAAGGGTAATTGCAGGTGATGTTCTTACAGTTTGAGAACATAGAGTAGGCAGGATGTATTGTGATGCATGAAAGGAGGGTTAACGTGAAATTCTAATTTATTATAGTATGAGATTATTTCTCTGCCCTCTGCCAGCAAATGGCTCTGGTCACACAATGAATTGATGACAAACTGGGAAACAAAACCAGTGATTGTACTACCAATCTTCTGCTCTAACCAGTGGCATAATTTAACTAGGGGATACTTGTAGATCCCTGTGGAAGTGTGTAATAAAAGTTACGTCCTTTTTACCTATACGGTAAATCTTTGTGGTAATATGTAGTACTACTTGTCTGAAGTGCTGGGAACAACATGTACTGCTTTCATGAATACAGATAATACCAGCTTATCTGGAAGATGCTTATTAACTCTCAGGTGAAGTATTGAAAGGAAACAAAGCCTTTTTCCCCAAAATACTTCAAAAATGTGAATATAATGTGAAATATCAAAACAAATAACCCTTTTCATTTTCTTCTTTCTGAATGACTAAACTAGGACTAAACAGCCACTGGGGATACAATAAATATTAGTGAACAAGTTTGTCTTTCAGTATTTCCATGAGACATCTCGATTATGGACGTTGTTTATGTTCCATTGCAACCTGGCACGACCTGTGCAAAATCCAGTGTTGCTTTGTCCTTTGCCAGAGAAGCAATTGGCTGAGAATTAGGTTAAAATAGGGACGATTCTGGAGCCGCAGCTCGCGGAATGGCCATGCCGATTTTGTCTTGGAACAGTTGGCAACTTTAATTCATCCTTCATCTTTCTGGTGTGTGTTTTCCTCACCTGTAGTAGCTGGGGTTGAGTATCGGAGAGCTCATGTTCCAAGGCAGAGTTCTCCATGGCTGTTGGTTGATAAGCCTTTTTCGAGTGCTTTCCCATGAAAAGATGAGGAAGGGAAGCAAGCTTAGCATTGCGGCTTTCTAGTGCAGTTTTTCAGGTATGCTGTGCTTTTAAGCGCTGGTGAGAAGACTAGGCAAACAGATCCAATATTATTACAGGCAAAATAATTATTCTTCTCAGTGTACTGGTGGCAATAGCACTTTTCATCCAGTTTTAACCGGCAAGCCCTTTTATTTTACAATGTTAAATAACCCCTGTAGCAGCTTATTTGTAATAGCAAATACTATCTGGTAAATACGAGGGAAAAGAGATGCTATCTGTATTAATAGTAGAAAGCTTGACGTGTGGGAAAAGAGCAAAATCTTGTGCTTTGTTTCTGGCATTGAATCAGGTTTAGATAAAAAGCAGTGACGCTTTGGCTGGCTGGCCCGTTTCTCTCTGCCCGCTTCTCATCTGCTGCTGGGCTGACGGACAGAACAGGAGCAGCTCCTCAACAGCAAACGCTCCCACAAACCCTTGGGGAAATGAGATCCAGCTTCTTACAGCTCACCCCTAAGGATAATGACTTCATCAACAAACTATATTATTAAAAAAAATTATTAGCAATCTGTTGTAGAACAAGCTAATAAATCCTCTTTTCTTTTTTCTCTCTTTTTTTTAAAATGCCTTTGTGTTTTATGTATGAAAGTAGAAGGATGAAACTTGCGTGTGTTTGGAATTTGCATTGTTAGGATTGCAGTCTTGCGAAAACCAGCATAGCTTTGCTTTTTATTTGGAGGTGTTATTAAACTAAAGTTTTATTTAGCTTTCTAAATGATAAGCTGACTTCCCAAATAATATGAATAGTAGAATTCTTGACGCTTCCTTAAAGATGTAAGTGTAATAGGACTGTAAAACCTTTAAGAAAGACATTTTCAGGATTGTATTTCTAAGGTAGATATTGTTCGTTAGTCTGATTAAATTTGGGCTCCTCAGGACTATGTGCTGGTGAATGAGAATTAATGAATGTTTGTAGAACACCATCTGAGACGTTGTAACTGAATTTTCTTCTCTTTCCACCATGGGAAGGATCTGCAGGGTTATTTGTTACAACAGGCTTATATTTACAAGGTTTTAGACATTTATGAGAACACAAGGATGTCTGTGGCTTGTACGCAGATTGCAGTGGCGCTTAATTAAAATAGCTGTTATTCAAGATAGAATTCTAACACCATTTTCTCCCTTTCTTTCAGAGGGAAGTGTAATATCTCCCATTTCTCTGACATCTTTGCTGCTAGAGAGTTTAAAGCCCGAGTGGATTCATTTTTCTACATACTGGGCTATAATCCAGAGACAAGGTAAGTGAAGTGACTTTTAAAGACAAGCTTTACCGCTGGCCCGAGCCTGTAGGAGCAGGAAAACTCCTTCAAAACAGGTTTTTAGAACTGTCAAATTTTTTTAAAGGGTGCAAACACTAGCGGGAATCCTTAGCTGTCTCATTGGCTAAATGCACACCCCTGAAAATACTTTTAAAAATACATTCACGTCTTCTAGTAAGCAATGTTGAAACTTACACACTTTTAAGAAATCAAATTGAAAGTTTTTAAGTGTGGAAATTCGTACTGGCATGTGTCAACATGTTGACATGGTCCTGTGTCAACAATTACTAGTTTATGCTTCGCGGGCGTGGAGCAAGTTAGAGGTACGAAAATAACTTTTTTTTTTTTTTTTGGAAATGAATACCTATTTGAAGAAGCTACGTTCAGCATGCTCTTCCATTTCACAGTTCTTTCAATCTGCCTGGGAGTTGTCCAACCAGTGTTTATCAGCTGCGTATCAAAGCTGATACTAGACCGTACCTTCATTAATTTTCAGGTCCAAACCCTAACTTTTAGTTTTTCATTTATGTAGTTATGTGAACACGGAGAATGCCTTACAAATACCAGCCTTAAAGAGTTTGTTATCTAGGGGTGTATTTCCTTGAGCACTTGAGGAAAAGATTAATAATGCGTGACAGGGCTCGGCGAGGTCTCTGCCAGCTGAAAGTTGTATTGTTTCTTTCAATGTGGAAAACATAATTAGCTTGTGGGCCTTGATTTGTAGAGATATTGTTGAGGAAAGTATTATTTTAAGTGGGGATTTGATAGGCATATAAATAATAAATATTTGAATTGTTACATTGTAGTTTTACCATTTTTAATGCAGATATGAATCTTTATGCTTCAGGGCATAGCCAACCACTAACTGCTTGCAGTTAGGAAGAAACTCCGTGTGTGGGCATATTATTGTGTAATTGCCTATTTATGAGGCTTCCTGTACCTTACTCTGACACAACTGCCCATGTGTCTGAGACAGAGTAGGGGATGAGGTAAATTCCCTCGATCCGGTCGGTTTAGGTTCATAGCAGGTGGTGTCGGTGTAAGTCCCTAGGAGGCAATTGTGCTAGTGTGTGCTGCTGAGCTCTGGGCATGAAAGCCTATAATATTTTAAAATATAATATGTTAAAACGGTTTTGTGACTTAATTTGTGGGAGTTTTTTTGGAGCAGTCCAACGGGGTGAGGCGTTTATGAAGTTTGCCATGATACACCTCTCTGATACTCAGCCCCGTGCTTGACCCCTGTATTTAACTTTGTCACTTTTCTTCAATGCATTTTAGTTTTGGGGGTGTGGATGCTAAATGAACTATTTGTATTGGTGTTCAAGTTCTGTGTTTAATGGATGATATCTCTTATAAAATGTCATTTATGCGAGTTGTCAGTGCAACTTTCTGTGTAGAAGTAGCTGTTAATTCTTCCAGCTATTAGAAAATAACTGAGCCTGAAAAGATCGATGAAATGACAAAGCATAGCACTTAGTGATCGGCTAATTACTCAGGCTGGCCAGCTCTCCGAATATAGGCTTTTCTTCATTTGATTAGAGCCAGGGTATTTTTAATTCTAGCTCTTTGAGTCTGGATTTCGTCTTGGAATGGGGGGAGGTTTAGGAAAAGGACCAGAGTCTAGGTTGCACGGTTCTTTTTGACTTGTGTGTTTGCTATTGCATTACAGTGCATGCTTGTTTGGATACCTAATTGTGGATTTATTTTGCTTTTGGAAGTAGAAGTATTGTAGCACACATTCCAGGATGACCTGTTGGTGGTTTGTCTATAAAAACAAAACTTTGTCCTTAACTTGATATGCCTTTCTAACGCAGTGTTTTGTATCACATGGAAAGGATGGAAAATGTTCGTGGTAGCTTGAAGTAATAATAGGTTGTAGATGAGGCTCTGAGTCCTGCACTGTGATCCCCTCAAATGACTTGTAGAAACGTGTGATAGGATACATCTTAGACCAAACAAGCTCGAGCTGTGGATTGCATCTACAAAGATATATTTCTGTTTGAGAGATCTTATTTTGCGTTCAGCATAAGATGCTCGTATACTTTTCCAGGACTCTCAAATGCAGCTCAGTGTGTTAGGAATCTGACTGGGTTTTATATTTTTCTGTGTTCTATTTGCAAAACAACCCACAAAAATCCCAGAGCCCCAAAACCATCCGAAACACTGGTGTGGTGGGTGTGTAATAAGAGGCCCTTTTGTTCTTGGAGCGCACAATGCTAAAGGAAAGTGTGCCTTGTCCTTTCTTTTCTGTTGGGAAGCTTGCTGACTGTAGGTTCAGCTTGGAAAATATCAACCGTGATCCTGTTGTTGATCATTCTGTAGTTTGGACGCAGCAAACCCGTGTGGTTTGGGATTCACTTTCTTTTCAATGTGTATCAAGTTGTTGGTTTTTTTGCTAGAGTTTGGTAAAAGATTACCCACTACGTTTTAGTAACTCTCGCATCAGTGAGAAAAATCTGATTGTGGAATAAACCCCTAAACTAATCTTGAAGCTAGAGGCTGGGCGTTATCACCTTGAATAGAGTGTTGGTCAAGCTAGTAAGCAGACCTGAAATATGTTCGTGGCTCTCAAGAGCGTGGAATACATTCACTCTACTTGTATAGCCAGCTGAGAAAGAAAATTCATTTTATGCTAAGTACTTTAATTAAATTCATGTCTCTTCAGAGAAGTGACTGCTCTAATGCTGACTAATTCCACTAACGTGGAATCCCACTCAAGCTTTTGGGTTCCCCAAATGGCTGGATGAGACCAGTGCTTTACCAAAGAAGAAAAGTTAGGTGAATTGCATATGCCCTGAAATTAGTTTAGAAGCATTACAAAGCGTATAGAATAGCAGTCAAGCAGCATTAGTGGACAAGGAAAACCAGACCTGAGGTACCACTTTGGGAAATCAGTAACTGCACCGGCTTGAGTTAAGCTGTTGATCTTGGCATTTGTGTCAGAGATTGGCTCTGTTAAAGAAATACTCAGCCAGGCTTGGGGGATGCTGTTGAACATGCCTGACCTCAGGCAGCTGGTTTTCACCAGCTCACGTCTTACCTCGCATTTACTACACCTCTGGTTCTTACCCCAGCTGTAGGGTGGTGCCAGATGTAGCTGAGTCTGGCCCGAACTTCTCCCAGTCCTTCCTTTTGTACCCTGCCGTCCTGTGTGAACCTACAGAAACAGCTCTGAACCCTCTTACACAAGGATGGAGCCGTGCCAAATGCTGCCATGGGTATTGGCCTGTTGTTCTAGTGTACTGGTATGTACTAGGCAATCAGTTCTTTGATCTCAGGAGTAAATAAATACATTGTGAAGTTTTGTCTGACGCTGATATCTGTAAATATACATAGATTTAAATGCTCCTGAATTTTTACTTGGAATTAGAAATAATCAGATACTGTTCTACAGTTTTCATGGCCATGAAACAAAATTATTTTTCCGCAAAGTTGTTTTGCATTGTAGGGCAAAATAAGACCAAACATTCAAGGCACGGGTGGATTTTCTGAATAGATGTTTTGGGAAGACAAGGATCTTGTCTGTGGTTTTATTCCACAACATTTGCTTTTCCTTTATTCTGAATCTTCTTCTTCTAGAGTGTTCTTGTTGGGTGATGTTATGAGCTAAATGAGTATTGTTGTGTCTCTGAGAGGAGTGTTCCCAAGAGTGAAATAGAAGGTGACTTGCTCTTCCATTTTCTTGTCCTTCATGGCTTCCTATTTTCTCTTGAAAGTCTGAATCAAGAGCCTCTTTTTCTTTTTTTTTAATTTTTCCTTACTTTCTATGGAAAGCATAGTGGGTGGAGTACAAGTTTCCGTTCTAGAAACAGGTAAGAAGAGTGTATATTCTTACAGTAAGCCAGTGTGCTGTTGTGTGTAAATAGGATTTTCAAAGCTTCATTTTAGTATTCTAGTCTGTAGTCTGGGAAAATTTGGTCAGACAGTCTTGTTATACAGGCGTGAGCTGACAGAATGTTATAGTGGGTTTGTCTTTTTTCTCTTTTTTTTAAAGCACTTTATAAAACTTTATTGTTTTTTCTGGAAGTTTTAAATACATAGCCTAGTATAGCTTAGTATTTTAAAAAAAACTTAGGAACTTTTATCATAGTTGTGTTTGGGATATTTTTTAAAATGGGCATGAGCCAAACCCCTTTATTCTGTATTTTAGGGAACGGCCCCTTCAGGTTATGGATGAGCTTTGGTAGCATCAGGTAGTTTCAGTAGAGCCATAGCAGCCAAAATTTTCAAGTTACTGAACATTTGAATTATTATTGCAGGCTCATTGAAGGAGCCAGACTATGTCAGTGAAGGTTCCCAAGAAGGGGGTGGGAGGTAACATAATATGGGCAGCAGGAAAGCTGCAGCCACTTACGTTAAAATAAATTTTTCTCACTGGATTATTGTAAAAGAGACAAAACTTTAGATGGTTCTGGGGCCTGATTGGTTTTGCTTAATCTGTTTCTGTCTCTTTAAAATTCCGAATTTGAGAAACTTTTTATCCTTCTCTAGCCTCGCAGTAAATTCAGGCATCTCAGGTGCTCTAAGATGGAGGCAGGTACGCTAATTAAAGCGTTTTATGCTGTAGGGGGGGAGAGGTATTACCTTCATATAAATGGGTAGCTAGGAGTTTTTTGAAAACTACGTTAATAAACAGGAAGGCCAAAAATTAAGGATGCTGAAGGAAGTTCCAACAGTGAAGTCTGGCCCCTCTTGGGTTCACCTTGTGTTGGCACGTGCTTGTAAATGACAGTGACGTTGTTGCTGAGAATTCATATTCTTAAAATGTTCGGGTAGAATGAAAGTATTTTTGTGAATCAGCTTGCTGCTTTGTTTCCTGACAGAATTTGTGTATTCAAGTTGAAGCATCTGTGTAAGCCTTTTAATCGATGTGATTTTTTAAAAAAAGCTAAGGAAAACAAGATTTTTAGAAGCCTTTTTTTTTTTTTTAAAAATCAATGCGTGTTTCCCTTGGAGAAGATAGAAGGAGTTGCCGGCATGCCGATCCCCGGCGCTGGCGTGGCCGTGGCTGCGCGGCGGCGCGTTGGCTGTGCGGGATCCCCCAGTGAAGGCCCCACGTCCCTGCACAGGGGCTGGGTACCGGATCCACGGCGGCGGCGGCGGACGGCGGGGCTGGATGGTGATCGCGCCGAGCGAGGAGAGACGAGAGACGCGCGGGCTGAGGGAGGGTCACAGCACATGCTCAGTCCTGCCAGTCCGAGGGCGAAGTTTCTGCGTTCTGCGTGCAGGCTTAGGTCATAGCACAAGCTCAGTGAAAGCTCTCTGAGGTCTCTCAGACTGCATGTGCCTCCATTTTGAGTTGGTAGAGTGGAAAAGGCAGAGTTTTAGCTGTTAAGTAGAGGGTTCAGGAATACATCTAAACCCACAAGAGCCTGTCATAGTCATGGATGATCCATTCAGCCCCTGCAGGTAGGCTGCATCACTCTGGCCTCCCCTAAACAATGATGATTTTTGCTGTTATTTGTGACTTCTGAAATGTTTATGAAATCATTTAATTACTATTGCATGTTCCTCAGAACCTTGTAATCACATCAGCCTTGCTGTGCAGCTGCATGAGGGCACTGAGCGGGCGATCTGCTGCCTGAGGGGTGCATGGAGCAAAACCTAGAAGCTGTGTGGGCTTATTATATATATTATTTTCTTTTTTTTTTTTCTCCCCTTGTGGTGCAGTTTTAATTTCAGTTGTGCTGTCTGCATGCCAACCTTCTGGTAGGTCCGTGGGGAGCTGCAGAGGCACTCGGCAGGATGCAGGGCTACCGAAGTGGCTATTAGGAAATGTTTGGGCCTGCAACAGACTGTTTAGATGATGTTACAGGAGGGTTGTGGATCAGCAGGTTGCCCTAAGGATGGGTGGTTCTCCTTTTGACGGAGGGGCAGTGATCCTGCTGGTAATTCCGCAAGTACTAAGGAAAAAAAAAAAAAAAATAGTAGCCAGTGTGGTTCTGCTTATTTCAGTCACATACAAATAACACGTATGCATCTAAGATGCAGCGATATCGTCTTACGCATTGAGAAGCTTGTCACACAGCAGCTGTGGAAGCAGTACCCACATCGGTTTTATCGGGCTAGCGAAACATTTAAATTTTTTAGACTGATCTGAATAAAATAGAGGACTTGGGCTGCACAGGTTTGTGTAACGATACTATGGTTGCAGCTGGCCTTGAGGCCCCTGTGCGACAGCCATCAGCGACTTGTGGCTGCTACATATAAACGGGTTTGAGAGGACTTAGGTGTGTTGAATGGGAGTAAACTTGGTTCTGCAGCGTGTCCTCATTCCCGGTAGTGTCTGAACTGGTGCAGAACTGGGCGCTGCTCTGCTGTGGCCCTCCGCTGGCCCGCTGGCTTGCAGGCCTGTCCTGGGCGCCATGGGGTCTGGCGCTGAGGGGAAATACCTCAATCAGGGCGACTTGTTTGTGAGTTCCTGGAGTGTTGTATTGGGTTTGGAGGTGACAGGGTGGCTTGTGCTGCTTATATAGTGGCATCTCTGGAACTTTGTAGCAGGAGGTGGCTTTTAGCCTTGCACACGTAGCCATTCACCGGTGCAGTCTGCGTGGCTGGGGCTGCCTGCCTTCTCTCGTCAGAAGCTGAGGAGCGAATGATGAATAAGTCTGCATAATTTTGTCCGTGTTAGTGCCATGCCTGTACCAGTTTGCTCTCTGAGGTGTCATTCCTTTTTCCATTTCCTTTTATACTTGTAGAGCATAAAAATCAAGAACGCCTATTTAGTGCCGGTCACTGGTCACTTTTGCCAATGGCTGAAGCAAAGTTGTGCTCGTGATTAGAGACAATTCCCTTGAACTCCCGACTGGCTGAATCACCTCAGAGTTGAAAGGGTTCTCTCTGTAGGCCTAGGCTTCAGAAACATTCTTATTCCTAATAAAGGAACTACTTCACTATGTACAGGAATATGGCGCTGCTCTGCAGGAATACAGGGATATGGCACCGTGTGTCCCTAACGTTTGTTTTAAATCTTGACTTATAAGCAGAAGAGAATGCATGAAGGGATGGGGAGGGTTCAAAGTCTGTTTAGTGCTGCTTCTCAGTGATAGCTTGTGTATGCATTTAAAAAAGATTTGAAAGAAATGCCACTTCTAAACTCAAATGAAATTTGATCAGGTTTATTTTTAAAAAAAAAAAAAGTTTACTTACAGTGGCACAGGTGGAAAAAATGGAAACATCTCCAGGTTGTAACAAAACAAAATCTGGCTGTCAAACAAAAGTATTACGTTTGGCAAAACACAAATATTGCTGGAATAATAAGCCAAATAAGGCATTCTTCACTTAATCACTTCCACGTGAGGACTTGTGGATGTGATGTTGGTTGTGTTGCCTCCCAGAACCCCCCCCTTGCAGGATGCTTCTGGTGTCCACGCGGTGCTCGTGTAGAATCAGGTGGTTCCTGCTCCTGGCAAATGTATAGATATTTTTATTCCCTGTGGCAGAGCTCCTCTCACAGCAGACCTTGAGCGTTTTTTTGAGATCTCAGTTTTTCCTTTCCACATGCTTCAACACACATGTCTTTCACCTGTATTGCCAGTTGTGGGGTTGGGCGGACAGTTTATAATGAAAGCAGTTCCTTAGGTTTGTGCATAGGTGTGCAAGACTGATGCACTTTGGTTTAAAAAAACACCACCACAAATAGAAAACCAGCCCCTCCCCTCAAAAAAAAAAAATCAAGAACACCTATTTAGTGCTGGTCACTGGTCACTTTTGCCAAAAAAACGCCCCACCCCTCCAGAAAAAAAAAACACCAAAAAAACAAAAACCCAAACAAAAAAAAACCCTCTGGTAGTAGTAGAAGGCAGGCTGTCTGCTTTAAGTTATCTGTGGTACTGGCAAAATATGTAGTGTGCTGAAAAGAGCCTCTCCCCTTGCTCAGCCTGTGGAGTGGGCTGATGCTGTTGGTGAAGTTCTAAGCTGGCTGGATGCCCAGAAGATTCTCCCCAGTTCAGACTGTTGAGGGGTGGTCTGGGGGCTTGCAGTTCCACTCCCAACAACTGTTTGAAGTTACAAATACATTACGGGAAGTGCTTTTATTTCGTCCTTTGGATGAAGAAATAGTGGCGAAGTACTTGAGAGTCTTACTTCCCTTTGTTATGGCTTCATTTTAGCTTTTTTCAAGACTTAAATCAGTCCTTACAATTCTTTAGGCTGTAAATTGTTTTAATTAGAGCTTTGTGTATCCAAGGGTATGATTGAACTAGGGGTATCTTCAGGCGTGTTTTCTTGCTGATCACCTTTAACGTTTGCTGTTGCTTCTCCATGTATCTGCTCTTCAGCACAGCTGGAGACTTGTGTTGTCAGGCAAGCTAAGAGACTGAGTGGTAAATCGTTCGTCTAACCTTGATGAAGCTTTATGGAGAAAATTAACTGCGAGGTTGCTGCCTGGTTCCACTGTCCTGCATCTAAACTGTGGTTGTGCTGAAGAAATGGTGCTGATATAGTGTATAGTCTGTTTTAATAGTGAATATTTGCTCTGAGAAGTGCAAAGGTACTGCCTGGCCATTTTAGAAACTGTACAAGATAAACATTTAAAGCAACTTAATTCCACGTTGAATTCATTCACGTATTTACGTATCAGTTTAAATGTTGCTTGCAAATAAGTAACATTCTGGTTCTATTAAGATCACATGTAGATCAGATAAAAAAACTTCTTACCATGCAAAGGTTTCCGCTAATTCTTTTTTTTTTGTATTTGTGATCAAAATACTGGTGTCTTCCTTACTTGAAGGTAAACCAATATTGGAAAACAAGGATTAGAGAGGTGATCAATGTAATCTTCAAGCAAAATATTACCCACAAAGGTAGTTCCCATGTGGAGAGAATGCTTGTTTCCTTGCAGTAACTTGTGTGTCAGAATGACACCCCCCCTTTTGAGTAGGGGACAATACTTCTAAGGACTGTATAGTCTTTTTTTTTTTCCCTCATATATAAACCTGATGAAAAATAACATTATCTTGAAAAAGCTTTTCCTGTCTGACTCAAACTTCTGCAAGTACTTCCTTCTCCAAACAGCAGCATGGGTGCAGAACACCGAGTCCTCTGCTTCCTTAAAGTTCTGACTCTGCAAGCAGTCAGCAGGTTTGAGCTTGTACTGGAGATACAAACGTTAGTACATGTTTATTCATTCCTGCTTTCGATTGAGCAATCACTAAAAACGTTCCCGTATAAGTTCATTTGCCTGAACTATGGGTTTGATTTTTTTTTCCACTCAGAACACAAAATTGGCTTGTGCTTTTTTTATTTATTTATTATAACACACTGTTACAACAGGTCTTAAACAAAACTTAAAACTTACTAGGGACTGTACATTAGCAAGAATATTTTCTGAGCATTAAGATACTCATAGAAAAGGGATTTTTAAAATCTAGCTTGAAGGTTTAAGGTACAAGTGCAAGCTGGACACGTGAAATCAGGTAACTTGAAGTAAAACTTCTAATGTAGGCAATAATTGTTGGAAAAAGCTGAGAAGCCATTGCTTAATCTGTAAATCGGTATCAATCCCCATATAATGAAAACAAAATGTTGTGACCAACTCACTGTCTTTAAGCAAGAATTGCTGTTTGTTTAGAAGCAGGGGAAGCCGATCTGTTACTCTTAGGCACCTAACTCACAGGTTTGTGGTAGTGGTGGGGCTTTTTGGTTCGAGGTTAAATGGCCTGAACCTGATCGTCCCTTTTGTGTTTTGAACTGTCAAACATAACGTGCATAAGCATGGTCTTGCTGCGTCAAGTTGGGGATCTGTTTGGCTCAGTGTCCTGACTTCCAGCAGTGACCATAAGCAGATGCTGGGAGAAAGTAAGAACAAGAGCAGTGATGTACGACAGAGGCTTATTGTGTTCGTGGGCAGTCTATTTTGCATCACTGTGGTGAAATCTTATGACTTCTTCAGTGCTGCAGAAGAGCGAATGTATGTAAAGCTGCTCTTTTATAGTTAAGTCTTTGCAGACAGAGCCTGCAGTAGCATCGGATGAGGGAGGAGCATGGCAAGGGAGGTTCTGAATTTCGTTTTATGGATTCATGGAATGAACCGAAACAGAATGTCCTAGCAAATGAATCTCTCAAATGTAATGCCAGTTCCTTTCAGGCCCTGATAAACTATTTTTTAATCAGCTGAAGTTGGAGTGGAGTACTTTTGTTCTCTCCAGTTTTGTCACTCTAGAGATGGAACAAAATGATCCTTGCCAGATGTTTTTAGAACTGCTGCTAAAGAGCATTTTTTTTTCATCTTGAGTATTGGACCATTTGCATAAAAGGATTTTTTAAAAAAACCTCTTCTCGAGACTTTCCCTTTACTATTTCAGATTTATATTAATTTTACAGAAATCACAAATGTCTAGGAATTGCCTTACTGCATCACGCTTTCAATTTATGTAACTGATTATCTTGCCAATAATAGCGACTGGTTGGCTACATCAATGTTGAAGTGTATGATTGCAATTTATAATCTATTCTGCCTATAATATATATATCTGATGTGGTTTTGGATTTATTTAGTAAGCCATTGATTTTTTCTTACCAGGCTTTGTAAATAAACCCAAATCTCATAAGATTAATTGTTTAGTGTTCTAGCTTGTTAGTGCTTATTAAAAACAAGAAACCAACACCTCCCCCCCGCCAAGGCCCTGCCTGTCCTAGCTTTAAGCTGTGTCTTTCCTCTTTTAATTTTTCGTCATATAAAAAGAATGACCTCTTCCAACTGTTTTTGCGCACTTGCTTAGTTACCGGCCTGTCCTCACGCTGTGGTGGCTGAAGGCCCAGGAATCGCTGCTCTGGTACCTCTTCTGCTCGGCTCCAGAGAGCCCTGTCCCTTCCCCCAGGCTGGATTCCGGGATGGCGAGAGCTTCTTAGGTAGTGCTTAGATATCAAGTGCACTTAGTGCTTCTAGTTTAATTGGTGAAACTTCCTTTGCACTGTTAACTTGGCTTTAGTGATAGGCAAGTGTTGCAGCAGGCAGTGGATTTTAGCCAGTTGGTTTTGAAAACCCTTCTTGGAGAGCTCTGAAGAGAATCAGAAAGGCCGTTTGAGAGGTCGTCTGTGGCTGAGCGATTTGGCTGGTATGAAAACCTTTTTCTGTTGAAGCAATCCTCTAATTTAATTACAGATCACCTCGATATACAGAATCAGGAATGATTATGCCAAGAGTGGTTAAACGGGTAGCACAGAATGCTCTCCTATATGGGACATTTGGGTTGTGGTGTTTTGTTTGGCTGTTTGTTTTGTTGGGTTTTTTTAAACTTAATAGTAGCATTAAGTTATTTTCATGTCTTCTGAGGTGTTTCTGGCTAGTAGCAGGTGTTTCAGAAAGCCAGTGGAAGTGCAGTATGTGGTGGAGAGTACCGAGTATGTGGTGACCACAGCAGAACGCAATTAAACCATGTCTGTTGCTGGGTGAAATGAGCTGATGAAGAGCAGTCGGGTCAGTGTGGTACTGCAGTGGTACCACCCCCTCACCCCCGTCTCAGGCATGTAAGTCAGGATAAAAAAATGTGCAATTACTGCATAGCGTGTTTCTTGCTGAACTGTGGTAGTAAAAAGGAAAACATGAAAGAGGCAGTATCACAACTTCCTAGATTCCACCTTGTACACGCGATCCTTGACCCCGAAGGTCCACCTTAGGTATGCAGCCTCTGTGGTTTCTTTCAGAAGCCTGGCTTCCTCGCAGAGATCTGCACTCAATGTGCTGGGTAAAGAACTGCCTTGGATTCGTGCCGAGGACAGGACAGTGCAGAGAAGTGCTACGCGGAAATCTGCAAATGCCTTTGGCGGTTGCCTCCAAACTCTGGAGTCTTCTGCTCCGGGTTTCCAGCCCTGAATCCTGTTCAGTTCCAGCTGTGCTGTAACAGCATTGGTGTTGGGATTCCTGAATCTGAGTTATCCTCCCTCACAGCCGAGCTGATGTCCTTCATTGCAGCTCAAATGTCTTGTGGCAGTTCTTTTTGTTGCCATGTTTCAGACACTGATGGCATTGCACTGCCATATTTTCATGGACAAAGGCTGCCAGTTGCGCCAGCTCTTGTGTGAATGGTGTGAGCCTGGTGGACAGTATCGACAAGGAGGTAGATGATAGAGGGTTAAACTTGTTTCTGTACGGGAAATCGTGCGGGAGCTGTTGTTGCCAGCCTTCCTTCCTCTCTTCCCTTCTTTCTGAAGCTGATAAATCACAGCTCTGCACCACCCTGGGCTGTCTCCTTTTCCTTTCCCCCCTTTTCCCATCCTCGCCTCTGAACAGTTTTCTCTACGCGACGCTGCTTTTGGCCTTGAACCTCCAGCCTCCCCTGTTGCTTTAGAATTGAAAGGACAAAGCTTTATTGAACTGAACATCCTCTCTCCTCTCTCGGAACTGTTTGGAACAAGCCTCTCTCGGATTAGAGTGGGCTTGTTTTGCCCTGCTCTGCTACAGAAGCTTCTTGCCTTTTTGATATTCAGTCGCAGGCTTCCATCTCCTTTCTGACCAGCCCCTGTTTACTTTGCAGAATACAACGTTGTCATGGCAACAGGTTACTTTTCAAAGGGAACATCTTGTCATTATATTTAATCCACTGCAGCTGAAGAGGACTGAAATATTAAGTTGTTGTTGCTATGGATACTGCTTTGTTACATCAGTTTCTTTTGTGTCAGATTTCATATACAGTGTTGGGTCCTCTTTTTTCTTTCCCATAGAATAAACACGGAGTGCTGTTCCATTATTACTGTAATTGCTCTCCACCAATATAATTTAGCTTAAAAATCTACGGTGCATTTTCGTTCCCGTTGCAAGAATTTTCTTTCCATTTGCAAACCTGTTCCTGGGGCTGTGGAAACAGTAAAAATTATTGAACAGATTGTGTGCCCTTGCAGAGCCGTCAGCTTTGTGCCCTTTTAAAGAAGCGTGCTGTGTTGCGATCTGAACGCGCTGCTGCGCAGCAGCTGAATTCAGCCTGGCCCTTACCTTGTGGGGCAGGGGAGGGAGCGCCTTTGAGGTGGGAATAGAATCGGGGAATGGCAAATGAGTGACGAAAAGGCTCTCAGAAATACTTCTCTCAATGCTTTGTTTTCACGTGAGGAATCATGGTTGGATAGCCCCATTCCGTTTCCCTAGCTAACTCCACTTTTTTAGGAGCATAAATCCCATCCAAAACTTTGCTTTTATCTTTGCAATTACTTATGGGATGCTCCAGCATCCTATAATCAGTCTTGATTCTTTATTTATCTCATTCGGTGTGATGTAACTGAAGAAATTGGGAGTTGGGGAATATTTGGACTGATGGTTTTTTCCTATCTAAATGGAAAATAACTTAATTTTGTGTTTAAGTACACAACCTACTTTTATGGCCTTTGGCTGGTATGAAGTATTGTAGCTGGCACAAAGTGTGTAGACATGTTTTAAGTTTAACTTGCACTGATTAGCAGAGATGTGCGTGGCCTTAAAATGAACCCTGGGAATAAAAAAATGAATCCTGGGAATAAAGGAAGAGCATCAGCATTTTCCGTTATCAGTTTTCTCTTCATTCCTCACAGGGAAAAAGTCTGACACGTTGTAGCTGAAAAAAATGTACCCTGGTGTTTAATTTATAACTTTGTTGTAAATTTAAAATTGATTTTCTAGTTCAGTCATTTGTTTGCGTAACCTGAAACCAAGAGAACAATGTCGGATCATGTCTTGCAAAAATACACATTGGAGAAAAACACTTTGACATGTTCTCGTTCCTTTCAGGAGACTTTTGGCACACATTTTAGACCGAATCCGCTTACCAGGGAGGTGTAGACATCGAGACATGGGACTGAGTATTCCAAAGCCTGTGTTTATTCCTGTCTGGTGGGTTCTCCTGTTGGTTCCCTTGGATAACGGCCATTCAGACCCACTGCTGTAGTTTCCCTGCTTTTGTACCAATGAATAACACTTCAGAGCGGTTAGCAAGGGGAAGTTTAACTTAATACATGTATGCAATGTACTTTGAAGTTTTTAGGTGAAAATGTTCATAAAGATATGCAAATGATCATGTAAAAAAGCCCTCCAGTAACCTTTTTGACTTCAAATGGTATTTAATTGTTTGGGCTATCCATTGGTAGTTTCGCTCAGGGCTAGCAGTTTACAGACGTGATGCTAATTTTTAAAGTTTAAAGGAAACTGTTCCTCAGCCGTTGCGTATGATCCCTGTGAACACAGCAGGGTGAATAAGAAATCCTGCAGGGTGGCAGCTTACTTGTAAAATAATGTCACATTATTCCCTGTACCAGCAAATTGCAAGATGAATTCAAGTTTGCTGTTTCCAGATTAAAGATGGTCATCTGTTCAGTTTACCCACGTGCTCTTCCTTGCTAGTGTGTTGACAATCACTTCAATGGCTTGCAGTTATTGAACTGTTAAAAGTCAAAAGTTTGTCTTATAACAGCTCTCAATTTTGTCATCCTTTTAATGTAATATGCAGAATATAAAGAAAAGATATCTCTTTAAATAACAACAATTTATAGGAAAAGAACAACGTTCATCTTAGGGATATTGAATTTCCTTGGATTTGGTTGTGTTCCTTAATGCTATTTTACAGGGGGTTTGGAGCGTCATTTAAGTTCTCAAACCGCAGCCGCGTTCAGTATCCCAAATTCAGGTGCAAGAGCCTTTACAGGCTGTAGGGATCTGGCTCTTGACAAGAGCTGGATGTGTGAGATCACAGCAGAGGGGTCCCATGGATTCAACTGTAGTCCTTGAGAAATTAGTATTTCCAGTAAATAGGTTTATTTGTGTGCCTTCTTATTGCTTATATTGTAATATATTTAATAAAGAAAAAGGGTCAAAGGGCACTCTTCAGTGATAAAGTTTTATTTATTCTGTTGGTCTGTGCAAAACTTAGGAAGAAGAATAAATTCTGTCCTGTCAGATGTGTTATTCTGCTATACCTTTACTTTCTATTGTTGCCAGGGTAATTCTACTTGAAAACATGAAACATGAGCCTTTCAGAGTGTAATTCTCACTACATGGAGGGCAGTTCGTTTGGAACCTGAAGTTTTCTATATAAGTATCTTTCCAAAAGAGTGGAAAAATATAAAGGCTCAAGTGTATTATCCAAAAAGGGATTCCCTTCTACATTAATTGAATTAAATCCACTTCTACAAATGTTACAAGGCATGTTTTCATTGCTTTTTAGATTTTCCATGTCTCTGTGTCATGTTATCTGATGTGATTTTTAGCAAATGAATTAACAGTAGTAATGATAACTTAACTTCTTTTTAAGAAGTTAGAGAGCTAGATCATCTTGCGTGTGACGTCCGAAGTAACTTGAATGGTTTTCCATGAGCTCTGCCTGGAAAAAGAGGAACTAGTTCTGCCAATTCTGGTAATGCAAGGCTCTGTTCTTCAAAGATTAGTACCCCAAATATTTTTATTTAAGATGTTTTCTCTTTCAAAATGAAAATGACCACAAAGGTGTTTATGAGGAACGTGGTATTTCCTGTGTGTTCATCTGCAGCATAGTGCTTCGCATATTGTCTGCATTGTTTTAGGTTTGGTGTTGAAATAAGCAGTTGAAGGAACACAGGACTAGTAAAAGTCAGATGCTTGTTGGAAGGTGATTCTTTGCGGGGCAGGCTTTTGAGTTGGCTGGCGAAAACATGGAGCGGTCAGAGCTGGAGAGGCTTTTAAGGGATCTTGATTAGAAGTTGGTGCTGCTACTTTTGTGCCGCTGTGAGGGCAGATCACACTCATCCTCCTCTTGACTTTAGCTGCTTGACCAAAAGTTCCAGACTTGCCCTGTTGGTTTTTGCCATTTGCAGTGTAGGCTGTAACACCTGAATATATCCTTAATTGTTTTCTTAATAGTGTATTATTTTTGCTTCTCTTCCGTTTGGATTGGAAATGCAATCACAAAAAATACAGAATATGATCCTAAATTTCATTAATTGTAATTCTTTCTTATTACTATCTTTTTCTTTACATATTAGGAGGCTAAACAGTACCCAAGGTGAAATCAGAGTTGGACCCAGCCATCAGGTAAGGGATTTTGTTTGTATTCTAATATCCAGAGGGCATGCTTTTGCCACTTGATCTGTTCAGAGGACACTTATTTAAAATTGTATGCATTCAAATACAGTGGGTCTTTTAGATTCGTCAGGAGTTCTTTAGAATTCCTTAGCTCAGTTAATGAGATTTTTCTATGTCAAGTGTTGATATGTTAATGATTATTACTGGCAGAAGTGCTATTGGGTTAATTCTAGAATAAGATTGAAGGAATATGAGTAATTACTGGAAATGAGGGAAAAATCTCAGCTACTGTTGGGCACGTTCTGGAGTTAAAAACGAATGCTTTCTCAGCTGGCTTTCACCAAGAAACGCTTTTAATAAACTATAAAAAATTAATTTGGTATTTTCCAGTTATATTCAAAGTAGATCTTTTAATTTACATAGTGAAATTGTCACGTTGATAGTATGCTGCCTGTAACAGTCCTTTTTGTGAATCTATATTTAAACAAAATGGAGTCCTATTATAAGTGATTAAAAAAAGGACATCAGCTTTCCAAGAACAACATTACAAAATTAGAAGGATGGGGGAACTTCAAACCTGAGAAAGGTGTCTTTCCTGTACGGCAACTGTGTTGAGAGGTACATATATATTTATGTATGTATTCAACTTTTGACACAGGACACAGTGCTTTTAAGCATGTCTGTTAATGTAGCTGTCATCAATGCAGAATGCGCTGTAATCCTGCTCCCCCTTTTATGTTTGTCTCTGAGCGTGCTCTCTCTGGTGTCATGTCTGTGGCTTTGCATTTCCTCATTGACTTGTGTTTACACTTAAAGTCTGCACATCTTTTCTCAGTTTTCTGTGTTAAGTGAGTTTGGCCAACTGTGGTACTTCAGCGTAGAAGTCAGGAGGGCCATATTATGTATTTAGTAATTCAACAGTCATCTTAAAATGAAATTAGTTGTTTCTAATTGGAGCAGTTTTGGCAGCTGTTAGGGCAGATCTCTTTCTAAATACCCCCTTCGAGTGTTGCCTTGTGCCAACATCACCCACACATTCTCCCCCTGCCATTCAAGGGGTTAGCTGGTTTTCACCCTTTCAACTGTATAACTTTCATACAAAGCAGTTTAAATTTTTTTAACTGGGAGACATGGTAGTTCTGGACGATTATCGAAATATCCCTTTTGCCCATAGTCCACAGAAGTCATGTTTAATTATAGTATCTTCTTTGTACTTCCCAGGAAGTTTTTTATGCAGGCTTTCTTTTTACTTTCTCATGCTGTGCAGTGGAGAGGTTTTGATTTTAAAGATAGGTAGACTTCAGTTGTGTTGTTTGTTTGACTGTGAGAAGCAGTAAGAACTGTAAGCTCTTAAGGCCAGTGCCTTAAGACATTTGGATTGTTGGAATAGAAATCAAGAAAGCGTGCTGAATACGTTCAAACACTGCGAAGCAGAATAAGGTTATGACTCTAGATGTTATTTTCTTCCTGGTGTGTTAGTTCTAATTTGAGGGAAATCCTTCATGAGCATTTAAAATAATCTGTTCTTAAAGAGCATTAACATACAACTTACTCTGGTTTATAAGGCCAGCTCTGTCACTGGGAACGGAGCGTGCTCCTTTACCTCTGGAACCAACTTTGTACTGTCCAAGTACTCGATTTTTGCGTCCAGGTGATGAATGTTCATTCAGGCTCTTTTTAAAATCTTATTTAATAACTAGTGAAAGTAAACTAAAATTTGTGGAACCTATGTAACATTCTTAAGGATATTTTGCATTTAGAGGAAAAAAGTCCTTGGCAATTAAACCTGCAGCAGTCTTTTCACTAGTCATAATACGAGTACTGTAAATGATACCTTCAAAACAGCTTTCATCTCAAATTGTCATCTAATATTTTGGCAGGTATTAGTCACTTGTGCTGTACAGTATAATTACCAGATGCAATTATGGATGGGAAAAAAAAGTAGGAAGAAAGTCCACTGAATTAGAATAGTGTTAATTTTTGCTTAATATTTTAAACTTCCATTATTCTTTCACTCATTTGCTGAGCATCTGTGTTTCTGACAGATGTCGTCGCTAAGAGGATATATTGTCATCCCGTTAATTAGTGTAAGGTATAATCTTAAGATATATGAATGGTTGATTGTAGGCCATGGTAGGAAGTCAGATTGAAGATACTTGCTGCTTTCTGTTCTGCAGTCTGATTCATTCTTTGGAAAGTGTAAAAATAGTCTCCTCTGTACCCTGGGCTTTGTTAACTGAGGGAATGGATACACTTTCCTCCACCTACGTCACTGAGAATAAGGTGTATGTAGCAGAATCCAGAAAGAACCCTGAGATCCCGATAGTGGTTTCTGATGAATATCTGTTGCCTTCATTTTCCTGAAACTGTGGGTGTTAGAGATCCTGGAGGACTGCTGGGTTTTTTTGATGCTTAATGCACAGGTGCCTCAAACTACTGCTTGTATCATAACAGCAAGTAGGGCCACAAGTGAAGATCAGTGTTTTGTAGAATTGCAGTTGTTCTCAAATCCACACGCATAGGAGGAGGAGAGTGGGTCTCTACTAAGTGTTCTCCTGTGAAAACTTTTGGCTAACAAATTAATGGCCAGAGGTGTTCCAGAGGAAGTTCTCTTAGGAGTAACTCTGGTAAATTAAACATGTTCCTAGGGTAAATAAGGATGAACATGAATTTGTGAAAGCACCCTGGTTGCTAGAATGCATAGCTCTCATAGAAATCTCATCTTGGTAAAATGCTTGCTTACCCTTTTCCAGACGAGAAGTTCAATGACATATCCATTTTCCCAGGGAAGAAGTAAAATACAAAGTACAGATTAAAGAGCAGAACATGAAAGACATCTGAACCTGTGACCTGTAATTACTGGTTATGTGTAAATGTTGCCTCTCAAATATGTTTAGTGTTGTAAGTATAGGAGGTAATTATAGGGCTTAAAAGCTGTTTCTGAAGAGGCTCTCAGCTATCTCATCCCGTAGCAGTAGCTGACTAAAGATGCTAATTGGGTCTCTGGATACAGTGTAATACTTATTGAGTGGCAGAGTTCATTTCACTGAGCTTTCGCACTTTCAGGAAATTTCTTTGTTTCTCTTTAGAGTTTTAGTGATTTACTGAGGACTTGATTTTAAGCGTAGTGTCAAATGTATAGGGTCTTTGACTGATTTAAAGTGGTGCACATATGGTAGCCACATCCCGCCATGGTAGTATGTTATACGAGTGTGTTTTAGCCTGGCAGGCAGGAGTTGTAACAGCATCTTTTTGACAAATGAAAAGTGTCTGTCTGAGGGTAAATTGTCCAACAATGTTTGACTTCTGTACAACGGAGGACTAAATGTGCAGTACAAAATGGTTTATTTTCAAGCTGTGGTATTTCTGCAGACATGTTTGCACTTGGTCTGTATAGAGAAGGGCTTCACTGGTGGGGGTCTGAGAGGTGGTGTCACCCCGGCATAGTTGTCAGAAAATGAGCTGCCCTGCTAAAAGGCGGAATGCTGGATTAAGTGCAGACGTTGGGGCTCGATGACCCACTTATCTCAAACTTCTGAAACTTGGATCAAATACCTTCACCGCCTGTTGTCTGAATATCTTCCATCTATGAGATCATAATATTCTAGAGAATTTACAAACTCTGTTATAACACTTGTGCATCCTCCTAACGTTGTTAACAACTGCAATGTCTGTATGAACTCGTTGTTTCTTTTTTTTTTTTCCAGGCTAAACTTCCTGATCTGCAGCCATTTCCTTCCCCAGATGGTGACACGGTGACGCAGCATGAAGAACTTGTGTGGATGCCAGGCGTCAATGACTGTGACTTACTTATGTACCTTAGGGCAGCAAGGTAACTTCCCCCAAGACATTACCAATGTCTTTAGAACGCTGTAGTGGAAATGTGGACTGCTGTGTATTGCAGTTGGCTACGGTCGCTCCTTTCTATTCAGTTTTGGTGTAGCATGGATGTCAGCCGGAGAAGCTGAAATGTTTAGTTCGAGACAAGAAAGCTCTGATTTGATGTTGGGCCAACACAGAGTCTTTCCATTGGCTGTGGCTTTTGGATTTAAAATGCGAAAACAGCAGTATGTGCTGGTGTTGGATGTGTACCATGTAGCAAGGGAAGTAACTGCTAGCAGTGGCATAGCCGTGATAGCACAGGATTCCTCCAGAGAATAAATGATTTTTGAATAAGCTCCACTTCTCATTTTCATACGGATCTCTGGTATTCCTAGTAGATTAATCAGATGCACTGGTGGGCCTCATAATAATTCAGAAGATGAGTAAATTACTTGTAGTCTGCAAGAATTCATTGATGTGGGGAATCTGCGATTTAGGTTAGTTTTCCAACATAATGAAACCGATTATAACAAAAGATTTGCTGTCTGCAGTGAGAGTCTGTCCTCATGTCTGGAGGTTATATCTTCCATAATCCTGATCAGGATTTGGTACTACTGCAGTGCAGATTTTTAATTGGTGAGATCCACTTAGATTGGATTTTAATCTTGAATTAATTATTCCATATGCTGAGGTGACTCAGGTTTGCATAACGAATAGCAGCGTTTGTGGTGCCTCGTTTACTCGTTTCCCACAGTATCGCAAGGCCCTGAAATTTGTGATTTAAGGTGTACATATACTATTTGTGTGTTGCATGATGTGTGCATCAAACAGCTGAAGAATTTAAACCTTTTTTCCCCCTCAAACTATAAAGGAGCATGGCAGCTTTTGCAGGCATGTGTGATGGAGGATCCACAGAAGATGGTTGTGTGGCAGCCTCCCGTGACGACACTACACTTAACGCACTCAATACAGTAAGTATATGCAGAACTGCTGTGCGGAAGAACAGTCTTTCCATTTATTTCTGGACTACTGAAAGCATGTAGTGCATAAAATATTTAGCAGGTAAAATAGATTTTGGGATCAAAATATGAGTATGATAATAGCTTAGGATATCATAATTTCCTTCTACATACCAACTAGTTTTTAAAAATCTAAGCTACAGAACTTCAGAGGTAAACTTTTTCGGGTAGTGCCTTTAGCTAGCGAATGTTCTGTATGGGAAGCTGCTTGGGTCAGGTACCCTAGCTGGAATTGTTCCTTATTCAGCTGGCACCTGACCTGTCTGTTGGTCCTTTCATTCAGTCCAGCTAGCTCCTAGCTGTAGAACAACAATAGTTACTTCCTAGAGGGAAAACTCATGATGCCATCAGATGTATAGTGTCATGTATGTGGTAATGGCTGTCTGGAGTTTGTCACGCTCATGATCCAGTCTTTATTATCATTTATATTTGGGTGCACGTATGTCCTGTTATGTCTTGCATGAACATAATGTCTGTAAATAAGGCATTACTGAGTTGTTATATAGGTGTGAGCGTGTGTTGAGATGCTCACCACAGTTTCAGTGCAGCCACAACAATTAACTGTTTTGGGGAGGGTAGGGAGCACTAACATCAGTAAATCATAATACATGAAATGTGTTTTTAAGATCAAGCTGAAGAAACTTGTCTGTCATTCCATATTTTTTGGTAACATAGTGAAATCTATAGTTTCTGTAGAAATCTATTTGTTTCTCCAGAGCCCTGTCGGCAGCTTTTGGAGAGCTGTGGTGGTAGTGACTCTAAGCTGACCTTTGTGTCTTCATTGTTTCCTTCCTGAAATACAGTAAAAGGAGTTGCATGTAACTGGTCATAAGTTACTCTGAAGAAACAGGTAGACAGATCTGCTGACTCTACCAATAAACAATTTTCATTCTTCCTCTTTTTATGTCACCTTCTATCCATAAAATGTATCTTGAAGGTATGAAGAGTTCTGTCCTGTCATTTTCACGATTATTGGCTACATTCTAGTCACATAGAATCATAGGGTTGGAAGGGACCTCTGGAGATCACCCAGTCCCACCCCCTGCCAGAGCAGGGTCACCCAGAGCAGGTGGCACAGGAATGCGTCCAGGCGGGTTTGGGATGTCTCCAGAGATGGAGACTCCCCCACCTCTCTGGGCAGCCTGTGCCAGGGCTCTGCCACCCTCAAAGGAATGAAGTTCCTCCTCATGTTGAGATGGAACTTCCTAAGGTCAAGTTTGTGCCCATTACCTCTTGTCCTGTCACTGGGCACCACTGAAAAGAGCCTGCCCCATCCTCCTGACACCCCCCCTTTAAGTATTTGTAAGCATTAATAAGGTCACCCATCAGCCGTCTTTTTTCCAGACTAAATAGACCCAATTCCCTCAGCCTTTCTTCATAAGAGAGGTGTTCCAGTCCCCTAATCATCTTGGCAGCCCTTTGCTGTCCCCTCTCCAGCAGTTCCCTGTCCTTCTTGAGCTGGGGAGCCCAGAACTGGACACAGTACTCGAGGTGTGGCCTCACCACGGCAGAGTAGAGGGGGAGGATGACCTCCCTCGATCTGCTGGCCACACTCTTCTTGATGCACCCCAGGATGCCATTGGCCTTCTTGGCCACAAGGGCACATTGCTGGCTCATGGGCATCCTGTTGTCCACCAGGACATGCACTCGTGAAAGCTGTAGAAAGGATAGGATGTGTACCCTCTGCTGCATAAATTTCTAACTAAATCTGTAATATGTTTTAGGGGCAATCCCCATAGAAATGTGCAGACCCCATGGGGAGCTGGTGTAGGACTGGAAGCTGGGAGCAGCTTCAGTTGAGCGTGTTTTTTGGAAACTGCCAAGGGAGGATGCAGCGTGTACCTTCACATTTAATTTTTAAAGATCTCCTTTCCTAAAAGGAATTTTAAGCATATTCTGCCTCAGTGTCCAGCACCGTAACTATCTCCAGGGAGTCATATGTTATGTTCTTCACAGTGCTTGAGGCTGAAGTAATTTGTTTTCATTCAGTAAAAATAAAACTACTAGTGATATCAACAAAAACCAACTTTGTGTGCTGTATTCCTGCAAACTGGCTGGTGTTAAACACCACCTAATGACCACAATATTATGTCTGCTTCTGCTTGCTATGCTATAATTATTTACAGTGCATAGGGGATTTTTAACCATTTATTTGTAAAATTCTTAAAAGCTTGTAGATGTTTGTGTTAAACATCAGAGACTGAGTGATAATCACTGCAACAAAACAGATTATCTGTTTGTTTAGAGGAAGTATCCCAAGTGTGGTATTATTTGGTTGTTTTATTAAAGTGATTGGAACTGACTTTATCAAATTAATCACGTTAAATATGCGTAACTGATTCTTTACTGTCAGTAAAGCATCCCATTACATGAAGTTTTTAAATACTTCAGAAAGTTAAAAAGAAGCTCGATCTGTGTAAGCTGTAGAACTGGTTTGTAACCGGTCAAGTCCGTGATTAGGTATGCATGACTTGATATTGCCACTAAAGTTAAAATGCCTAAATTCTTAACATGAAAAGTGTGACTTATGTAACATTCACTTTTGAAACCCACTTGCACTGTTTTTTTGTTTTATTTCCGTTTCTATTTGATTACATGTGTTTCATAGAGTGCATCAGTTTTGGTCTTGTTTCCTGCAACAGACAGGAGTAAAATAGGATTAAGATCTAAAATGTGCCCCTGTAATATTATTAAATAAACAGCAACAGAACTTTCATTCTTATTCTGCAAAACTGTTTAAATACAATCTATTTACTGGCACGTGTAACCAGCTGAAATCCAAGATCAAATTCTATAACCAAATTAAATGCTTCCTTGTTGTTCTCACTTTTACGGCCGCCAAGTCAAGTCTTATTTCTCCGTGCTTCACAGTGCACTTGAGAACTGAGGTGAACGTATAAGTCTTAGTCCTTTGGTTCCTTTCCTAAAGATAACCAGTGTATTAAAGATTTTTATACAGTTTGATAAGAGTTGCAGATAAGTCTGTATTGCACAGCTGCTTCAGTTTCTTACCTGTTTTACAATTTTATTTCCTTCCTTCCTCTTGGGATGCATGCCATCTGATTCTGGGGGCTCACCACTCTAGCGTTCTCCAAGTTGTTCCCTAACATCCTTCTTAGAGACTCAAATCTATGTTAAGGCCAATAATCATCAAGAAACTTTTGGAATGGGAATTTCTTTCCCCTTGTCATGTATAATAAAAGACTAATGCAGAAAATTCATTTAGCTTCACTGCTTCACTATCTATTTTAATTACCCCCTTTCATCACTTGGGAGTCTAAGGAGCCTGTAGTTGCACTTGTAGACTTCTTGCTTCTGAGACTTAGATTAGTCCTAAAATATATTGTTTCTGTTCTTTTGATTCTTTTCTCTTTGTATTTCTAGTGCACATCTCTCTTAGACAATCTCTGCTGATTCATTTTCTGAGTGGGGGAGGGTTTCACACTCTGAAATAAAAGGACTATACAAAGTCTTAATTTATCCTCTTAATCTTGTTTGTCCCATTAAAGAGTCTGCCTGAACCTGGACTGTTACACTTCCAGGAAAATGCGATCTGCAAGGTTTGGCCTTAACGGCTCCTGAAAGGTCCTTAGGCTTCTGTGATGTTTGATTTATTCATGCTTCAAAGATCTACTCCGTGAACTAATACTGTTCATAGCAATTTTTAGAAACTAGTGAAGATACTTTCCTTTTCGCTTTGAATTTTTCTAGAAAAGTGTTCTCTTATGAATGATAGTTCTGTCACGTGGGATATTTTAAGAAACTTTGACTTATTTCTTAGAGCCTACTTTGTTGGGTAACTTAAAACACTCTAGATAGGTAATTTGTTGTCCTGACAAAATGGTGCCACCCTTAATCTTTCTGCTCACCATCTATTTAAAACATACCAGATTTATCTGACAAATAATTTCTGAGAATCTTACCCTGCACTAAGTTGTGGTTTTGTTTAGAAAATATCATATGCAACCCGGAAGATTAACGTAAAAAAAATTGATAGGGTATGATTTCTTATTACGGAAATCCAATAAACTTCAGAGCAGCACTTCGTATAAATCAGTCTTGACAAGCTCCTTTGCTAGTGTTTTATTTATGTAATAACAGATGCTGTAGCCCCTAGAATGATTTATTGTTAATTATACCAGATAGAAATGAAGATCATGGAAGACACAATGCAACATACATACCAGCTCATTGAAATGATTATTCACTTAATGTTCCAGGTGAATTTCATCTCCTGTTCCTTTGTTTGGCTATTGGGATTTGATGCCACATTTGTCATTTTAACCCTTAGGAAGGAAGTAAAGTTGTCATTTGGAGTTCGTTGCCCTCCTGGTGAGTGTTGGCTGTCACACGGAGAGCTATGGAGGAGGACATAGTCGTTCCTGAAAGTTTTTTGAGCATTATCTTTTTAGATAGAGGCTTTTTTTGTTATACTACCATAGGACAGGTAGCTGAATGTGGCTGACTTTCTAAAACTAACTGTCTCTTCTGCTTTGTTTAAATATTAATGAACAAAGGCCACTTGATGCATTAGACCTGAAAATATAAGTCATGTAAAATGAAAACATGCATATTCAGTACACCTGCATTTTTTTATTTACTGGTGAAATGGTAGGTGGTGGAAACATTTTAATTTTTTTATAGCTGCCCAGTTCCACCTGTCTTCTGAACTGGAGAACCATGTTGCTTTGAGACAGAACTCTTCCTAATAAGTGAAAAGGGAAATGGAAATGCTCATTTGAGTTACTCCCAAACTTTGTTTTGGGTCACTGTGGACAACGTTGTTGCATTCTGAGAGCCAGCGTGCCTGATGTGAAAGTTTTATAATTAATACTCGGTAGTAATGCGCTTTCACTTTTGGGCTTAGAGTGTGGATCGGCATTGCTTTTTAATAATCAGAATACCATCAAAAAGCCCCTCAAAACACTATATTTACAAGATACCTATGGAGATCCTTAGAAAGAAAATCATGCGGGAGAGGCAGGACTTAATCAGCCATTTGCGGGTGTTTGGATTTTTTTTTTCTGTTCCAAGCTAATTGAAACTTGGAAATCAATCGAAAACCTTAGAATTTATTCCCTTTCCAAGTCAGGCAAGTTTAATTAACTACCTTGTTTTGCTTAGCATTCTTTACTTGCGAGTGCATCGCCCACTCTAATGACATGTTCAGTGTGGGAAAGCATCTGACGCCAAAAATGGCCAATTGTGGTGCCGATGTATTTTACTTGTGGATAATTTTCTTCTGTAGAAGGAAGAAAAAAAAGTCTTGTGGAAGTATTTTTTTAAAAAAATGGCCAATTGTGGTGCCAGTATATTTTACTTGTGGATAAATTTCTTCTGTAACACATGCGATTGGTGGGTAACCTGGGCCATTTTAATACTTACGTGGAGCATGAGGAGAAGTTCCAGTTTTCAAATGTATAAAAATACCCCCACAACACCACGCCTGCACTTAGGTTCTATGGCTGGATCAAATTCTGGCATGTTCAGACAAGCAGGTGAAACTGTTTGGTTTTTTTTTTTTAATTTGTGTCTTTGTGTGTCCTTGTTCCCCTGCAAGACTCCAATTCTGGCATTATGTTTCGCAAAAGTCCTCTTAGACATAGGAAATTCTATACTTGAGTGTTCCTTCCTTGTGGGACTGAGATCTTCCCAGAGGTGTGATCCTAGAGCTTGTTACAGAGAACGTCCTTCTTGTCCAGGTCAGGCTTTTAAGCTAATATACAGTGCCAAAACATTTAACGTGGATTACTGGACTGTGGCTTGCAGTGTCAGACAACTCAGGTGTTTCCCATGCAGTTCAGTATTGACCTACAAAACAAGTAACAGAAAGTAGTTTAAATGTTCTTAAAAGCAGAAATGACGTGGAGTTTTGCCTTTATTAATGCTCAGATCAGGAAGTATTTAAGATCAGATTAACAAAAATACCAGAAAACTTACAGGCATCACCTTAAGGCCCAAGTTTTAAAATTACATTTCAGCCCCGGGAAGGCTCATTTCAGTGGCATGTGGATCACTGGAGTCATTTTTGTCTCGCTCCTTAGGAATCTAAAGGAGTGTTTGCCTTCAAATGTAATAGGATGTGCCCTTCTCTTAATACCTGGAGCCATGTATATCACTTCTGCATTTTAAATTCAGAAGTGGTAACTGTACTGTGAGTCTGTAATTTCCTCAAGGTTAATTTACACTAATACATCAGTAGTGGTCCCTTTTTTTGCATTTGTTAGAAATGCTGTAAGCTCTTACACCGTAGAGAGCTTATAGGCAAGTCAGTTAAAGATCAATCATATTGAAACCTGGTTTTGTACATGTGAAAAAGCAAGATGCAAACTTAGCAAGCAGTAAGTCTCCAGCTCCATTGTGTGGGTTTTGGGTTGGTTTTTTTTGGAGATAGAAAACAAATATTTACATGTATTTGTATCACAGTTGTAATTCGTTAAACGTGATACCTTGTGGAGGCTTGTTACCTAGCTTGCTACATATGCACAATAGCCAAAGTTTTATTAGTTTGTCTTCATATGAATAACTCTTCTTGTTTTCACAGGTGTTTTCCTCATTGTTTTTCTTCCTTTTTTTATCCCACCCTCAGAACTTTATCTATTGTGAGGCTTGTACGGGAGGAATTTGGCATGATTGTTGTCGCCTTATTAAGGATCTGCAAAGGTTGTAAATACGGAGAAGAGCTTTGTGGCTTTTTGACAGTATTCTGGTTATAAAAACTTTAATGTGACCTCCAAAGCGGTGCTTTTGTGGTTTTGTTCATTTTTCAAAACAAAGCACGTACTGCTTGCGGGATACTCTAAAGTAACATCACACATGCAGTGTGTAGGACGGCTGTCGAATAGTTGAATCAGCACAGCCGAGGAGGTAGGAACATCTCAAATCATTCTTCCAGTGGAAAGGTTAGTGGTGTTTTGCCCTTAGTTAAAACTTACAGATGTCCTTTTCGAAGTTAACGGGCAAGGCGAAAGATCTCTTCATTTTAAAACCCCACATTTCTGGTAGGCTGGTGATAATTGCAGCTGTTTTGCATCCCTTAGCACTTTGCACGTGCTTTCATTCATAATGCAAGAAATAGAACCAAGTGAAACAAGGCGAGCGAGCTGATACCGCCTCCTGAGTGCCTTAATATCACGTTCATTTTAGGCAGAAGCCTGTGGCTGTTCCTACACATACCTGGTTGTGGCACACAAGCGAAAACTCCGCGTTCACCTCTCTTGCTCAGAGTTACTCACTTTCTCTAAAGAAATGAGCTGTTTTCTCTGATGTACTGATAAAAGAAAGTGTGGGTGTTACTGGTGTCCCAGCGTACTGTATCAGGAAGCGTTGCAGAAGCTGATTGAGGCTGAGCTGTACGTAGGGAGGAGGAGGAGCAGCAAGAGGCTCTTCCTCTGTCTTCATCTCGCTTTGCACCATAGGGGTAATGTTGGAACCTCACTGAAATCATGGCTTCATCTTCAGCGGAAAAGCAGGCAAAAACTTTCAGGGGTATTAGGAAGTCATCATATCTAGAATTTAGGTATGCAAAGGCTGGAAGAATTGATTTTAAAATGTCTTAATGTGGTGAGGGCCTGTTACAAAAACTGGAGCTGGCAAGCCCTGCAGATTAGAACTAGCAGAAGAAGTGTTTAATGCTACAACAGTGATTTTGGAGAGCAGAAATGGCTGACAAATAGGTTTGGGAAAAAAAAAATACGCTCAGCAAGTTCATCCTGCTCCGTGGTAGAAAGCTGATGCCCTAAATTGGACAATGCATGGGAAGATTGTAATATGCTGAGTATTGAACATAAGCATAGCTGCTGCTGGCAAGTACTGTGGAGTAAGAGTTAGCGTAAATCTTGGTGTAGTTTCTTCCTGCTTCTTGGCCTCTGTCCTCCAGAGCTCTGATTTAGTATCAGATCTGTTTTAAGGTCCTTTCCGTGCTCCATACTAACACAAACCCATAAACTCATGACCTCTCTTATCCTTTGCTGCTTGTGACCTGTGCCTGCTGTTCAGAGTTTCTACAGTTGTTTTCTCAGAGCATCCATGTCAAGAAGGAGTTAAATTACTTCTTCGTTCCCAGTTTTTAAAAAAGTTCCAGAATAATAATTCATTCTCTCTGTTCTGCCTTGCCCATTGCTCTGATTCAAGAGCCAGTGTGAGCATCAGTTATATAAAACAGCAGACCCTAGAAAAGGAATTGGAAATGACAGCGTGCAAACTCAGTGTGTAAGAGGGAATCTCAGAGTTTTGGGTCATTTTGATGTGCCTGTTATTTTTGCTGGGGAAATGGAAGTGCCAGCAACTCTATTTGTCCTCCTATGGTAAGAAAATACCACCACTTAAGCTCTCATACTGCTACGTGGAAGAAAGACAAAACTATCATATGCTAATATTGTATAAATCTCTCTTTACTAATAGCGTTGTTCTGACTTCTCACAACACTGTTACATGGGAACATGTCATTATGAGTGACAAACATGACAGTGTAATATCGGTTCAAGGAAATTCAGTTTTAAGTAAGATGTCACCCAGACAAATTACTCCCTGTTTTAACTTGCCCGTAGACCAGATTTTCTTGTTCATTAACTACAGACAAGGTTGAAAGCATAAAAAATTATTTAAATATGTGTTAGCATTTCTTATTATTACTAGTTTTCCTTTTGGATGAGTCTTAATTAACAGCTACTCTCATGGTTCAAATGAGGTAGCACAGCACTTCAGGGGCTATCACTCTCTGCCTGGGCATGTTGGAAAACGAAGCCACTTCTAGTGCGTAAGACAATTTTGCTGCTTTGAATTTTCATTCATCCTTATCCTTCCTCCTAGGGGAAAAACTGCCGCACTTTATTTGTAAGATGAGTCAGGGAATCTTTCTAGAGAAACGGTTGAAACAGGCCGATAAAAAGGGCCAAAAATGACTGCCATGGTCACTTTTAAAAATTTTTGGGGAATATGTAAAATAGGTAATTTTTTTAAGTTTGTTTTTTTTTTAAATGCTGCTGAAAGTTTTGCAGGTATTTGGCAAGTTCTTGCCCTGTGGAGCAGTAGCCATGCCTGCAGTGTTGACCCTCAAGCCCAGCCGGCACAGTGAGCTCCCTCTGCTGTTCTGTATTTTGCAACCGTATTTTGAGCTGTTTGGCAGAGCCCTGGCAGCACCAGTGTGTGAGAAGTGGAGGTAACACAAGCATCTGGTTTTTTATCTTCATCATTAGTGTCTTAGATAGCTTTGTAGCAATTAGAGTTTATTTAGAAGCTGAAAATAGCTTAGAACTAGGGGGAAGAAATGGAAGGTGCCTTCCCCCCGCCCCAAACCAGTGGGGACTGTTTTCTATATTTTCAAGCTGTCAGCACAAATTAGATATTTTAAAAACAGAACTACTGCTAATTTTCTTTCAGTAGAAAAATCAGTAGCTTACTGATCTGTCGCCTTTTTTTTTTGTTCATTTCAAATTCTGTTGCAGGCCAAGCTGTGCCAACTAGTTATAAATCAAAACTTCCCGGTTAACTGTGACAGCCGGTAAGCAAAAGGAGATTGTTGGGCAGAGTCCTTCTGTTGGAGGGTTTAGGTTCTTGATTGGTTCAAGGTTCCATTGTCCTTGGGCACCAGAGGGAGCTCAGCAATGTAGTTTTGTTGTCTGAGGGCAGTACATTTTTTTTTTCCTCTGATCCAGATTGTTTAGTGCATTGCAGCAGGTGGGGAGGAGGTAGAATTTCAGAGAGGAGGGGGAAAGGAAATCCCTGGAATTAAAGGGCATTTGGGGCTAGTGTCTTGTTGAGTAGCAGACATGGTTGATAAAAATCAAATCTTGTCACTTTGGAAGATGGGCGCTTTTAAAGGATGGTGCAAATTTGAAAATAGATTTTGCTGTTTCACCTCATAAGATATTTGCTATGGAGCACATTCCATTTGATAATAGGGCAAGATGTCTGTAGCTATAAAGAGTAACTGCATCAAACTGAAACTTGTCAGCTCTGCTACTGAAAGAAGTGGCCTCAATTACATTTTGTATTAAATTAGGTGCTTGGATTAGAGTAATTACACCAAACGACCTAGCTACTCAAGCTACATAGCAGTAATTCCTGTTCTGTTTTTCATTCTCCTTGTTGTCTTTTTCCTTTTCTCTCCTCTTTATTTTCTACCTTCTTAAAAATGCTGCAATTTTATGGAGCTACTGGGTATCTTGACCATTGTCCTCTTCAGTGAGAGGGGCAAATACTTCATTAATAAGTATAATGGTCTTAAGCCTGCATAAATTACAATAACTGGTGCTTAAATAGGGAAGCTATGTAAATATAATCTGTACAGTACCAGGCAAATACCATCTTCTTTTACAATTCCACTGCTTGGCAGCAGTGAAAAATTTCTTTCAACTCATCTGTATTGAGTCTTTAAATGCTCCTGCAATATTGATAGTTTTTAGCTCATGTTTGGCAGGTCAGGCTTTATATCTTTGTGCCCTGAGAAGGGATGCGATTGTCCATGGCCAGCGATAGCTCGGTGGAAGAGCCAGCGCTCCAACCTGCAGAGCTCCTGAATTCCAGTGCGGGACACGGCTGCGTCCCCACAAAAGGGTGTTCTGCCTCAACAGTCCCTTCTGCTTTTATTGCCTTTTCTGGGTAGATTTCAAAGTAGTTCAGTACTGCTTTATCACTGTATAGTAGCAATTTTTCCTTAGAGAAAAAGACTCTGGAATCTAACAGTGTTCTTAATGGACTGCAATTATTTAATATTGTAGCATGAATGCAGCCTAACTCGGATGGGCTTTTCAGCGGAGATCATAATGACTGTAATTGCAAAAGGATGCCTTGCTGAAGTAGAAGCTGCCAGATGCAGTGCCATTCTGATCTAAAAAGGTCACAGTAAAAGGGACATTTAAATTAAGTTATAAATTACAATTGAAGAACAATATTTTGATGAGCAAGACCAGAGATGTCAGAGCTGCAAGATGTAATTCATGGGTTCATTACAGAACAGAGGTGCCTGACAGCTGAGCCATGCCAAAAGGAGAATTTATTTGCAACCTCACGCAGACAGAAAATGGCAGCTCCGCTGAGAAGCTATAGTAGAAACTTGAAACCTTGTGGTAATGTGCAGACTTTATGGTAATAAGCCTTGCCTGTGATGGAGCTTTGTTTAATGGCTGTTGTAATATAAAAGAGGTTTTTGGACACGTGCACACTCAGAATTTTTTCTTTAATGTAAAATCCTGTCCAGTGATGCAGAAATTGCTGTATTTTTGTTTTAAAGTATAAGTGCATTTGTGTTGATTCCTTTTGTTGCGTTTGTATACGTACACAATGTCACCGTGGTTCAAAATTCAGATGGCAGAGTTAATGGTAACAGTGATGGTTCTCTAGATGACAGGGTAGTAATCTGGCATTTATAGCAATACCTTGAAAAGTTCAAGCGGCAGTTAATGAAACTGTAGGCAGTCATCATTAGCTGTTATTTATATGTTTGAGTTGCTTGCCAATAAAGTGCTTGTATATATTAAATGACCGAAAGTAATAAGCAGAGAATTAATAAACCATATTGAAACAAGTAAATGTAACTCTGGCACTTAATAAAAAAAATATTTTTCCTTTTTGCTGCGTTATCCTACTCCTGGCACTTATAAAAGCTTTTTTTTTTTCCTGCTTGCTAAAAGTAACATATTTCAGGAGGCTGTAAACCTGTATCAGTTCTCTTGTTTTCACATCTGTTAGATGGCTCTTCTTTCATGTCTGTGCTTATGGGTTTTGTGATGGTTATTAACGTAATTACTTGGTCAAAAGTTAACGCTCATATTTTCTGTTGCTGATTTGGAACAGTTCTGATTGCCTGTGAACTCTTCTAATTTTCAGTAACCAGAGGAGTTGCCTGTTAGACCAGTCCCTTCTTTCTGAGCTTGTCTGATTTTTTTTTTTTTTCCGTTTAAACTGCTTGGGCAATAGGGCTGCCGGGGAAAAACACGTGTTGTCCTTGAGGCAAAATAAAGATGCCCTCCAAGTTACAAAGAGGCTTTGGCATTAGTGCGTGTTTTGGGAGGGAGCAAGCAGGGAAAAGAAACAGAAGCACCATTCTCTTCAACGCTGTCAGATTTCCGAAGTGAAAAATCTTTTAGGTAGTGGCATGCACGGAAAAAAAACCAAAACATTTGCAAGGTGAGCTGGCAAAACAAACAGTCCTTTTTTTCTTGAAGATGGATCTCTTCCCAGTGCTGGAGTGCAAACAAGGAGAAAAATGAGTGTGCACCCAGTAGAAAAGACAACATCTTATTTTCATGCTTTTAAGTAGGTACTCCATACCACAGGAGTCTTAAAGAAAAGACAAAGAATAACGTTTAAAAGAAAGTTTAAAGTCAGTTGTGTTGTTTGAGTATTGGCACTGGGACTGGCATTGCAAGTTGAGATTTCGGCTCTTATCCTTTGCCTTGTGGCTGATGTCAGGTGGGCCAAGATCATGGTTTCACCTGCACGGAGGTGCAGCCGTGGAAGCAGGCGACAGAGGCAGATTTACAAGCCATCGTTCTGCTGTACATCAGGAAATTTCACCCGGGGAGACAAGTTGGGAAGGCGATGGTTTCTGCTGAGTGATCTCGGGTGACGCATCTCCCCGATGTACAGCAGCGGGAGGTGCCGTTGGTGGCTCGGATGCGTTAACGCATCTCGTGGCAGTAGCTTGTGGAGATCAATTAGCTGAAGAAATTGGGGTGGGGAGGGAATTATTTTTCGGAAGCTGAGGCATTGTTTTCTATGGTTATTCTGCAAAGGTACACGTGGTCATAATTATTGCACAGAGTATCTGTAACTTTCTGGTAGGTGCCATATAGAAAGCTGAAAATGAATAGAAAACCACTCTGGCTTAGTTTTCTTTCTTGTTCCCAGCAGATTAGCCAAGCGCTTATTTTACTGCAGTACCACCCTGTATGCTATTGTTATTTTAGTTATTGGTAAGGAAAAAAAAGAGTTCAGGCCGTCAGTTAAGGGAATATTGCTGTTTGTTCTAAAAACACATTGCAGGTAATGATCTTTGCCCAGCAGTGACCTTTTATTTTTAGAAGTATTTTACTTTAAAAGTCCCTCCAGTATAAATAACTTCTGAATGCCCCACTAACTTGGTGGAGGTGGAAGAGCACCTTCATCAGTTCGAGGTCTGTTCCTCCAGATAATAGAAGATTTGAACCAATTTGTGTGAAGTGTAACCCATAATGTGCTAATTTCTTCTTTAACACAGCTGATACCACGTTGCTCCCTGTCAGTAGGAGGTGCGCGGTCTGACTTCTGGGTGGCCTGATTTTCTAGAGGGCTGTGCACTTCTGCTTTTATACCCAACTGGTTTGAGGGGTTTAGTAACAATTGTTGATCAAAATTTTTTTCTGGAAACTCAGCTCTTCAGGTGTGTTACAAAGGAGGCTCAAGATTATATGGAACTGAAATTTCATCAGTAAATGGAATAAATTGGATGTTATTTTTAATACATTGAAGTTCATGTGCAGGGACTTTTTCTTTACTAAAGAAAAGAAAGTCATTTCTGGTGCGCTTTGTACTACAGACCGATTGGCTTTATAGACTGTCACAATCTGTTCTGTGGATTCGTGACCAGAAATCTGAGATGCCAATAAAATAGACGGGTAGATGGCACGGCATGAGACGTGGTATCCAATATCGACCATTTCGTAGCGTGCGCCGGTATGATGGACCACAGTGCCTTGTGTGAAATGGGCACTTTTGGTTCCATGAAATTCCCTGTCCACTTACGGTATTGTTTTTATTGAAAAAGCGAACCCTGTTTTATAAGAAAACAATGTGCTTACAGATGCACAAGCTATTTAAAACCGGAGTTGACAAAATCCAGGAAGTGAAAGTGAAGACTGCTCTGTACCAGGCCTTACAGATGTGCTTTCTCTCCGCAGCTGCATGAATCCTGCGCAGAGCTTTGCTTTCCATTTCCCATCTTTTCCCACATTCTGCTGCAGCTCTTGAAGACTTGTTGAGTATTCTGCCCTGACCATGGCTCTGGAGCCATGCTGGCTTTCTTACAGCAGCCTTGTTCCAGCCAAAACCTAGATTCAACAGTAGTGCAGCCTTAAAGAAGCATATATATGTATTTATAATACACACACATGTATATGTATGCATGTCTGTGTTTTGCTGTAAATGCCATCATAGCAATCGAAGTTGCCATTTGACTTTCTTCTTTCTCTAAGTTGCATGGTGGCTTTCAAAAGTCAGTACACGAACCTTTCAGAGATTATTTACTGGTAGAACCACACAAAGCTGGCTTTCAGTAGAAACTGATTTTTATTATAGTCTAAAAAAATTTTCTGTGAGGCCGGTGGTTTGTTTTTTTCCCTTCTGTCTTGATTCAGATATGTGCCTTTATTTCTTAGTAGAAATCACTTAGACCTACTTAACAGAAGTAAATTTGAGCAATTTACTTAGAGCTTTTAGAAGTCTCTGAATCATGCTCCTGGATGCAGTATGAATGCAGGGTGTTCTTGTGCACCAGAGAGCTTACAGGCTGAGTTAGGACAAGACTAGACAAAAGAAGCAATGCAAGAAAAAAAACCCCAGTACTGTTAGGAGGTGGCCCCAGGGTAGCAGGGGTCTCGCCGTTGTCGAACGTACGGAATCGGTACTTATGAATTGGTTGGGAGATGTAAATAGCTAAAGCGAGCAGCAGTAAGAAAGTAATCTTGCTATTTTTATTTGAAACGGAATGCTGTTCTAAAATCTGAGCCTTTTGACGTAAGAAAAATGAGGAGGTTTTTCCTCTTGTAATCAGGTCTTGTTATAGCTTTATATTAATAGTGACAAAGTAGTTAATATCTTGTCATTGTTCAGTAATTGTATCTTGATCCCTGTTCAGTTCATCAGTCTTGGGAGAAGTTCAAGAATTATAGTATTTGTACAGAAATGTTTTCTGAGCCTGATTAAGCACAAGTCTAGCAGCATGGGTGGGAGGCAGATGGCTCGGGATAAATTCTGGGCGGGAAGGAAAAGCAGGAGATAATCAATGTACAGGGTCATGTTCTGGTTGTCCCTATTGTAAAGAAACTTTGGAGGGTCTGTAAAATTCTGTGATGTTAATCGATAGGTTCGAAGCTTTGGTTTGCTTAGCACGTTGTTTAGAAAAACTACCTCGTGTGTGTGTAGGGAAGTTTGCGTGTAAATCGTTCCCCCTTTTGGGTGTAAGAAGATAATTCAGTTTTTGTCATCCCAGCAATATTTCTTCTTCTTGCAGATCATTTTCAGAAGACATAGAGCAGGCTCCTGACTAGTCCTTCAGTCCTTAAAATCCCACTGTACTTTGAAGATAGGACAGGCTATAAATCCACAGAGTGCTAAATGTTTTCTAACAAGAGTTAAGAGCCGGGGAGTCTCATGGGTTCATTGTTGAATTATTTTTTTTTTCCAGTGTAGTTGTTTTTCTACCTCACCGTGATTTAAATGTCTACTGTCTACTTCAGGCAGCCTTTGATCATATAGATACTGAATTTATTGTAGAAAATAAGGTACACTGTAGGCTGTGACCATCTGAAACAGTAATGTCAACTTAGACATCCCTAGTTGCTTTTATTTACTCCTGTAGCTATCTGTAGAGATTTTGTTTCTTTTCCGTTCTTGTTTTCCAACAATGTGGTGATCTTTGCAGTGCAATAAAAGTAAAGAGAATTTTCTGTATGGGTAAACATGACATCCCATGGCTTGCAGTCCTTCCTCTGTTAGTAAAACCAACTGGAAAAACTAATCTGAACAAAATAAGCTGCATAAAATACAACTCCTTTTGAAAAATATTTTGTTGAAGCCTTTTAAAATTTTCCTTGCAATTTCTAATGTAAAATGTATTTTTTAAAGTTAACTAAAAAAATCTTCAGTGTTTTATGGGCTCAAACATTATCTGGGAGAAGTTTAGGAAGGAAGGGGAATACATACTTGTTCTAATGCTGTGTCTTCTACTAATAAAGCCTCAATTACCCTTCAGGTTTAAATTTCACTTCATATATCAACAGTAAAAATAATTAGGCATAGAACATCTCACGCGGCCCCCTTTAGTGTTTTTTCGCCAATATCAGATCCCTGCTAATTCCACTGAATGATCTATTTGTCTTCTTTATTTTTTAGCTACATGAAAGTAACTATGATGCTGGAAAAGCCCTGCAGCGCTTGGTGAAGAAACCTGTGCCAAAACTGATTGAGAAGTGTTGGACTGAAGATGAAGTGGTAGGGAAATGAATTATTCCCTTGAGCCTTATAGTTCATGTTGCTTCTCTTGCTTTTATATTTCTTTTTTTTTTTTCCCCTAAAGAGGTTATCTTTATGAGAAAGAAGGGGCAAATAATTTGCTGCACAGGATAAATTTTTGCACAATTCTGAGTTAGCGGGCCCTTGTTCGATATATGCAACTTTATTAGAGTGGGGAAAATACCTTTCTAATAGTAGAATAAGAGAGGAGAAGATCAAGTGGCTGTTCTTGAGAGGATGCTATATAGGGTAAATGAACAGCTGCAAAACTTCTGGGCTCTGAATTTCAGTTTCATTCTCACCTCCAGGAAGGCTGGTCACATTCATTAATCGGAGTAGGACAAGATGTAAAAGGCATACAAAGTGTTGTCCCTGTTTTTTTCCTTTTTTTTTTTTTTCCTGCTGACATCGGAGAGGATTACAGTGTCAGCTCAAGTTGCCTAATGGGAGGTTGGGTATCAGTGTTTCTCCTAAGCAGAGTTTGAGATTAAGTCCCTTCTTCCCCTCATACGGAATATTAGAAAGTGTTTACTGACATAGTTCTTGATGGATGAATCTTTGACAAAGAGCAGACCAAAAATAGATTATCTGAAAGCTGGGATTTAGCCATGCCGTCCACATTTACTTTAAAGTATGTAGAAATTGTCAGGCTGCAAAACTGTACTGAAAACAGTGCATCCATCTTAGATGGAGCTCCCAAAGTGATGTATGGACGTGGTGAGTTTGGGGCATGCAGTAAATACGCAGTGCAGTATTGTATCATCGCAGTTCCGGACCGGGAATCACTGAGGGATTTGGGCTCATAGAGTTTAACATCCTGGTACACTGCGAGTCTCATCAACTTAGACAGCTTGGTAGTCGCAGTGCTGGTTCTTCCACGTGGCCGCTGTTTCAGCATGTGCTGGCAGTTAGACTTTTTAGGTTTGGGGTTGCGGAGCAGGCAGGGAAGGGACATGTAAACATGTCATTCTTTCCTTTGGACAGAGGTTGTGGTTTTTGGTGTATGTGGCCTTGGACTGAAATGCTGCTGTTGTTACTAGCCTACTAAAAGATGCTGTTCTGCAGGCTGATTATTGGCAAAAAGTAATTTTGACCTGCGAAAGACACCTCTTCATAAAAGCTGTAGTTGACAGAGAGGGTGTGCTGCTGGGAAAGCACTTCACGCTCAAACGGACCACATTTTCTTTTATTTCTGGGGTTTTTTTTCCAGAGTTTGGGGGAGATGGTATCTGTGTGAGAACTAGCCAAGCAAAGGTGGTACTTGTGGTTTATTCTGCAGCTTAATTGCTGCAATTGTGAGGTTTCTGCTGGCTTAATTTTTATACATGTGATATAATGCAACTGTGCTTATGAAACTGTTTTCTGTAGGGTTGTAAACCCAAATAAATCATGTGAAGTTGGGAGCAAATTATAGAATCTTAATTTGCTGACACCTTGTAAACAAACAGATTCTTAAATATTGCATTCAACACAAGATGCGTTTTCTGGCAGCATTTGGATTCCAAAGGCTGCTGCATCACAACCCTTTGTTCTCCAGACCTTGCAGCTTAAGCTAGCACACAAGTACTTGACTGTAAAAAAACAATAAAGGGGGGGGAAAAAGCAAAACTCGTGCATTTTTAATAGCAAGGAGGAATGCTGAACAAGTTCACTTGGATTACATGCTAAAAATATTTTGTATTTTAATGCTGATGTTAATTGTGTTTAACAGAATAGATTTATGTGAAATGTAACCTGTAAGAAGACAGGACCTCTTCAGCAGGCCGACCAGGCGTGCCTGGTTTTGTGAAGATGGAAAAATGTTCTATTTCCTAGCTCAATAATTAGGCTGCAGTGTGCACTAAAATAGAAAATCAGATGATTGGAAGTTAGTTGTGATAAAATATTTATCACAGAAGAACTTCAGACTCGTTTATAGCTTTTACCTTTCACTGCCGGAAAAGCTTCTTCTCTCTTATGTACCATATTGGAATAAACAGGGTTAGAAATTCAACTTGTCGTGTATGCTTACCAGCTATACCCATGAAAAAAATCTGATAATGGTGCAAGACAGCATTGTTCATGTAAAAGTGACAAGAGAAGTTTTTTGTTTTTTTTTTCTTTGAATTAATTTTTAAGCTAGTTAATTGGTAAAGTGTGCGAAGAAGTAAAAAAAAATTAAAATTTTGTGGTCTTGTTAAGCTACTAATAAAGTTGCAATAGTGCTATAAAATAGACCTTACTAATAATGGGTGAAGCTTTCGTGGCCTCTTAGCATTTTTTAATTATTCAGCAAATGGCTGGAGAGACTTTTTTATTTTTAGCTCTAGTTTCTCTGAAAGTCTTTCAGGGCGTTATTCCAATGAATTATGTGTGCTTGCTCTCCCCTTATGTAAACCTTTTTGCAAGAGCTAGATTAGGGGTAGGGCAGGCCGTATAAACCCGTATTAAAGTAGGCTTATTCTGAAATCCAACAAAGAACCTTTGTGCTAAGGAGACTGCCTGAAGTCGTAGAGTGAAAGAGGATCATGTGCTAACACCAGCAGCAAAGCGAAGGAGAGGATGAGTAAAAAGCCTAGAACACAGTTCCCTGATAAGTTTTGCAGTTATCTTGTCATAAAAGGGAGTTTTATTTAGGGAACTGACTGTCCGAACAAATACTTCGAGTGCTCTGCCCTGTGTTTAAGTTTGTATTCATATTGTTTTAACCTCTGTTTTCTCTGCATATATTCTTTCCCGCATTCATGGTTAAATTGCGCAGTGCCAACACCTCTTTTTCGGTGTAGGTTTTTTTTCAGTCTCCTTGTTTTTTTCCATCAGCTGCACTATGCTGTGAATGCCATTGCTGCTGCAGCGCAGGGGGGGTTGACGAGCGGTCTGTGTTAAATGGTAGAGAATAGAGCCCTACGAATAAGAAAAAGCAAAGTTTATTGAAAAATGAAACATTACTCCAAAAGCACAGACACTGTGAGTACAGAATAATGATCATTGACTCTATAAATCATTGTCAGTCTCTGCTCATTTTATCGTATTTGTTCTTGTTCTGTTCCATCCAAGTTTCCAGAAACATTTGGCAGCCCTCCAGCCTCGGCGGAGCCAAAGATCAAACTGTGCTCTTATTTATAGACAGCTAAGCTCCACCTGCACAACCTCAGAGCGTGTTTGTCCCTGGGAGTTTGTAGAAAGCTCCAGATTAGGGCAGCTGTGCTGCACTTCTGAACGTTTCTGAGACTTGCAAGGGAAGTTTCCTTGTTGTTGGCTCTGCGAAACTGAGGGGAAAACTCTTTCTGCGTGATCCATAGGGTGCTAAAGCTGCCTAGGAACCTCCACGGCAAAGTGTTTTTCAGAAAACACTGATGTGTCAAACCCAAAATCTGGCCAAAACAATTAAATTTTGGTGAGAACCTATTAAGTGTCTCCTCCATCTCATGATGGCAAGTGATGAGCAGGAGGAAGCCTCAAGTAAAGTGGAAGACCCAGATCCAAACCATGTTGTGCTGGGCTTAGAATTAATCTCTTCTTGTGGCCCGGTTTATTTAATTTTTACACCTTGTCTAAATAAGCAGATACCAGAGCGGGTACAAAGCTTTGTTAGCTCTCTTCCTTACCTGCGAAAGGTTCTGTGGCATGGGGCCAATTGAAATAACGTAGATCAAGGTTTTCGTTCTCTCAGTTTTTCCATTCCTGCCTTTTGAACCCTAGAATCATGTTCTGCCCCCTGCCATGCCTCTGGACTCCAAAAAGGTCACACGCCCCCTTTTGTTACTCTGATTTTTCTGATATTCTGAATTTTCTGCCAGATTTTTGAGGTGAGCATCAGAGAAGTCCTGTTGCAGGGAAGGTGTAGGAAGGAGCAGAGGGAAAGGAGCATCAAGTCATTGGGCAAAAGCAACCGCAGTAGAAGGGCGGTCACTTTGATGCAGGGAAAGAACTGACTTAGTACAAAACTAATTCTTAAAAACTTTCCTAAGTCAAAAATCCTCTGTGAGTTGGTTGGTCTGTTACTTGCACAAGTGTTTTGACTGGGTCCATTTCTGCTGTGCTGGGTGATGAATGTAGTTGATTTTGTTGTGCACACCATAGCAACGCAGTGTCCAGCACAGGTCTCTGTAGTGTTCAGTAGCATTTGTGATATAACGCTGTGTGAATAACTCAAATTTATTGAAAACTTATATATTTATAAAGCTTTTAGCTTTCCCTGTGGACTCTCTGTTGCCCAAAGATAAAGCCTTTCTTGTTAATTAAAACAGCTTTGTTGCCTGACCAAACTGTCAAGTAAGAGCTGCTTTGCAATGATCAGAACTGATTAAAATAAAGGATGGAAGTTATGTTATTTTTGCTACTGATGATGTAGTTACAGAGGTTTAGATCAAGTTAAACAGAGGATAAAATTTGCCGGTGATTGAATTAAATGCGAGGCTCTGTAAACATGAAGACAGAGGTTTGTTGTCTCCCTTGTGCTTCTAAACCTATAGCTATTTTTAAACCATTTTTATTCCAGTATGCAAATGCCGAGGCAGACTGTGAAAACCAGCCTTCCGCACTGGCTAATAAAAGTGGCTAAGGAAACTTCTTTACTGGTGCCTCTGCGTGCAGCTCTGCCAGCAGCTGCTTCCTGTTTATTAAGACTTATGCTACACCTGACAACATCAATTTCCAGCAATGATTTGGCGAGGGGGGGGGGGTTGGTTTCTCTTGTAATGCTCACGAATTCACTTTTGTGGACAAATTTGTCAAGCAATTGTCATATATAATGCCGTGTTTAAGCACTTTCTAAGCACGTGCCCTATAGACCAGCGTTCAGCAGCATCACCTGGTGGACCTCTGTCAGCGTTGGGCTGCTGTTTCAAATAGAAAGTGGTGCAGTTCAGAGTAGATGCGTTTTTTTGGAAGAGGCCATGGGACAAGTCCTCTGCTTGGACATAGCTGGTGGCAGTGCCCTCTTCCAAGCTTCCTGCATCTAATGCCATGTCTGCACAGGGCATGGTGCTGTGGAGCAAGGTCAGTGTAGCTGGGAAGGGGGACTGACTTAGCCATTGGGCACGTGTTCCATGGAATATCTTTCCCTAACATGAGATTCTAGGGTAACCTCTTTTCTCCTTTCATTTTCTTCAGCCACGTTTCCTAGTCTCCCTAAGCCCTGGTGACACCCGCTGTCTTGAACACTGTTTTTGTCATTCTGTGTGCAGCAGGTTGCAGTACAGGCAAGATGTGGTTAGTATTTGTCTTGCTTTCAAAGCACCGAGAAAACAAAGATGCTTCATTCAATCTCAGCAAGAGATTGTCAGAGTGAGAGAAAAACGAGCTCTACTCTGCATCTCATGGTCACCTCTAAAAATATCTTTTAATTGTTGATAGAGTACAGGCATTTTTTGATGCAAGCAATCAGAAATCCCTAAAAAGAACGGAATGGTGCTGGTCAGTTCTTCTTCCTCTGTTGTAAATGTTTCAAAACTGACATTGAAATTGTATTTTGGCACATGCAAACTTAGGGTTTGTTGTCTATGAGGAATAAGTACAAGAAACCTGAAACTGAGCACCTATATGGAAACTCTGGTGCTTCCCCTGGTGATTTGCTGCTGTCGTTTCCACAGATTCCAAATCTGGATCTACGAACATTTGCTTCTTTCAGTTTAGGTTAAATCGAACACCCAGATTTCCTGGTGTGGTCTCGGTGGAAATATTTCACAAGAAAAATTGTGCCTACGTAATTTCCTATTGGGACAAAATCTTCTCTGCAAAATGTCTTTTATACTTTCAGTGATGTTCAGCACAATTCTGACCCTACACTTACTCCAGGTCCAAGAATGAGCTTATTGTGCGCACTTCCATTTCAGATAAACAACCCATCAAATGGCTATCACTTACAAAATATACTATGTTGATTTTAAGTTTTGTTAATGTAATGAAATGGTTTTCGGTTTTGGTATGCGTCATGCATTGGAAATGGTGAAGGAAATAGAGTAGTTCCGACTGTTCTTCACGTAACAGTCCTGCTGATTTGATCTGGCATTTTTGTCTCTTTATTCAGAATGTACTTTTTTTCCTGTCTTTTTATCAAAAGTACTAAGAAAATCAATACGGCTTACAGAAGAGAGAAATACAAATCAGAACTAAAAGAACCTCTAGTTTATTAGGTTTTTAATTAAACATGATGAACACATTTTAAATAACACAAAGGCCTCAGGCTGAGCTGCATCTAATCGAAACAGATTAAGTCACCCGTCCACACTTGGGTAGTTATTAATTCTGTTTACTTATGCATGCTAGCTAAAGGCAGAGTTCGCTGCTGCTGTGTTGCAGTTTATTGCACAGGGATGCTTTTGCTGCATGGAATTGTGCTCTTAATTAGCATTCAGATGTTGATTATGAAGAAGACTAGCGAGGCTCATGGAACCATCTTTGAAAGTCGGGGCTGCGTCTTCCAAAGTTCAAGAGAAACTGGGTGAAATGGTCGTTTTGCATTATTTCTTGGACACTTCCTCCTTTTTCTTCTATACTTGGTCCCATCTTTTCAGAGATGTTAAATTCTCAAAAAGAAATTACTAAATGTTCCTTTGGAAGGAGGTTTTTTGTTTTTACTTGTGCATCTCCATGCAGAACTGTCGATGACACACCGCGATGTCCTCGATAACTAGCTTTTATCATGAAATACACTGCCCTTTAAATATTTTACCTTGCTTTTGATGTAGAGCGGTTGAGGTAAACAACCTAGTTTCAAACAACCTCTTAAATTTATGTGGAGGGATAGTTAATCCTTGCTGGTGATAAACCTTAATTGGCCATGTACATGGATTTACAAGTTCATAAATTTTAAAATATCCACACCTGGCTTCAGCTTAAAGCTCATTTGTCTTAAAATACAATGGGGGATCCTTCTGCCAAAAATGACAAGATACAGCAAACTCATTTCCTAATGTGTTTGCAAGTATTTGTAATCCAGTCTGTCTGGTCAAGAAATCACTTATGCAAAAGACACATACTTATTTGCTTGGCTTCTTTGCCTGGAATCATCTTCAAATGTCTCTCGTCTGCCCTTCTTGGAGTATCTGCTCATGAAAACATTGTTTTCATTGCTCACTTCTTTGAAGCCAGGCTTTTCGGATATGCTGGAAGACAGAGCTGCTTACTGGGGCAAAAATACCATGAATTTTATTTACTGTTTATATGGCAGCTATAGAAAATAGGATTCATAGCAAAATTGAAACAGAGCCTCTGGAATAGTCCGGGGGCGGGGGGCGGGGGGGGATCATCAAGGGATATTTGAAAAAGGAGGTTGGCATTGCAGGGCTGCGTGTGAGTACTTGCGTGGGCTTCGAAGGTTAAGATATCAGTTCCTGCTTAGTTTTAATTTTTTATCCTCAAAAAGTAAACAGTACAGCTTCGCAGGAGAGTGACAGTTCCTACTAAATTAACGTTTTCTGGACTTTAGAAATCAAGCCATCTGATGCCATTTGCAAGTGTGTTAATCAGTAACAGCTGAAAATTAACTGAGCATTGAGATTAAAAAAAAAAATCAAACAAGAAACCACAAAACACAAGCTGCCATGGTCTGGTAGGACCTTTATTTGAAGAAGAATGAATAAGATTTTAGTTTAAGAAAGAGTGGGAATGTACAATCTTGTCTGTAGCTTATTCCAAGGATTTAGAGTGTAAAAGAACTGTCAGCCCTCGCAGTAAAAAGTAACCGATGAAGGCTGAAATTATTCTGCTTGGGGGGAAAAAAATTATTATTTAAAAGTTGCATAAAATTACAGTTACTTAGTTGCTGACAGGTTTACAAAATGATAAGGTGCAGTCCAGCTAGAAAATATAAGGTGTAATATGGCTAGAAAAGGTGAATTTAGTTTAAAGACAGATTTCTAGACAAAAGATAACAATCTTTTTGGTTGTGATTAACTTGCGTCAGTCTTTGATCCAAGCCCTTGTTTAAAGGGATCAATATTGCACATACAGCACTGAGTTTATTGTCAAGTCCTTTCGGAAATAAGACAGTGAATTAAAAATCAATTATACGTGCAGAAAAGTTTGTGTAGGGCAATCAATTTTGTCCTTTTAGTTTGCAGAAAGATTCCATTGTTTAACCAGCTGTGAAAAGGAATGAATTTTAAAAGCCTCCAGCAAATGAGATAGCCCAAATGGGGTGGGGGAGTAGATTTAAAAAAAAAAAAAAAAATATATATATATATTTCGACATTTCATGTTCAGCAAAGGCAGCCTTCAGGGATAAATCTATAAATCCTGTCAGTGACCTTGGCTTCAAAATGGGTGATTTCACTGCTTTCGCTAATCTTGATCTTTCCACAGCTGCCAGATAAGTTAGTCTTTTCTTAACAATATCATTTTTTTTATTTGCTTTGTTTAACTGCCATATGTTTCTTGATTCATCGTCTTTCTGCCTTCGTGTGGTATATTTTTATCTATTAAGCACTTACCATATTGCTGATCCCCAAAAAATAATACAACAAATATTTACACTGGCCAGTTGCCACAGCTTAGAAGGCTATTTCTGTGTGGGGACGGGAAGCTCAACTCTAAACTCCCAAGTTTAACTCTAGTATAAACTAAATAATTGGTAGGTGCTTTCAGAAGCTGGTGTTGTGTTTTGTTCTCCAGAAGAGGGTTTGTGCTGGAGACAGAAACACATACACAGAGTTCACTGTTGCCAAGGGGAAAGAATCTGCTGCTTGAAAGATTAATAAATACGACAGCAGTTGATTGTTGAAACCGTGTTTTTCATCTCATTTTCAAGGGCATCTTAAAAATGGAGATCGCTTGCACTCCCTAGCCTTCTCGATCATCTTTCTGTGTTCGTTTAAAAATGAGAACAAGGCACTGAGGGACTTGAGAGATTGCATTCGTTCTCCCATAGGGCAAGGTGGTTATTTTATAAATGAAGAGGGCCAAAAAAGCTATCCTTCGTAGTTTCTTAGCAACAGAGCTGGAGTCGGTTTTAATGTTCGTGTGTATCTTACAGGTTCTATGTATAGAAGCCTGAGCTCCGCGGCTCAGCAGTATCGCGGCTGAAACAAAGACAGTTCCCCCTGCCTTGTGCAGGGGAGGAAAATAACCCAAGCGCGCTAATAACGCGGTATGGACTCATCTGTCTTTTTTCCTTCTCCCCATCAGATGATACTCTGGTCAGTGACACGCTTACTGTCTTCAATACGCTGACCTTTTATTCAGATTTTATCTGGTACGAGATCCGGAGTGTGGTTTAAATAGAACATCGTCTTATGTCCTGTTCTTCTCCAGAAGGAAACTGAGTCATGACATTGCAACAGTAAGAGCACCTGGATCAAAATTCGGGGAGTTTCTAGGGTTAGTGCTTTTGCTGTAGCAAGCAGAAGCAAGTGAGCGACTGTAAGTGTTCAGAGGAAAACTTTTTCTGCCCTATATCTGCCTCTTTGTTTAATTTTTAAAAGATACTGTGTATCAAAGCTATCTTTCTTACTTCCCACTGACCTATTTACTCTCCGTTTCTTTGTACGTAACTTAATTTCCAAATTCTGAAATTTAATTTTTTTTAAAATAATCTACATTTATTAATAGTATGGTTGACTTTTAAGAGACTGATATTGTTAATGAAGTACGTTTCACAGGTTGCTTCCCATTCTGAATGCAAATGTAATAAATGGCCTTAGATGGATTTCTGGCTCGTGCTCCTTGGTGTACGTTACCCCAGCACCCCAACATCTAGGATTGTGTGAGCTTGTTTATGCCCTTGAAAACAATTTTATAATTTAAATATAAGAAATGTTGGTTAGCTGTCTGTTTTCAGAAGATTTGATTTTTTTTTTTGGAAATTCTATAAATGGCATAATTTAAATTTAGTTGCATCTTTTCTAATGGTAAAGGAGGGTTGGCTGGTTTATTGGGTTGTATTGATGGCAACATCCAGAGCTCTTGGTTTCATTTAAAATTATTTCAATAGTCCTGTCGTTTCAGTAGTTTGGTTGAGTTTATCTGTCTTGCAGCTGTTAAGAAATTGAAATTAGTCCACAGGATCCTTAGCTCCTTGACACCTAAAAGGGCAATTATAATATAGCGATAAATAATGAAGCGCTTTGATATTTTTTCCATGTTAAGTGTATGATAGAAATCTCCAGTGTCTTCCCAAGTAATTTTGGCTTAGTGTAAGTTGATACAGGTAAAAGTGTTTTGTTTTGGAATACTTACGTTGGAATTGCACTTTATTAAACACATAGAGCCCAGGAAAGGATTACTTGATATAGCAAATCAATATTTTATTTTGAGAGAGTTGTTTGCTGCCTAAACCATGGGAAATGGCAATTTGCTGTTCTTAGCAAGATTTGCTTCACAAACACAAAAAAACACCTAAAACAAAGCAAGTGCAGAGACAGATTAGTGTTTTCTCCAACTTGGCAAGATGACATTTGATTTTCCTTTTAATTTTTTTTTTTTTCCCTGCAAGGTTTTCCTACTGCTGGTTTGGATCTCTCAGCCTTGCCTTCCATTCCACATGGCCGTTGGAGGCTGTTGGCTGGGACTAGGCAAGGGGAACCCAAAGGCTGAGCTGCAGCTGTAGAGGGTGTTGGTCAAGGAGATTGAAGAATGAGTGGAGCTGGGACCCGGTTGGAGTATTTTACTCAGAAAACTGTATGGGGCTCAGCCCATGCTCCTGTGCCTGGTTGGGCAGACAAACCAGGTTCTCCGTCGTGGTGCTGGGGCTCCTGTCCATAACAGATCTGTGTTGCCACGGCGGCGTTTCCTGGCATCAGAGATGCTCCGTGGAGCCGGCGGAGAGGCTCTGGTGCTCTCTTGGCCAAGCTAGAAATATGGAAGACAACAACTTTCCTTTCCAGTGTCAAATGGTAACTGATTTTAAATAACTCTAGCTTCCTAGATCTCTTCCCAGCATCTGCAGGCAATGAAAGCTAAAGGGGGGGGTTGGAGCAGGGAGAGGAGGAACAGCGAGGTTTGCCACCTGGCTTGTGGCGGGTGAGAGGACCAAAACGTGCCATCCCAGAAAGCTTTAGTGTAATTAAGGTTATATTTGAAATGCAGCATTCTTGCTTGAAGCTTTGATTTTAATATTGGGAAAGGCTCTCTCTTAACAGGTGTTTTGATTTTTCTAATAATTATGAAAAAAAAAAATTAAAAATTTCCCAAACATTTCAAAAGTCACTAGATACTCTGGTTCTGCCTGACAGGTTATCTGAGAATTATTTAATAAGGCCCGGTGGCCATTGCAGCAGAAAATGGCAAAATACTTCTTCAAATTGGTATAGCGACATAATTCTTATTTTAGAAACTTTGATTCCTGTCACAATATGGATGCTCTGTGTGCGTTAGTGCTCAGAACGTATCTTCCTTGCACAAGCATAAGCGGCATGAATGCCAAAATACACCTCATTTGCAAGTTCTGTTTGCATGATAAATTTTATTTTTCTAATCTTCCCTATCAACAGCACCAATTTTTTTAAGCTTTCAGATGGCATAAAAATGCGTTTTAATGAAGCAAATTATATAGCTTTGTCTCGTTTTGTGTATAAACGGGGCGGCCATATTCAATTAGGCTGAAAAATGATCATTTGTTCCATTACAGGCTGTAACAGAGCGAGTGAAAAAACTGCGATCCATCACCAGTTGCTCAGCTTTATGTTACTTAAAGCACTTGCCGTTCTGTCAGTGGCTCGGAATCCTCTATGGGAGCCATTATTTAATTTAAGTTTGTGGAGGTGTCGCTTGTTTGATAATAGGCTGCTTCTGTAGTAGACGCATGGTGACTAAATATTAATCATTTTCTGCATCCATCCAAGACTCCTAATTAGTTACGAGGGTAACGGTGCCAGTAAAGCTAATGATTATACTGCCATAAAAAGAATTTGACAGCAAATCAGGACTTGATCCAGAGAGATGCTCGGTACCTGCTGGTACTGCCCCAGTCTGCTAGACCTGAGAACGCTGAATTTTTGGGCTGCTCATGTACAAAGGTGAGGGGGTTCCCCAGGGTAAAAGATGGGTTGTGTTGATCAGCGCTCACGAGGGTGCGTTTAAAAACCATTGTTTTGTCTTCCTCGTCCAATGTTGCTTTTGTACTTTCATGCGCCTTGTGGTTTTGAATATATTGTGGTAAAGGCTCAAAGTGCACGTAGCTTCTGGGTTTGTGGTTTTGCTTCAGCTTTTACTGGCCTCTTGATATCTCACTTGTTTCCCTGTCCACTTGTGCATGATCCACTGTGTTTTTTCCTCTTCTTTTGTTCCTTTCCTTCCTTTCCTCCCCCCACCCTCCGTAGTATCTGCTCAGATTTATATAGCTTTTAGGCTACATGGGGAGATTGATCAGACAGGGGCTTATGCATTTAGAGGAGCTAATAAATAAGCATCACAGTGTATTACCCGCCACTGCATTGGAATAACTTCAAACACTCAAATCAAACATTCCATTTGTTACAAATTGGGGAAGGCAAAAGAGGGCACCTCTGTTTTATTAGGGTGCATATTTCATTTATTGGTTACGGAAGATATTGTCCAGTTCTACGTGTCTGGGGAGGTAATTCCATAGTCTCGGCACCGCCTCCCCCTTGCCTCCCTCCCCCCAAATATCTCCCTTTCAGTTTTCCTTTCCCAGTGTTCACCTTTGTGATAGATGCATTTCTGGCCTTTCATTTTCAAGTCTCTTTTTATTTCCTCTCTTATTTGTGGGTCACTTTTTCACATTTGGCACCATTTCTCCCCTCCCCCAGCAGATGTTTTTATTCAGACCCCCTTCACAAAAGAAAAGGGAACTTATGAATCTTCTGATTCTTTTTAAGACTACTTTTATGTGTTAGTGCCAAGATCACCGTATGAGCCAACATCTCCCTCAGTAATCGGATGGCTGGGCTGGAGAAGTCTGTCATTCAAATTAAAACCTTACATCCTTCAGACAAAACTACTATGGCTAATGAGAGTTGCGGTGTGGGTTCATGACAGGAGCTTGCGAGGAACTGAAACCTTGTGCAGTGGGACTTAGTGGTTAAAAATAATAAAAACAATATAATTATTAATGATTATAATTGGCAAACCTAGCTGACTGTTTATGTACTTTGTTATAATTAGTCTTCTTGCTGATTTTGGTGCTCGGGTGCTGCGTGTACCCACACGGGCAGCTGGCAGTAGCTAAAGAATTAGAATCTTAGTATTAGGACAGCGTTGGTGCTGTTTATTACATTGTGATTGTTTTAAATATGAAGCTATGAAGACAATGTTTAATTAGCAATCGAAGTCCTGCAAAAGGTTAGGCCTTTTTACTTCCATATTGGAAGAGGCTATGGTACGTGGTTTCAGCACGGAGTCTTGTAAATTGGAGGTAGGTGCTGCCACTCTTCCTGGGACCCGCTACGTTGCTGGGTCAGACTGGGCTGCGCAACTCAAATAAAGAATTCAGTAAGTTACTTGAATGTCAAATTTGGGTGTTCAGGTCTCACAAAAATGTCAAAGGATGTGGGTCTGTAAGTATTTGTTCAAGGTTTTCTGATACTGTGGCATCTTCGGTGAAAATGGGAATTACGAAATTTTCATTTCTCTGCAAGTCAATAGTTAAAAATATTAAAACGCCTTGTTGGAACACAGCAGAACACCCTGTTTTTCTTGTAAACAACTTGGCGGGATGAAGATCTCCTGTCACAGGAAGAATTTTGTTTTCTGCTTGATAGAGGAAAGGTCTCTCACTGAGGCTATGTCTCTTAGCCTGGAATTTGATTTTGTCATCACTAGTATTTCTTCTATCCAGATTTGCGCTCTCGGGTGTCTCTTCACCACACTGCAGTTGGGGGCAGACTGATCCTGAGAGAAATTCAGGAAGCTTGCAGAGGTTGCCTTATGTCATTTTAGTAAGGGTCACAAACTGGAATTTGTATTTTGGTGCTTATACTCAAACCTGGGCCCTGCTACCGTCAACAGCCCTGCTGTTTACTTATTTACTTGGCGAAGTCACCTACAGAAATATTTGCCTCTCTCTATGTATAATTTCCTTGGGGATACTTGCCACCATTTTGTCTCATTATTCTTGTATTTGTTCATTGCTCTTGAAGTGGTTTTGTTTCCTTCTGTCATTTGCATGAAGCCACTGTTTGAAGGCAGAACTAGTCTCCAGAATAATTGACAATAATGGTTGAAATCCCAGTGGAACAATATTTCTGCAATAGGGAACTTCCACTAGAAATGCTATGTTTCAGTCTTGAAAGGCGCGTACAGTGTATTTCAAGTAGTCTGAGTGCCGCTTTTTTGTGCTTAGTGTTACAAATTGACTGAAAGGACAAAAATGTCACAGTGAAAGAGAACAACTTCGGGCTTGCGTAATAGTGTTAAACTTGAGTAAACGGACATGTATTTTCAGAACTCTGTATGATCTCTGTAACAAAAAGAGAATTTTCTGGGGAGAAAGATGGAGAAAATGGAAATGTTCTGATGTTTTAAGGAAAGAGCTCAAGTGGAAGCTTATTTTCTGTTAGCCCTCACGTGAGTTATTAGCCTTGTGGGCTGATGGTGCCGAACTACGGCTCGTGGGTTGGGGGCCGGTGTGTATCTGTGTTCACCCACCCGTGTGATTGCCTACAACCGGCATTTTAGTATTGATGATTTAATGGAGATCCACTTTGTGTTAGAGAGCAGAGTGGTGTTCCTTACGGTATTGTAAGTTGAGTAAAAATCCTGTTGTTAAGAAAAGCAGGACGAGGAGAATGAAATCTGGAGGGAGGTTAATATATGATATTTTCCTCTTGGCTTGTTTCTGCCCAGTAAAGGTGAGGACCCCTAAGGAGCATCTTCAGCCCCGTGGAAGATGCTCTACTTTCTGATGTTGGCCTTATTCAAGGAAATACTCATAACTTTATGAATGTATTGGCATTGCAGAATTTGATGCAGGTGTTTGAGATTCAGACTATGTGAGGAAAAAGAAAGGTTAATATTCCAAACTGATGCATGAGAACCGTTCCTTTGGAGGAGAGGTGGTGTAGTAGGGCATTGCTTGTATTCCACAAGTGCTGCTTTTCTGGTTTGGTTCGTATTGCATGTGTTGCTTTATATAGATCTTTATTTCTGCTTTTGGATTCTAGACTTCGACTAGTTTCACCCTGTTCAAAACAACAACAATTGGAACTATGAATTATTTCTTAGGAAATGCATTTTTACTAAGTCTGGGGAATGAAAGGCAAATAGCTTTTTTTTTAGCTTGAAGTTTGCAGGTTAAGAGCTGAATTTCTACTACTTACCTATATTAAAGGGAGATACGTTCAGATGTCATATGGGAAAGGAAGGTATGTCCTTGAAAAGGAACATTTTGTCCAACTTTTTACTTGCTCTTTAGTTTTGATGTATAAGAAGGCTTTTTGTATATTAGCGTTTTACCAGCAGTTTAAAATAACAATCAGAAATGAATCTCTTTGTGTACAGAAAAAGGCAATCTGATGTCTAATCAAAAGCTTTCTGTTGTCTCTTGGCAGCAGCATACTGTTTTGCTTCTCTGGGTCACAGTGTGCCAGACCTTTGTTCTCTTTAACTCTTCAAATGCATCTTTAAGGAATCATTTGTGTAAAAACACACTCAAATCATTCTAGCTTTGTTTGCAGCACTGAGAAACTGTTGATGGCAGGAGACAACAATCTGCAGATAATGTTATATAAATAGAAAGCTCTTTTTTTCATCTTTGAAGGCAGTCTCCAGTTTGGTTTTTAAGGTTTGTGCCTGCAGAATGGGATAGTCTTGGACTCACCGAGTGAAACCTGGTTTATGGACACGTGCAACGCGATTGTTTCTGAAGATCAGGAAAGAGCACGTGTCTGGGGGAGGCTTTGAGAGCAGCTGGAGTGTGGCACACCTCTGGATCTGCCTGTCTTGCCTGCATAGGTGGACCCTTAACACGTCAGCAGCAGGTCTGTCATGGGCATTTAAATATAAATGTGGTCAAGTTGGCCAACCAAGTTTCTTGCTGGTGGAAATGATTAAGTTTAGTAGAGTAAGGAAATGCTTGCCTGTGTGTGCAATTTAACTGCCTTTCTGCACGTCTGATGGAGGAGAGGTTTGTGGAGTCCTGAGGGATTGTGTGTTTCCAGCCTCCTGGAGGTTCAGGACTTGTTGCTCCTTGGAAGATCTCCCTGCAGCTGGACCCTCTGTCGTGGTGCCCCCAGGGGCTGAGCTCTGCAGGCCTGGTTTGGAAAAATGAATGTCTCCTCTTCCCACCCTTACTTTATTAGAGGAAAGTAAATTGCAAACCGAGCAGTCTTCAAACAAGGGTGCTCATCTGTCCCTGCCTCTTCTTGCTGTTGAAATGTGGGACCACGCAACCGCAGCAGTGTTACGATGGGTAATAATGCTTGTAATAATCCATGAATTCTTTTTCCAAAGAGTCAAGGTTGTTTATCAAATGCCCCTTCTAGAGCTCAGGAAAAGTAAAGTCAGGTTTTCTTTTTTCCTCCTGCTGCTGCTTTAATATCCAGCCTTTTTTTGATCTGTGCATCAGCTTCTGATGTGCCACTGCAGGCTGTTCTTAGATCAGGTTTCTTGGCGTGCTGTTGACTTTATCTCGTTTACCGGATCACATTTCTGTTGCCATACGCTGTGTGATCGCAGCCTCCCCGCAGCTTTTTAACAATTAGTAATTGAGCAGGAAGTGTGTGTTCATTACAATAGCCTTTTGATTTTGATTTTTACAATCACGCCGTGTTTCACCCAGCGCGCAGGCGGGGATGGGGGGGAGGCACTTCTCCCAAACACGGGGTTTTTTTGACAGAGAGGAGTCCGTTGTTGCAGCCACTTGGCCATTTGTCAGCGGTTCTCGGGCATCCATCCCTCCCGCGCAGGTTGCCTGGCAACCCGGGCCGGAGCCATCGCAGCGCGGCCACCGCATCTCCGAGAGCAGGTCGGGAGATGATTTATCGGCGGGGCTGGGAGCGCGGTGAACCCAAGAGGCAGGACTGGACCTTTGAACAGGAACCGACGTGAAATGGGAAGGCGAGAGAGAGAGAGACTGGCCGGCTTGGGAGCATTAGCTGGGGATGTACCCGGAGCCAATAATCAGAGGGCACAATTAGAGCAAAAATAAAGGCTCCTCATTTAGACATAATTAATATCTTTTTCTGCTGTTTTGTTTTCTCTTTCCCATCTAGGCTCTCACGCAGAAACAGGTACAATGCAGACAGTGAATCACAGCTTTGCCTATTGCTTTGGGTGAACCTGAAATCTCTCTCTTTATAGAAAATAGCCCTGTTAAAATACTGATGGTAAAATAAAGCTGGGGTTAGCACGTAGGGTTAGCAGCACCCTGACAGCTCAAAGCCCGGGGTGAAGGAATAGTTGAATTCTCCCCCAGCTTTGGAAATGTCTGAGAGCTGTTGTGTCACCTTCGATATCATGTTGCCTTTCATACGGGCTTGTGCATTGATCCCTGGCATTAAACAGAGAAGGGAAAGAAGTGTTTTATAAACTGGTATTTAGGTAGTAGTTCATGCTGTGGTCAAATGTAGAACCCTTACCCCCCAAAAAAGCATCACCTTTAATGAACTAAACTGAAGGAAATTTGGGTAACCTTTAGGCAAGCGCCCTGGTTCAGTTTCTTCTGCTGGCTTGAGTCCTTTCTCGGGAGTAGCTGTGATGAGGGACCGGCCCTGTGGAAAGCACGTTGACGAGAGCGTTTTTGTGTACTCCTAAGAAGGCGAGGAGGAGAGACAGGATGATGAATCCACTTTGACCTCTTGAATGGCAGGATAAATACTTTATTGGAAATTCTAAATAAATGTGTTTGTAACTAGTAATCCTGCTCTGCATGCAATCTCATTTAGCCAACTGTGTATGCAAATGTGCTATTAATGTGTTTGCATCCAGTATAAATATACAAATCTAATCTGTTTATATATGTAATTTACACACAGCTGTGCTCATGCTCACTTAATACCAATATTTTCAGCAAGCGAGAGGTATCATGGGAGATCTATTGTTCAAAACAAAAGCTACCAGTGCAGCACCATGGAAGGGGGATCATTATCATTTCAGGATCTTTTGGCATTCCCTCGAGGGAGTCTGCTTAATGACTTTCCGTCTGTGTATATGGCTATGGATATACGGAACACAGGCTCCGGTGGACGTTGCATGCGTCTCTCTATCTGTATAATGCTTTGGTGTTGAATCCCTTACAGTTTGAGGTAGGGTTTAATTTTGCAGTATAATTTTTCAGGAAGACAGAGCAATCCGGTGGGGAGGGAAAGCTAATTGTTGGGCACCTTTAAGCCTTTCAGCTGATATATCTCTTGTCAGTTTGTTTATAGAGGATACTTGATCTTACAGGCATATGGCCTAAGGACTGTAAGATGTTTATCACATATAGATGGCTAGCAAGGCACTCTGAAGAGGAGAACAATTAATGCTTTTTAATATAGATTGGTAGCTAATGAATACCATCAAAGTATCCTCGTTTTTCCCTAATATCTTTGAGTTAGAGGACTTGGTGAAAAAAGAATTTTATTTTCAAACTACCGTGAAGGTTAGAGGACAATTTTGTCTTGAAACAATAGAATTATTTCATTAAAACAAATCGTCAAGAAAAATAAACAGAGCAGTATGTATTAAAAGAAAGCTGAATTGAGTTTTTGTATGTATTTTGAACTAAGGTCACAATCTCCTGAAAGAAGCAAATCGGGTAAGTATATTTTAGAGGTAAGGGATGCTTTCAACCAAAAAAACCAATCTCTACACACACCCGCAAACATATAAGATTATTCTCTTCCATCGTGCTCTACAAAAGGGTCACCTGCATGTGAGCCTTCTCTCTTGAACTGGAAGTCTGGAAACATGTTTGTGGCACAATTTAAGAAACGTTCACCTGTTTACAGTAGTGAAAGGGGACTGTTAAAAAACCCAAACAAACTAAAAACAAACAAAACCAACAAACTGTATCAAAATTGGTTACTTAAAAATTTGTTGTCTGTAATTAAGCAGCAAGAGCGGGCATTGCAGGGGCGGGCTGGCATTTATTACTGCTCATGCTTCGCCACCATAGCTGGCTGGTGCATTACAGTGCACAGTCGTCACTTGCTGATATTCCACAACTTTCTGCAAGCCAAACAGATCACAGAATCACGGCATCTTCAGAGTTGGAAGGGACCTCTAGAGATCACTTAGTCCACCTCCCCTGCCAAAGCAGGATTGCCCAGAGCACATCACTCAGGACGGCATCCAGAGGGGGCTTGACAGTCTCCAGAGAAGGGGACTCCACACCCTCCCTGGGCAGCCTGTCCCAGTGCTCTGGCACCCTCACCGTAAGGAAGTTTTTCCTCATATTCCATTGGAACTTCCTGTGTCCCAGCTTGTGCCTGTTACCCCTCGTCCTGTCACTGGGAACCACTGAAAAGAGTCTGGCTCCATCCTCCTTCAACCCACCCTTTAGATACTTGTAACCATTAATAAGGTCTCCCCTCAGCCTTCTCTTCTGCAGGCTAAAGAGCCCCAGCTCTCTCAGCCTTTCCTCCTCAGGGAGATGCTCCAGTCCCTCAATCATCTTTGTTGCCCTACGCTGGACTCTCTCCAGCAGTTCCCTGTCTCTCTTGAACTGGGGAGCCCAGAACTGGACACAGTATTCCAGTTGTGGCCTCACCAGTGCCGAGTAGAGGGGGAGAATGACCTCCCTGGACCTGCTGGCCACACTCTTCCCTCTGCAGCCCAGGATTCCATTGGCCTTTTTGGCAACAAGGACACATTGATCATGCAAAAGCACGCGTGTATCGTGTCAGCGGTCCTCAAAGCACAGACATTCCCCCACAACAGAGGTCGCTTGTGGTGGAGATCTGTAGTTAAGCGGTTGCAGACGTCTTCAAGCAGTTGCCAGACTGGGTGAGCAATTTCTCGTTCCTTTGCGTGGTTGTGTCAGAGAAGAGGAGAAGGTCCTTCAAATCATGGCCTGTGCTTCAGTGCAGCCTCTTCAGGAGGAGACTGTAAATTGCAAGCTGGTGACAGCCTTGCTTCCTGCAGGAGCAGACAAAGAGGTGGTGAGAGATGGGACAGAGCAGTGAGGTTACCCGAGGGCATCTGAGATGATGTAGGCCGAAGGCTGGTAACACTGAAGGAACAGTGGAAACATAGTTTTTTTCCACAAAGATCTACTTCTGCTTGCGTGCTTGAGGTCTGCACACATCTCTGATAGAATGCCAAGCTCTGTGGAACAACACGCAGAGACGTTTAGGGAGGGCTTGCGGTGTCTTTCTATTAATCAAGTTTGCCAGCGAGGTGATTTTTTGCAAGCTTTGCTGTTAACGGATGTAACACACAACAGCGTGAGTATCTAATGCTAAGGGTAAAATCACTTGCGACTTTAAAATTAGATTCAAAAACATTCAGCGGAGTTATGGGAGTGACAGGAAACAATAAAATGAAGTTCAGATGAGGTTGAGGCATATCCTGTTCCCCAGCAGCGGGGCATGTTGAAGGAACGGAGCAGAGGCCTGAACGCAGATTTTTCTTGATAGTTCCTCTTTCCTAGTGGATTGATTGATTTTTTTTTTTTTTTTTTTTTTTTTTTTATTTTTTCCCTCCACAAAGGTTTCAGGTGAGCCACCATGCTTGTTCCTTGTTCTAAATGCTACTGTAGTAGCCTAGAATATTCTGTTACCTTGGGACCAATCCTTGTTTGTGGCAAGTTGCTCTGAGGATGTGTGTTCTTAGGCCGCGGAATTTGTGCAACGTCTCTCCCTTCTGCCCTCTCCTGTACCCCTAGAAATGGGTCTTTTTCCCTCTTTTTTTTTTCCTCCTCTGGGTGAGAGCCTTCAGGGAACAAAGCAGCTCATGGAAAGAGTTAAATAGGCATGCTATGTGTCTGCAGTGGTTAGCTGGATTCTGAGGATAGCTGAGATAGGCGTGACAGCTGCATTTTCTTTAACTTAAAGTACCGCTTTTTGCTCTTGATGGAATTACTTACTGAGCAGTGCTTCGTCCTGTCTGTTATTGAGCATATAGAATTCCTTTGAGGTAAAGATGCAGTAAATACTAGCATCGTTTTCTGCTGCAGCCAGGAATAGTTTGGTGGAAAAAAATTTGTGAATAACACAAGTTATGTTTGTGTAAGAGATACCTGACATCTTTAGGTTAAACTGTGTCTTCTTAAGGAAACTATCAGGATACAGGACAGTGTATATCATTTAACATTATCAGCAAATGCCTTTATTTGCACTGTACACAAGCAAAATATAATGTTAAAACTCAGCCAGTCTTTTAATAAAATGTACTCTGTGCACTGAAATTCAGCTAGTGTGCATATACAATGTCTGCGTGCTAAAAAAAATATTGTTTGGGGCAGTCTATAAATGTGCTGCACAGTTAACAGGAGTTTTGCAGATATAACCTATAACCAGATCTCATTTTCTTTTTAGAACAACGGCCATAATTTTTTCATCTTGTGAAATTTAAGAAATAAAGAAGCTTTTATGCATTAAGCATTTATTTGCTGTTAACTATTAAAATGCCATGAATTTTCCTACCATGTTTACTGTAAAGCTCAAAAAGGCATATTAAATATGGAATTTTAACTTCATGGTGACAACTTCAATTGGCATCTGCCTAGAAGACCTTGGGCCTTTCAAAACACTCTCTGTACATATCACTTTCATTTTTATAAGCTCATAATTAAGGAAAAGGTTGAGAGAAGAACTGGATGTTCTTGGACATGGCCTAAAGAGGAGATTTTTTTTTTTGAGAGAGAGAGAGAGATTGGGAGCGGGGGGAAGTCCTTATTTCCTGGATTCAGAAGGAGCAGAAAAGGCTCTGTGTTTGTGTGTTTGTAAATATATTGCATTACAACATGCTCATCACTAATTGACCAGGCGGAAGTCATGGGAAGGGAATGAAATAGCACATGGATTTTCTTAAATACATTTGCTCTAAACCTGATCGAAGCAGCACCTCAGAAGAGACGTATTAGTAGCAGTTCTGAATTTAGAGTTTTACCAGGATCACCGTGCCTTTCTGAAGCCCATGAGGTTTCAGTTTGAAATTCTGAAGTTGATTAAACAGGTTATTTTGTGCTAGATGTTGTTCTTGCGTGCTGTTAGAAATGGCTTTGTTTTCGACTTCTGCAGTAAAGAAGAAAACCGGGAACCTCAGTTCCCGGTTAAAACCTGGGGTGCGGAATTTCAGCATGCGGTAGCAAATTTTTCCTGCCAAGCTGTAATCTCTTGATAATAGAAACCCTGACGCATAACCTTAACTACAGCTTTGCAATGGCATTATCATCGCGTTGATAAACATGCCATCTGAGCTCTGTTAGTCAGAACATAATGGCTTTGTGTATCTTGTCATGATATTTGTTTCTTGGGATAAAATATGGGACCTGCAAGTAACACATATGCAAACATTAACATGCTTGTTCCTTGTTCTTCCTGGGTTATTTATAGCTCCCTGTTTACACGTTGTAGCAGGATATTGCAGAATCTAATACGTTTCATCGGGGAAGCTCGAATTATAAAATGGTATTAGGAGATGTTGTGTCGTGGCTGGTCAATAGCCATGGTAACCACTTCGGAAAATACAACTGCGTCGTCTGTCAGCGTTGCCTGACCCCGCGAGCCATGGGATTCCCTAATCAGACTTCACAGCAATAATTATCCACCACATATTTTTTTCAATTGTGTTACAGTTTGTCTTCAGTGAACAGTACAAACAACAACGCTGAAAGAATTCTGTTCATAAATAATGTTTCAAAGTTAAACCTACGTGGTGAAATCGAAATGTTCATCTTAATTTTTAAAAGTACAGAACTTGGATTTTTAAACCGTTGTGCTCTACAGCCACTTCCACTCTTGATCCAAAGTTCTTTCTCGTGCATCCATAGGTTTAAGCCTCATTGTTCTACCAGCCCTGTATCATAGGACTATTTTAATTCAGCAGCTGTCGTTTTCAGATGCCTTCTGCGAGTGGTGCAACAACATCTCCTGCATCGTTAAAATGCAGACATAAAATTTGTTGCGTGTCATTTGTGCAGAGGAGAGAAAACTTAAACTGTGTTACGCAGTCCGTTTTATGAGGCGCTGGAGAGCAACAGGTCACTTCTGATTTGGTGTGCAACTGTTTAGGTCTTTTAGATTTAAAAACATGTGGAGGTCTCTATTGTGCTTGACTTGGAGACAAGAAATAGCTGTTCTTGCTGCAGGCTAAAGGAGAACCAAACGTGATGTCTGAATTAATGGATGATTAGAATAGGAAGGAAAATCTAAGAAAGAAAATGTTTTGAAAAAACCTTGATGGTGGTGTTAAGCTTTAGAATTTCTGTCTTAAGTTTCTGAAACTAATTTTTGTGTGCTTTTGTCGTTCTTTGTGTATTAAGAAAGTGGTGTTCTCTTGCCTTCCAACAGAGGCACACAACTATTTTATAGTTGGGTATCTGGCACTGCCTCGATGGCCTAGTGATAATTCTGTATGACACGGATAACGGTGACAGCATAATTGGCCAAAACTTCAGAATGCCAGAAGGATGGACTACATTTATATTTGGAAATTTGGAACAGCATTTCGAGCTCCCTCTAATTCTGTTACTCAGATGGGCTATACGCTGGGCTTACGTTCCCGGTAGGGATTTTTGACATCTCCGGAGTTCAAAGGAAAACAGTTTGTCATAGGCTTTCTTAATACAGAGTTGAATTCCAACACAAAAGAAATGTAAAATAGTTTGCTTAAAAGGAATGTTAAAAAATAAATGAAATGGTCCTCTGAGAACTGAGAGACATCATAGTAAGTCTTTGGCAAAATGAGGAATAGGGAACCAGGGCTTTTCATTTCATGCAAGGGACCAGATTGCTGTTGTGTTTCCCTGTGCCTTTTTTCATCCTTGGTTGGAGCGTTCCAGCTCTGGTTTCTTCTTATTCCCCTACAGCTTTTTGTGTCGCATTTTCCTATATGCTCTGTTAAGTGATGCTGGAAAAGCACGGTGCCTCCCGTACGGTCCAGGAGGCCGGGATGTCAAAGCCAGGAGCTGAGCTGCAGCGTTCCCCTTGGATTGCTTGTTTTCAAAGGTTTCTTGATTTAGTTGATTTTCGTTGCCCATGATAAGCTGCAGACAGGAATTATACTGCTCGTTGGGATGTTGGGAGTGGTTTAAGGACACGGTTGTTTGCCCTGTTGCTGCTGCCATCTTTTCTTGCCCGGAAGCTGAAGAGTCGTGTGTGTGTGGTGCCAGGGGAGCCATTGGCCACCCCCTCAGTGTGATGAAAATTCCATGTCGTTCACGTGGTAAAAAGAGTGTGTGTGTGCGCATTAGTGACCGGTTACACGCTGTAGGCAGCCTGGGTATCTTGCTCTGCAGGTGTGTGTGGCGTCTGTCTGTGGATGGGGGCTGGTACCCTGCTTTTAGTAATATTTTCCTTGTTCAGGAGCCCAGGCACCCCCATCTCTGAACTCTTAGACTCTCGAGCGCTCTGTTTGCTGGCTTAGGAGGAGGAGGTGGGTATGAGCAAATCATACACTGGAAGGGACTGTAATCTCAAAGCATGTACAACTGGTGGTTAATTCTTGTCTCTGTGCCTCCAGGCATATTCTTGGCGAACCCTAGTAGTCTTGCTGGCTTTGAGGGACAGGGTTAGGTAAGGATAGATCCCTGTGCGGGCACATCTGCAAAATAATGTGCATGAGGTTCCAAAGAGACTGTACACTCATATTCAGCATTGTGGTGGGAGCTTCTGAGGTGTACAGAGCACTATTTTGGTTGTGAATTACCCTTTCTGGGATTTCTTACCCACTTTATGATATGGAACCCTGTAATCACCTGCCCACCTCCTTCAAGGAGATGTTTGCAAGAAGACGTGGTCCAAAATGCATTAAGCCAACTTGAGGTTTGGTTCTTTTTAGGGAATTATTAATTCCCCCAGAATGTTAGCGCCCATATACTCGGCAGCCCTCATACTTTTTGCAGGCAGAATTTGGTATCTTCTAAGTGTTTATACCTATATGCTTGTTATAGGAAAGGAGAAAAAAGTCCTCAGGGGTGGCCTTTCGGAAAAGAGCCACCCTCTGTTTAATCTCCTGCTACTGATTCACGGTGGCGAAATGTTGGGGTCTGGGTGAGCCGGGTCCCAGAGCCGCGGGCGGCGGTGGGTGTAGGACTGAAGGTGCCTCGGGGGGAGGAGGAGGA